>CANSNZ010000356.1:2075000-2592500 GCA_947646795.1 Beta lomatogona
CTTCTCTTACCCTGTGTTTAAATACTTTTAATTATATCAGTCATGTACTACTATGTCTATCTCGCTACAGAAATTGCATGTCAAAGTGTTGTGTCAATATTTTGAAACGGGCAGATGGAGTAATATCTTAATTATTATATCTGAAAGAACTCTCTCAGTTTTATGTCTTATACTATATGATGCTCTGCAAATGATCGACTTTCATATGTTTGTTCAAGAAAATTTGAAGTGTACTCTTCCAATGTGTATTAAAGACGTGTAATAGTAGCACTTTTTTTTTAAGGTAAGATGAACGGGGCTCACTTGAGGGGGATAAGGGAAATTCCTCAAATGAGTCTCATAAGGTTTGATCCCTAGACCTCAGGGATACAAGGTGAGAAGTGATGTCACTACTCCATCACCTCAACCTCGTACTAGTAATACTTATGATGTTATTGTACGTATAATGTAATTAAGAATTATCGCCCCTTTTAGCGGCTAAATATGTAATCATCTTACAATATTTATATACTACTAGTCTATTATTGTGTATATATTCGAGTAATAATGCATGCAAGGAAAATAAAAGCTCACGGCGGGAAAAGTCACTTCACATTTTCTTGATTAGCAAAGAAGAGCAGGCGGATTGTGAATCAATTTTTTTTAATGAATTATATATGTATTTTCCAGGAAAATCTCAACTTATGCGTAGTTCTTTTTTCGCTACATAAATTTTTGTCACGTTCAAAAAGTGAATGTTGATAAAAAATATTAAGATAAGAATTAAAATCACCTAATTAAGAAAGTTTATAGAAGTTGAATATGATACTAGGAGAGTATATTATCCTAGTTTTACCTAATTTACATCAGTTGGATCATAAATCTTATTGCTCAGAAAATAACCAAATTCTCGTTGGTTTCTTTCCTATATCCAGTTTATCACCTACCTTTCTGCTTTATGACAACGTATTATTAGAAAATGTAAAAGTGGTAAATCATAATCAGATATGTTCGCCTATCTGATGATTATAATATGGTGGAAGGCTCGTGGTTAGCTCAGTTGGTAGTAACACATTAAACTTACATATTTTGTGTGATCGAGCTCCGTCAGGAACGGAGGGAGCGAAGTAATTCACATTTAGGTACCTAAGCTGGCATTATACTTTACCGTACATTGCAAACATTGGAAAAAAGAATTGTGCGAGTCTAAGCCTTCATCTTCATGTGCTATGCACCTATATCCACTTTCCTTTTTAGGTGGGTTGAGAATCTAATTCCATTATAATTTTTGGACCACTTCTAATGTCACTTTTTCTTATTTGCTGATTATAATAGTTTTTTAAAAATAGCTTAACTAATCGTCAAAAGAAATTAACTACAACTGTTGGATCATAATAATACAAATAGTAGTAACTAATAAAATTAGAATATTGGCCAATATGACACCAACTATAGTTTGGTGCAAGTAGGTGCACAAACTAAAGCGAAGTAACTCCGTAGACCTATTACAATAATGAGTGCGTCCGACGACACATGGCTTGTCGGAGATTGTAGATTTTGCCGAAGCTACAAAGTCTTAAACATTAGACTATGTCTTTAAATTCGGCAGAAACTTATGTTACTTGCGAGCCATGTGCCATTGTGCGGACCCATTATATTAGTTAATGTTGTAAAGTTCACTAGCTTTAGTTTGTGCTGCTACTTGCATTAAAATCATAGTTGATTTTATATGGGCCTTTTTTCATATAGTTACGGAACATTTGACGTTAATAATCTCAACTTTTACTCGTCTTCCCAAAATAATATCAGGTTTTAAAGGGGACCTTTCTCAAAATAATCTTATTGTTATTTAACAACATGAAAAGTGACTGTATGGATTTTTTTTAGAGTACTCCTCCCCAAAAATTTGAGATTAATTGTAAATAATCTATGATTGATATAATTTTAAGAAAATTAGTGAGTTGAAAGTTGAATTTTTTTGAATCAAACATCCAAGATCTGAAGTGTCAGAAAAGGCAGTACACAAATTCTAAGACAGAAGATCATGATATATCACTTGTTCATGGAGCATGAAAGTATCTTTGTAATATTACAAAGAACTTCTCATTTAGGTGAGTAACCAACTAGTCTTATAGTAATTATCTACAATAAATCCTACTAAACATTGCAAAGTGTGTCATGCATTGGTTTGGCAACAATGAGTTAGGTTGGCCTACTAAATTAAAGATAAAAGATTTGCCTAGTTTCCTTCTAAGCAAAAAACCTACTTCAGTAAACTGGATCTTGATCATTTAGAATGAAAAGAATGAATTAGCTTAATTTTGAAAGACTTAGGTGGACCAGGTAAACAATAATTTATTGTGAACCCAAATTGAATATATCAGGAAAAAAACCCAACTATATCAGGAAAAAAACCAACTATATCATACAAAACTGACTATATCTGAAAATGACTACATCATATAAAAATTGATTATACTTATCGCATACAAAAATTGACTATATACATCAAATAGAAACTGATTATATCAAATAAAAATTCACTATATCATACTATACTCGGTGCACAATAAGTTATTGTAAATCAGGTCCATTCAAGTTTCTTTGAGCTTAATAAATGGTGTTAACGGCAAGTCTGAGTATGTTATCCCACAATAAAGGATAAAAAAAGCCTCCGGTGCATAACCCAAATAATATAGAAAAAATTGTCAAAAAAAACTTTTAAAAGTTCAATTTTGCGAAAAAAAAAAACTTTTAAAGCGTTCTTTGAAAAAAAAAAAACACAAACCTATTCCCATTTTCCGATGTGGTTTTTGAGATGCATAAAGGCGACCCTTCTATGTTCCTTTAACCCCCAATTTTCATTAACTGCAGCACCACACCTGTGCATCTCAAAAACCACAGCCGAAAATGGGAATAGGCTTTCTTTTGCAAAAAAATTACATTTGTGGTTTTTTTTTTTTGCAAAGAATGCTTTAAAAGATTTTTTTCGCAAATTTGAAGTTTTAACATATTTTCCAATAATATATCCTCTAATAATTGATCTTAGACTATGTGGGCTTTCACTCCTCTGCGACTCTCCTCCATTCCTCTCAGAGAAAGAGTGGCGAAGCAAGAAACTTAATACAAGTATAAACCACTTACATGGGAACTTCTAAATCATTGTTGACGGAGTATCTTGTAGTTTATGCGTTATCAATGCAAGTATGAATGTCATATGATTCTCTATTTGGTTGCTGTCATCAATCATCAAAACTTTGTTGTTCAGGGAAAACTAGGAAGGAGTCCTTTCAATAATCAATCAATTTCTTGCACATGCATCCATGCAAATTGCATGCATATCTGTCAAGCTAAGATCATTCAATAGTTTTTAGAATTTTCAGATTCATTCATTATTAGATATGATGTAAAAAGATAATCCCAAGTTAGGTACTAAATTAGGAAGGAGGCAAAGTTCTGGTTGATGTCAAAATCTTAACTATCTGATAGAATTTGTTAAAGGTTAACTTCTCACTATTTGGTGTATTGTACTAGAGATTAACATATAAAGTCATCTATTTTTTGTGTTTGCAACTCTAAGACAAATATTTCACTACAAGAATTTGGGCCTTTAGTGTTATATATATTGTCACAAAATTGGTGTGTACTATAGATTAGCTTTTAAACTACAAAAAAAATGAGCTATAAGAGAGGGGTGTTGAGGAGGTCACAAGTGAATAACTCTGACTTTTTAGTTAGGAGAAGTGTCAAATATGGCGAGTGTCAAAGGAACCATGTTGCTCACGTTGGAGGGTATGCAGTAGATGGATGTAGAGAGTTCATGCCTAGTGGAGAGCACCACCTTCTTTGTGCCGCCTGCGGCTGCCACTGCAATTTCCATCGGAATAGGGAAGTTAATTTCGAAGTTTCGGTTGAGTCGTCTTCTTCATCTACAACTTGAGCAAATAAAGCTTCTATGGTATGAAGTATCCTACAGATAATGCAAGGTCTCTTATTAGTTCTATACCATACTGTCATACACTATATAAATTGCTGAGTCATGTCTTTTACTCTTGTAAAATTAGTTATGTTTCACAATAGAATAAATCTTCACTAGTTTTCTACTTGTTACGTTCTTCACGTTCTTCAATGCACACATGTTAGTTGTTTATTGTGAAAATATATATACAGCTATAATGATCCCACATGAAAACAAGTAAATAACTATAGATTATTGTAAAATTATGAACAAAACTTATAGACTTGGACCTTGAAAAAGCAAGTGCAATAATCAATAACAAGTTGTAGCATCTCAATAATTATTTACGTCACAATATATATACTTTCAATATAAAAATAATAGAGAATTATTAATGTGTTACTGACACGTGTGAAAACTTTTAGGCATATTTAAAATATTGCAGCGAAAAGCAAATATTATTAAAGTATTTCAAACCATTAATATTAAAAATCTAGATATAACTCCGCACAAATTAAAACCATTTATTTATTTTTTTGCTAAGTAATAGAGATGTATTATAACCAAACCAAACTTTACAACCAAACAAGCCATCAACAGGCCAAACAGAACTCAGCTATACAAGCTTCCAAAACATCACTAAACTAACTCCTGAATCCAATTCTTATCTCTATGAGAAATTTTATACGGGAGAACTGTCATAACTCTACGTTTTATTACATATTGTAAGTTTCTAATACATGGTGAAGTATAGGAACCTTTTGATGCCATAAACTCAGTTCTGCTCTGCCAAATAGTGTATATAAGTGCTGCAATAGCAGCATAGCCCACATTCTTCCTGAATTTTGACAGCTTGTTGTTCTTTAGCCATCTTAAGATTCTCCCCAATTCAGTTGCAGGACATCTAATTTGAAGCCAATCTTTGATGGCCCTCAAACAATTCTTGCTATAATGACACTCAAAAAACATATGAGTATGACTTTCAATGCCACTCCCACACAGTAAGCAATTACTAGATGTACAAATGCCAATCTTAGCTAATTTCTCTACTGTTTGAAGTCTATTTTGCATAGCAAGCCAGCATATAAACCTATGCTTTGGCACCGCATGCTCAGTCTATTACAGGCAGAATTACTCCAATTCACCTGCTGATGCTGCTGAATCATTTTGCTATAAACAAGCTTAACTAAATAGGTAGACATAGCCTTCAGATCATCGAAAGTGAGAAAGTGGTTCATTTTATCTCTTGTATCACAAATCTTTTTCCAGCTCCAATGAGCTCCTTGTTTTGGAACATAATCCCACCACTCATCATTTTTAATATACACAGCATTCACCCATCTTATTCATGCATTATCTTTCTTTGTTGCAATGGCCCAAACATATCTCCCCATATTGGCAATGTTCCACATAAATATGTCTCTGAAACCCAAGCCACCAAAGTTCTTTTCACAGCAGAGCTTACTCCATGCTATCAGACCTGACTTTTGAGAGTAAATTTGGCCACCCCAAAGGAATGATCTACAAATTAAAACCATTTAAGACCCTTAAAATCAAAGTCAAACTAAAGAACTCCAAAGTCAAAAACAAATCCAAATAAACAAAACATCCAATATAAATAAATTAAACAACAATAACTTATCACACTCAGACATTCCAGTAATGCTTCATGTTAATTCTTCAATCTAAAAATAGCCGAATAACCAATTGATCATACGAGTGTTTAATCGCCAAATAGTACAAAAATAAAGATGGGTCGTCATTGCAAAAAATTTAAGGCACATGCCATGATCGACAAATAAAGCATGTAATCAGCAATGCTGAGTACATACAAGCTAAGAAAACAAAAAAAACCTATCATGACAGTAATAGCCTCACTTTTAAAACCGAAATTATTTTGATAATTGAGATTTATTTAAGTACTAATCAATACATAAGCTGTTACGTCTTTTTGTTGAGTAAAAATTTACAAAATATTTTTTATGTACATTTTGTCTGTAATATGAATATTATGGATCATTATGTGTTAAGAAATGTGTATTATGAGTTAAGATAAGGTTATATGTCATTTATTTTCATAACTTTCATCATTCTGAAGTTCTGAGACTTTGAGCTAATATCGGTATTGTGTTTAAGATATTATGTGATTATGAAATTAAGGGCTAGTTAGGCCTAAATATCTTCAATTAAGGTATGATACATATTTTTAGGATTTAGTTTATAAATAATAAAAGATTATAGCTTTATTAATGAGAGATTAAGGGCTAAGAGAAACTAGAAGATTCTGGTATTACCTTAACGGCCCGTTTGGTAAGAGGTTATAAATGGTGGGAATGGTAATGCATTATAGTGTAAATTTGTACTAGAAATCCAATGTCATTACCAATGGTAATGCTACCTCATCACAAGATATCCATTTTCTTCCTAAAATCTCATTACCATCCATTACCACTTGGGAAGGTGGTATTGGGTGGTAATGAAAATTTATAAAGGGAAACCCATGTTTTGTGATAAAGTTTCATTCCCATGGTCATGGACATGTGAAAATCTTTACAAATTTACAATAAATTTCATTACCATTACCACTATTTATAACCACTAACCAAACGGGCCGTAAGTTGTGAAATGACCATTTTTACCTTACTATCTAAGACCAAATTACGAAATTGTCCTTACCCATTTATCTATAAATAGGGAACAAGGTTCCCTATTTTTCTTCAGCTGATCTAACTTACACAAATCCCACAATATTCTCTCATTTCTTTCTCTCAAACTCGCCTCATCTCTATGTGTGAGGCGAGTAACTTTGGCTCCATTCTCAGTGAATTTTCTTGCTTATTTGATCTGGGATCTTGCATGCAAGCCTAATTTTGGATCATCCAAGTGTTCCTTGATACTGGGGAAGTCTTAGTTCGAGCTATGAAACAACCAAAAATCCAAGCAAGGTAAGTTTAATTTATTCAACTGGTTGTTTAACCGAGTCATCTTTGGGATTTTAGCTTAATATTTTAGGATAATATATGAGTTAATAATACATACATGTCATTTTTGAGGTTTTGGTATTTCATTAAGGAGATGTTTGAGTTTTGGGCGAAGAAAGCTTGAGTTATAATCATCGATCTAAGTTACACAAGAACCAACACCTAAACTTTGTTTTTATAGCTTGATATTAAGATTTTGATTATGGAAATTTATGTATATTATGATTTGCATGTTACAAAAAATGAGCTGCATATCATTTTTACTTAATAAATTTGAGTTATACTAATTTGCATGACGAGTTCCACCAAATTATGATTAATCGATTGTTAATATAATTTTATGCTACCATCCGGGCCGTCTTAAACATTTTAGAGGCCCTGTTCTAATCTAAAAATTAGGCCCTTTGTATAATCAAATGTGCGTCTTAAAATTGATTGTCCCAATTAGCCAAATGTCAGTTGAAATTTCTAGATTCAACAAAAAAATTATTGTTAGCTGATGCTAGATAATCTAAGCCTAAAGCAAAATAAAAACAATTCTCTTGGGATTTCTTTTAAAATAAAAAGAGAAAGACTATAATTTCCACTATTAAAATAATCTAAATCTAACCCTAATTAAATTAGATATTAATGAAAAATGGAAAATGAAAAAGATGATATGTGCAACTGCAAGTTCTTCTTGGAATTGGTAGTTACCAACATCAAGTAGCATCCAAATACTAAAGCTCCAAATGCTGGAAATATACGAGGTATACAAAAAAAAAAGGTGGTTTATTTGGAAACAAATTGTGATTTGATTCATTTGTTGACATCGATTAAAAGATTGAGAAAGTTAGTTGAGAGTGTTTAATGGAAAGTTTGATTAAAAGAGAAACAATAATTAGATATTAGAGAGTTCCTCTAAAAAAAATAGATATTAGAGAGGCTGGAACTCCAAAAGTTTAAATATTATGGGAACTAAAAGAATGTGAAGACAAGGAATTAAATAGGAGAGAGGAAGTCATGACAAAAAAAGGAAAATATGGAGAGATGCATTATACTCTGTATGGGCCTACGGGATTAAGAAAAGTTTTATTTTTTAAATTAATTGGGTTTAAGTATTATTATGAGGCCCTTTAGTTTTAGGGGCCCTGTGCTGAGGACCAGGATGCATAGGTCCTTAGCTGGCCTTGGCTACCATTTCCAAGCCTAAACACTTGCTGAATTTGATGAATTGTTATGAGATTAACCTTAAGCTAAACCTTGATCTTTTCACCTATAAATGCCAAGGCTTCGGCCTTGAAACTCGGTTTTATGTTCCCCTGAAAAGATCAATTAAAAAAACGCACTTTTCAATACTCATATCGTAATATAAACTTCTCATGCAAGTAACTTGAAAAATCCCTTAAGTGAAGTAATACCATTTTCCTACTTCTCTTCAAACAACCATTAAGCTTCCTTTCCATGCCTGTAACCTATATTTTCATTGTTGTTGTTTCGCCTAAACAACCGCCCCTTATCCGTAAAGTACCTTGAGTTTTTTCAAATTCAGTATTCGTAAACTAACCTAATTATATCATACTCTTAAAAGCCTTAATGTATAAACTTTGTATGTCATTATCCATCTAGTTTCTTTTTTGCCTTTTGTGATTGCCTAAGTCGAAGTACAACTCTCTTATGATACCGTTGGTAGTTTGCAAATCAAACTTTATGTTGTAAATTGTTTCAATCTGTAATTAGGGGGAACATAGTATAATTTATATTTGAGTTATGTATAAGTATTTGAGGAAATGACATCACTATTTAAGTATTTAAGTATAAGCATTTAAGTAAAAGTATTTAAGTATAATCTATGTTTTATGGCGAAAGTAGTTGCGAGAGCAGTGATGAACAACACTTATGGAGCGAGTTGCTTATTATGTAATTATGGAGCCTAAGCTCATTTTTGTAGAGTCATGACCTGAAAGTCTTGCAAGCAGAGTATGAAAAGGTAGGGAGACGTCCCTCAAAATTTTGGAGACATGGCCTAGCCCTTCTTCATTCATGTTCCTTCTTTGAGTTATGCTATGTCATGATAAGTATTGAGAGTGATATCTATATTATGATTGAGAATGTGATTCGATATTTTGAGATAAATCTTTGGACTATACCTCTGGTATTTTAAGCGTATTTATATGGTATTTAATGGAAAGTATCTACGTATTCTGAGCAAGTAAAAATGTACTTTTTGAGAAGTACAACTGTACAAGTATTCTCTTCTAAGTAAAGATTATAAATTCTTAACGTAATTTAGCCACCTTATTACTTTGGAACCTGTGGAACTTGAGTAACAGCGTAAGCTGACCTGTTCTGTTCTTTGAACCTGTCCCTGTGGGGGCATATTCATATGTTTTGCAGGGTTAGTCTGAAGGTTGGGATTATAATCTGGGAGTTTGTTCGTGTATAAAGTTCTATTGTTGTGTGTTAACTTTTGTACAATGCAGTTTGGTATTGTTAAACTTGTATTACTATATCTACCACCTAATTACGTGGCTTATGTTGTAATAACTCCAATTCAGTTTTTTTTTTTTTTAATAATTATGCTTAAATACTATTAGGTATTCTATCTTTTCCTAGCAAGGGAAGTGCAGAAGTTTTCCCTCACAACCTTTCTAATTAGTGGCTTAACTTTTTAAGTTGTACTTAGTCTTAATTAAGCTGCTAGAGAGGGCTGTTACACTTAGTATCAGAGCTAAGTATTTCTACATTACAGTTTTCTAATCAATAGGTATAGAGAATTTCCATATTATTTTCTTATGTGGATATGGAATGTGAATTTATGTGTATGGAGTTGTATGTAAAAGCGTGAGTGAGAACATGTCCTACATGAATTAATCAGACACATATTGTGCTGTTGGAATGTGGTGGAATGACGTTGTGGACCATGCTAGTGAGGTTCTAGGTCATATTCAGGAATGGAATGAAGCTTTGGGTGTTTGTAGGAACCATTATAGGTGATCCAGGATTTAAGCCTACGCTATTATTAAGACTTTACCAACTTGTGACCATGGACTAGCTTTCGTTGAGTTTATTGGAGTCAGTAAAAATTATATGTGGCTTTTGGACCTGTTCAGGGTTATGGTGTATCTCAAAAAATATAGATAAGAGTTTCTTAAGGTGGGTAGGTACTTTGGAAGAGGTTAGGCATGAGATGGATATCACCATAGAGCGCCAGAAGCAGGGTCAGATATACCCAAATGATCCTCACTGGAGAACAATGTATGAGCACATAGCTCTTAGAGAGAAGGAACGAAAGGCTAGGAAGTGTAGAGGTAGATTTGACTCGTCCAGTAGGGGTATGAGCCGTTCCAGTTCGAGAACCCCGACTGCGCCTAATTCGAGCACCACCTTTTGCATCCAGCTCAGGTACTATTTTTGACTCTATGGATGGATGTCAGACTTAGGGCCCTGATTATACTCCAGAGACTCCACCCATTAGCAGCTATGACAGCAGCTACTATCATGACTCTTGTAGGTTGGATTGAGTGGAGACTCAAATGCTGGTATAGGGAGGAGTTGGTCTATCTTGTTCTTAATGTTTGTGTTTTCTTTTGTGTATATAATTTTGAATAAGTATGTTGTGTAATCTCCTGAAGTATGTATAAGAGAAACAACTAAGTATATATATGTGTGTGTATGAATCAGAGTAATTGAGTTGATATTATTTAAGTAAGCTTTGTGCATCAAGTTAACAGAATAAATGAAGGATAAAAATCCTAAGGTAGAATCTTGATTATAGGTTAAATATTGCCATTGAATGTGTAGGAAGATGACTACTGAAGAAATTAGACCTCAATCTGCTGCTACTGAAAATCAGGTGTATGAAACAAAAGAAATGAATTAGAAAAACTAGGGCAAGAAAAGCCCGAGGATGAAGGCAAATTCTATCAGCGCTTGGCGGCTCATATGTCGCTCACTTAAACTTGAAGATTTTCTTACGTATATTAGTAAGCTATTATATGTTGTTAATTGCTCTGAGACAATGAAAGTGAAAATGGCTTTGTTTTACCTAGAAGGACCAACAGATATCTTGTGGAGTACCGCCAAGGGAATAGTAACGCATCCCGAGTTTGCTTGGGAGAAATTTGTAGATAAGTTGAAGGATTAATTCTTCCCTCTTACGTTGAGGAGAATGAGAAATGAATTCTTGTTTTTTAAGTAGGTAAAAATTACAGTTTTGGAATACGCTGCAAAATTCCTAGAACTATCACGCTTTGCCCCTGATTTTGTGAGTAATGAAAGGGTGAAAACCATGTGTTTCTTTGAGGGTTTGAATCTTAAGCACCAGAAAAGAATTGGGTCTCATTCGACCTTTGAGGAGTTATATGATCGCACTCTAGAGCAATAGAGAATAGAAATGAAAAATGAAGAGTATAAGAAAAAAAAAAAGAATGAAGGAAAATTTAAGGATGTAGGATTCAAAAAGCAAAAGACGGAAACGTCAGCGCCGTCCCTGCTTAAAGGGCAAGCAATGAGTGTTCGAGCTGGCCGGAGTGGAAATGCAATCTTTGTGGGAAAACCCATTATGGTAGG
The DNA here is from genome assembly GCA_947646795.1 of Beta lomatogona. NCBI lineage: Eukaryota > Viridiplantae > Streptophyta > Magnoliopsida > Caryophyllales > Amaranthaceae > Beta > Beta lomatogona. Next base: position 2,086,470 of record CANSNZ010000356.1, read on the forward strand.
GATTTTGCAGGTCAAATAATCAGTTTTAAGTGCAAAAGTACTAGTCATCGGATCAATGAATGTCCTATGTGACTGGTGGGAGAAGAATTGGAGGTAATAATAAGCCTGATAATATGCTATTGCTGACGGCTAGAGAAAGTGGTTCAGGTCGTGGCCGGAGGGAAAGGAAATCAAACTGCCAATCAAGGAAGGGCTCCGGAAAAGTTGCTTGTTGTTAAGACAAAAGCGGAAGATGCACCAGAGTTGCAGGATATTCCACGTAATGTGATTTCAGGAAAAATTCCTTCTATGTAAAGCCATAACTAATATGTTGTTTGATTCTAGAGCTTCGCACTCGTTTATCTCCAATGCGTTTGTTAAAAATCTACAATTTATGCTCTATGCTCAATCTATAAATGTAGCAATTTGTATGCCTAATAGTGAGTTTATTTATTGTAAATGGATACTCAAAGAGTGTGTAATTAGGATAGCAGAGTCGAAGTTGTAGGTGGATTTAATACCTTTCGATCAGGAGTATAATAATGTAATTTTGGGGATGAATTGACTAAGCAAGAACAGAGCGATCATTGAATATTATGCCAGAGAAATTAGGTTGCAACTGCCAGATGGAGATAGTATTGTATATTAGGGTGTGCCGTCAAGCTCGGAGGAACAGAGCAAAGTGATAAATGAGGATGCTTGACCTGAACTTATTCGCTATGTGAATCAAATAACAGAGAATCAGAAGGAACTAAATAAGATCGAGAGTACGTATTCTGGTTGTTAGGGAATTTACCCATGTATTCCCGGAAGATTTTCATATACATCTGGTGCCAGGGGCTACGCCCATATCCAGAGCTCCGTAAAGGATGATTCTAGCAGAGATGGCTGAGTTAAAGAAACAACTAGAGGAATGCTTGCAGAATGGTTATATTCAACCCAATGTTTATCCTTGGGGAGTACCGGTGTTATTTGTGAAAAAAAAGGACGGATTTATGATATTATGTATAGATTATCGGGAGATCAATAAGATTACAGTCAGAAACAGGTATTTGTTACCTCGAATAAATGATTTGTTCGATCAGTTAAAAGATCTAGTGTGTTTTCAAAGATAGATCTAAAATCTGGATATCACCAGATACGTGTAGTGGATGAAGACATTCCAAAGACGGCAATTAGGACAAGAAATGGTCATTGTGAATTTGTAGTAATGTTGTTTGGGCTTACTGATGCACCAACAACGTTCATGGACTTGATGCAACGATATTTGAAATCTTTGTTAGATCGGTTTGTGGTAATTTTCATAGATGATATTTTGGTATTCGAAGAATCTGGAGGAGCATCTCAAAGAGTTATTAGGGATTTTGAGAAAAGAGAAGTTATATGTGAAGTTAACCAAATGTGACATTTGGTTGGAAAAGGTGATGTTCTTTGGTCATGTGGTGACTAAGGAAGGAATATTTGTGGATCCGGTGAGAAGACCAAAGCCGTCAAGCAATGGCCTGCACCAACCAGTATTGCGGGAAGTTAGAAGTTATCTTGGTTAGGCTGGATATTATAAAAGATTATGGAGAACTTTTCTCGAATAGCAATGTCGATAACTAATCTAAGTACAAAGTTCGAATGGACAGAAATATATGAGAAAGCTTTTCTGGAGCTGAAGAAAAGGTTAACTAATTTCCCAGTTTTAGCTTTTTGTAGTTAGGGAAGGAAGGATTTTTGGTATATAACAACGCTTCTCAGGAAGGTTTAGGATGTGTATTAATGCAGCATCAACGAGTTATATCCTATGCATCTAGGCAGTTGAAGCCTCACGAGAAAATTTATCTTGTGGACGATTTGGATTTGGCAGCTGTAATATTTGCTTTCAAATTATGGAGGCATTTTGTGTATGGAGTAACTTGTAAAGTTTATACTGATCATAAGAGCTTAAAGTATAGGAATAATTATTAAGAATGTCAATCTTTAGCCTGTCTGCTCAAAATAATCCAAACTTTTGATTAACTTAAAATAATCAAAGCTTATAATGGGTATTCACCTTTTTTTTTTTTGGCAATTCAAATTTTTTATACAAAACCAAAAAAAAAAAACGGTACAACCTACACCATAAGTGTAGAAACATAATCGTGTCTCCCCATTTAAGGATCCGATGATGAAATATATCGTGGTCTTAATTGGTCCGATCCAAGGGCAGAGCAGCCTGAAGAGCCATTCAAAACCAATTCGAAAAGTGTTAAAGTCTTATTTTAAAGCCCAATTAATTATTCATGATAATTAATTGTATTTGAGCCCAATTCTTTGAAAAGCCCAATTAATTGATAATTAATTGATTTATTTTAATAAATAAATATTTTCAAAATATATATTTTTTAAGTCAAAATCAGATTTTATCCCGTAAAATTAGATTTCAGGAGTTAAAAGATAAAAGAGAATCTTTAAAACGCGTTTATATCAAAAAACTATCAAAACAAGGCGGTGCGCTGAGCGCAGCTGACTGTGCTGAGCGCAAGTGTCCTGCCACGTGGACTTCCACGTAGGCTACGCCAAGCGCACAGGTTGTGCTAAGCGCACCAGAATTGCCACGTAGACTTCTGTTTCATGTAGAGTCCTGCGTCAAGCGCAGTTCTCTGCTTGAGACGCGGAGTTTCTTTCTTATCTTTTCTAAAAGCGCGTACCACGTGCACACTTTTTATTGGTGATGCCGCGTCATGCGCTTGCCACGTCAGCTGCGCCAGACGCAGCCAAAGCGTGTGGCGCAGTGCCGTTTTCCCTATAAATAGGCCTGATTTCCGAACATATTTTAAGACAGATTTTTTCACATTAACACACTTCGAACTCGACGAACACAATTACGAATTCTCTCTACAAACTACAAAACTTCCCTACAAAACTCATACTTTCAAACACAAACACATTCAATCTACATACTTTCAGACATTCAGATTTTCAGGCTTCACGATTGCTCGTCCCGAAGGTTGTCAATCTCTCAGACCCAAGCCATGGTATAATCTTGAGGGTCCTTAAATAAATTATTTTTATATTGAAGTTACTTACAGTTTTCTTTCCTGATGTAGATCTTTGATGTAAAATCGCTATACTGTATATTCTAACCCATTTTCTATACTTTATTTTATTATTATTCTTGCCTTTGTATATTATATGGCTGCCTGATCATTATATGCATATTATATGATTGTCTTGCATGATCTTTATCACCCACATGTTATTATTGTTAAACAAGACCTAAAGAACTGTTCTAACATTAATTAGATTAATTTGGACAACCTGCTAGGTTCCTTGTAATATTGATTACCTAATAACATGTCACTAAAATTAGTCTTTTTATGTGTTTCCTGAACCAACTTAGACTAATTATTTTTAGGGTGTTTAAAACATTATATGATTATTTTTTGGCATAAAATCTGCATTGAATCGATATTTAGTAGAGGCCAACTTTGGGCGAATGTGGTTCATTATGACTATATTCGTACCCTCACCCCCGAGCTCAATCTTTGGTTTATTTTGACCATCTATGGAGTCATGACGGGGAAATCTACATTGGATAATTTGTCACTATGATTTTCCTATATCCAATTAGGTATACGATTCTTCCTCTACAGAATTGTTGGCGACTTCAAAACATATTTTTAATAAAACCTTAACAATGGGGTAGTCAAATATAATACGCGCTCACACGGCGTAGGCGAAATAAATGAGTGGGTGAAACTTGAAAAATACGTATCATTCTTATTTTATGCCTTTGAATAATATACAGTTTTGCATATGCATGGCTATTGTTCAGCCACCATAAGGACAATCTACCTTGCCTCATTAGCACATGTTCTATGTGTGAGGTCACCCCTGGGGGATTTGTGCTTTGTCCTTCCTAAAAGCTTCCTGAGCGATAGTGTTGGATCTTAGTCATAAGCAAACCTACCAAACCATGGCATTGTTCTCTTGTTCCTGACTTGAAACTGGAGTGCGTCTTACACGAGGCCACATCTTTAAGCAGGGGTACGAAGCGTGGGATCAATCTCTTAGTCATGGACCTTTTCAGCCTTAAACTAAACCTGACCAATAGTTGAATGTAGAACTGGACTTTAGGTTGAGAACTTTTGCATCCATCTTACTTGACATTTATGTGTGATTGTAATTTTTGCCTGCTAATAAGCCTTACGCCCGAAATTATTGCAAATCGCGTCTAAAACAAATCGTCGTTTTGGCCCGAACCTTCGTCAATTCATCAATACGCGTGCCGCAGAGCATTGTGCCAAACGCATTAAGTTGCGCCTGGCGCAATGCACCTGCACTAGACGCATAGGCTGTGCGCCGCGCGCACCAGTTGCGTGGCATGCAACCTATTCGTCCCATGCTTATTGGTCTTTTGACCTTTGTTCGAGTCTAAGATAACAAGTTTGCATCAGTATAATATTCAAGAAAAAAGGGTCAGTCTTTCATGCAAGGTCGAGTCTGTCCTAAAAAAAACATCTAGAAAAAATGTTCATTATTGAGTTAGAGTTGTCACGCATGTCTACCTCTTCCCATTTCCTCCCTGCTGTTTAACTAATCTTCCTTGTCAATTCTATCTTACCATATTCATCAATTTCAAAAACTTAATTTAAAAAAAAAATCAATCTTGCACCTCCTTCTATTCTACTTTTTTTTCAAAAACATTTACTAATCATCATCATGCCACGACATGTCAAAAAAAAAAATTCAAATCAATCCATCATCTTTTCCAAACAAAAGATAAAACAAAGGGGTTCTTTTCAAAAATGAATTTCGATAATTCTAAGCCCATTCCAAATACCTTCGCCAATCCAATCTAATTTAATCCAATTCATTTGCATTCATTCTAGGCCCATATGCATTAGAGTCTATTTTGTATTCATTTAGGCCCACGTGCATTTTAGTCTATACATTCTCTAGCATTGAGTCGATCTTAGGCCCATATAAATCTAGTTCATCTCAAAATCTAGGCCCATCTGCATCTTTATGTGAAGTCTGGTCCAACTCTATCCCAAATCAATTCCAATCTAAGTCTAAGTCTAGTCCAATCTAAATCTTAGGTCCATTTAGGCCCAATTTATATCCTAGGTCTAGTTTGCATCTCCATGTAGGCCCTAGTCAGTCTTCGGACTATAAAAATCCAGTCTTGTGACTATAAACGTTCATCCCTTAAAACCTAGCCTACTTGCTCACCCATAAGTTCAAGGTCTAGCATTCCTTAAGTCTATAGGCAATTATTGTGTCTAGCCTGCTTGCTCACCCGTAAGTTCAAGGTCTAGCATTCCTTAAGTCCATAGGCAATTTTTGAGCCTAGCCTGCTTAGTTTAATGTAAGTTCCGAAGTCTAGTTGTCTAGCTTGGTTGCTCACCCGTAAGTTCAAAGTCTAGTTGCCTAGCCTGCTTGCCTTAAGTTAAGAGTTGGCCTTCCTAGTTTTCTAGCTTGCTTACTCACCCGTAAGTTCACAGTCTAGCATCCCATAAATCCATAGGCAATTTTTGAGTCTAGCCCGCTTAGTCTAATGTAAGTTCATAAGTCTAGTTGTCTAGCATGCTTGCTCACCCATAAGTTCAAAGTCTTGGTGCCTAACCTGCTTGATTTAAGTAAACAATCTGGTCTCCCTTATTGTCAAACCTTCCCTAAAGTCTAGCCTGCTTGCTCACCCGTAAGTTCAAAGTCTAGTATCTCATAAACCCAATCGTAGAGTCCAGTCTGCTTGCACAGTCCAGTCCAGTCCATGTCTGCATTTGCATACAGTTAGGCCCATGTCTCCATCATGGTCAAGTCTATACTAGTCCAAAACCTATAACCATTTCCATTTCAAAATCACTTTTCATTTCCCATTTTAATTCCCATTTCCACTTTCGTTTCTCATCCCCATTTCTCATTTCGAAATGCATTTCTAAAATCTTAAAAGCGAGGTCCACTCGATTCTGTTTATGACCGGTCGAGAGATTACAATTTAGGAGCGCCTAATGGAGAAACAAACAGTTGAGCCTACTCTAAAGCTCATCAATCGCGCTATCACTTCCATAAGGTCTATTCCGGACCTTGCACCTCAAAGAAAATTTTGAATGTGCAATCTACATTTCTACCGCGAATTCCAACAGAATAATTCCACCTAACATCTAGTGTCAAATACCATCAATGCGCTACGAAACATGGTCGATGACAATATACTTCTAATACTTGCTAAAACGAGAATCAACATCACCAACAACCCCTCAGGCAGTGCATCAACAATTTAACAGGCTTAGTCTTTTGTTTCTGGTTTCCTAGGATGAGTCAGAGAGCCCTTACCCTGAGCCATTTTTGTCCTTTTCCATCGAGTCTATGTCACTATAGGACTTCGTCAATTATAGCCTTTCCATTTTCATTTCATTTTATATTTCTTTTTATTTTCATTGGCCTTTCACCTAATGAACTTGACTAATAATAACAAAAAGAGATCTGAAATAAAAAAAAAAGGAGAAAAATGATTAAAAAAAAAGAGGACATACTTTGGATCCCCTCTCCATTCCATTACCTCTCGTAAGCCATCCTCATGCAACCAAGGAAAAACAAAAATACAAAAATCCCTTAAACCATCATCTCCGTTAGCCAAATACCCTTTTAATTCAAAGCTCCACAGAAATCCTTAAAGCCTTCCAATACCCTAAACCAAAAACTTGTGTGCAAGCCTTAATACATAAAAAAAAAATTAATGCCAGGCAAAAAGAAAATAGTGAAAAAATTCAAAGTGTGAAAAGTGAAAAAAGCAAGAGCAAAAGAAAACTCACAAAACATTCAAAAAGAAAAAGCCAAAGGCAAAATAATTAAAAAGTTAAGCTAGGGGGCTTGCACACATGTTCTACCCCTTTAGTCAAATCCTTCAACCCATCAAAAGCTTAGCCTATATAATCCAAATCCATGACCCTTCATTCCTCAAACCAATTAAACCTTCATCAAAGCCTTAAGCTTTAAACCTTTAAACCTTTCATCAACCCTAACTCCTTATTCAAGGTATGTTCAAGCCCGCTAGGTTGAAAACCCGAAAGGGCGGCCTAGGCAAAAGTTAGGGCACATAAAAAGAACAAAAAAATAAAATAAAAAAGTCAGATCCAGAACTACGAATGATCTGATTCCGCAAGGATACGTAGGAATCCTCATCTCGAGGTCCGACCGCTTCAATAAAATAAAAATTCGTCATGGTCTAATGATTTGACTTTCTAGAATTTAGGAGCATACTCTTTCTAGATCCCGACATAGACTCGAATCTGAACCTAGCCTCTTTAAAGCCCTTTCCCACCTATATCTATTTGAGTCACAAATTTAAAGCTTTTATTTTCAATGCAAGCTCTCCTTTTCCCCGAAGGACGCTCCGACAATTCCATCGTTTCTGGTGATATCTGACTTTGCCTATATCAACTTCCCAAAGAAGAATCCCCAGTACAATCCGTAGTGAAAACTTTCAATGTTCAAGACATAGCAACTATGTTTCAATATCAGATCAAGTACATTTCGATCAAAACTTATAATGCCTAATTCACGGCAAGCTCACCCAAAGTGGGGGCTTCCTACGTGTGGTGGTTCCTCCAATTCAAATCAAACTCCCGAAGAGTTGTAATCCGCAGACCTCATTTAGGAACCCCGATTATTTACTAAAAACGATTTTCGAAAATCATTCGATCTATTTCTAATCATTCTATTATTCTACATATCCAGATCTTCTAAGCCTTACAAAAGCCTGACCTTGCATTGCATTTCATACATTCTAGCATTGCAAAACCCTGACCTTGCATTGTATTTCATACATTCTAGTCTTGCATAACCCTGACCTTGCATGACATGTCATCCCTTACCTTTGCCTAACCTAAATACTTGCATAGCGTCTCATGCATCCTTACAGAGTCTAAGTTTGCATTATTGCATCATTATGTGCTTATGTGAGTTGTTTGCACCTATCTGCTAACATCTTTCCCTACAGGTAATCAGATTGCTTGTAGTTATTGTCCTACATACTAACTTTGTTTTGCAGAGACCGGCGTATACAGATCAGTTCTAAACTGCAGAGCGTTTAGAATCGTTCTCCGTCCCGACACCGTATACTTTGACTTTCGGTTTCCTAAACCTCAGTCAAAGTGGGGGCTTCTGTAGACACATAATCGTGTCTCCCCATTTAAGGATCCGATGATGAAACATATCGTGGTCTTAATTGGTCCAATCCAAGGGCAGAGCAATCTAAAGAGCCATTCAAAACCATTTCGAAAAGTGTTAAAGTCCTATTTTAAAGCCCAATTAATTATTCATGATAATTAATTGTATTTGAGCCCAATTCATTGAAAAGCCCAATTAATTGAAAATTAATTGATTCATTTTAATAAATAAATATTTTCAAAAGATATATTTTTTAAAACGAATTTATATCAAAAAACTATCAAAAACAAGGCGGTGCGCTGAGCGAAGCTGACTGTGCTGAGCGCACGTGTCCTGCCACGTGGACTTCCACGTAGGCTGCGCCAAGCGCACAGGCTGTGCTAAGCACACCAGAACTGCCATGTAGACTTCTGTTTCATGTAGCGTCCTGCGTCAAGCACAGTACTCTGCTTGAGACGCGGAGTTTCTTTCTTATCTTTTCTAAAAGCGCGTATCACGTGTGCACTTTTTATTGGTCATGCCGCGTAATGCGCTTGCCACGTCAGCTGCGCCAGACGCAGCCAGCGCGTGAGGCGCAATGCCGTTTTCCCTATAAATAGGCCTGATTTACGAACATATTTGAAGACGAATTTTTGCACATTAACACACTTCGAACTCGACGAAGACAATTACGAATTCTCTCTACAAACTACAAAACTTCCCTACATAACTCTTCCTTTCAGACACAAACACACTCAATCTACATACTTTTAGACATTCAGATTTTCAGGCTTTACGATTGCTCGTCCCGAAGGTTGTCAATCTCTCATACCCAAGCCACGGTATAATCATGAGGGTCCTTAATAAATTATTTTTATATTGAACTTACTAACAGTTTTCTTTCCTGATGTAGATCTTTGATGTAAAATCGCTATACTGTATATTCTAACCCTTTTTCTATACTTTATTTTATTTTATTATTATTCTTGCCTTTGTATATTATATGCCTACCTGATCATTATATGCATATTATATGATTGTCCTACATGTTCTTTATCACCCACATGTTATTATTGCTAAACAAGACCTAAAGAACTGTTCTAACATTAATCATATTAATTTGGACAACCTACTAGGTTTCTTGTAATATTGATTGCCTAATAACATGTCACTAAATTTAGTCTTTTTATGTATTTCCTGAAGCAACTTAGACTAATTATTTTTTGGGTGCTTAAAACATTATATGATTATTCTTTGGCATAAAATCTGCAATGAATCGATATTTAGTAAAGGCCAACTTTGGGCGAATGTGGTTCATTATGACTATATTCGTACCCTCACCCCCGAACTCAATCTTTGGTTCATTTTGACCATCTATGGAGTCATGACGGGGAAATCTACATTGGATAATTTGTCCCTATGATTTTCCTATATCCAATTAGGTTTATAATTCTTCCTCTATAAAATTGTTGGCGACTTCAAAACATAATTTTAGAAAAACTTAACAATGGGGTAGTCAAATATAATACGCGCTCACACCGCGGAGGCGAAATAAAAACACGCCTACAATAAGGGAGAATGACCATTAAGAACCCAACTTCCCCCACCTTCGAGGAATGGTTTGGAAGAAAGGCCCGTAAGGCCAACCCCAACTACAGCTTCCCTGGACAGGCCCAGGATAACACAACTAGAGCAAAATAAACCAACAAGCACTATACCATAGTAACACACGAACAATTACAGAAGCAGTTGGATTAAATCCTGATTGCCTCTACAAGCAATACTGAAAATTATATGCCTGTCTACCTGCTGAGGACTAAGCAACTTATCTTCAAATATCTTCTTGTTTCTCTGCATCCAAATATGATATATGCTTTCAAAAAAAAGCATATTAAACAGCTAATTTTTCCCTTTTGCACCTCTACTAGATTTAGCCACAGTAGGACTGAGAGCAGTTAGACTATTAATGTTGGGAGCACCAATTAACTGCATAGAAGCACCCCCAATTTGCTGACTATAACTGTAGGTGAAGAACATATGCTCTTTAGTTTCACGAATAGCATTACACAACACACAAACTTGATATTTCACAATCCCCAATTGAATCAGCCTATCTTTAGTACTAAGTCTTCCATGGAGTAGTAACCAGGTAATGAAGATGGCTTTAGGACTAACTCTACTATTGCAAGTTATCCTTCTCCAAGTCACCTTAGGGCTGTCTCCTCTCTGAAACCAATAAAATGTTTTAATAGAAAATTTTCCATTGTGCACAAACTGATTACAAGTGACAACATCCACCATTGCAGACCTAGAATCAAATAAATTTTCATTGCCCATGATAATCTTCTAGGCACAATCATAGTCCAAATATCAGCATGTTTAATATAATAAGAATGAAGCCATTTAATCCACAAACGATCTTGCTTTTCAGCTAAAGCCCAAAAGTGTTTTGCAATAGCAGCCTTGTTCCACAAAGTTATTTCTTTTAAATTCAAGCCCCCACAAACCCTCTTATTACAGATAAAATCCCAAGAGACTGGAGATTTCCTAGAGTTAGCATCCAAACCTGTCCAAAGAAAGCTTCTAAGAATATATTGGATCTCTTTAAGAACCTTTTTTGGGACCAAAAAAATCTGGCACCAATAAGATTGAATTCTTTGCAGCACTGAAGTAATTAACTGAGTTCTGCCAGCATAGGAAAGCTTCTTAGCTGTCCAAGATCTGACCCTAGTAACCACTTTAGAAATAAGTGGCTTACACTCATTATAAAAGAGCTTCCTATAATGCAAAGGGTCACCCAAATACCTAAAAGGAAAGCTTCTAGTAGGCATTTGTAAGATATCCTGAAGGTTTTGAATTTCCTCTCCTGTAACTCCAGCAAAATACACATTGCTTTCATTAAGGTTAGCTTCTAGGCTTGAAGCAGCAAAGAACTTGTGAAAAGCTTCAAAAATAAGTGCAACTGAGCTAGCATCAGCTCTTACAAACAGCAACAAATCATCAGCAAACATTAAGTGGGTGATGCTAAGCTTCTCACATCTTGGATGAAAATTAAAATCAGGTATATTCTTCAAATGACCAAGACACCTTGATAGATACTCCATACAAATAGCAAAATGGAAAGGAGACGGGGTCACCTTGCCTTAGACCTTTTTTAGCAACAAAAGGAGGGCTAGGAACTCCATTGTTGAGAATAGTATAGGATACTGTAGAAACATAGAGCATAATCTAGTGTACAAATTTTGGAGGAAAGCCCAACTCAGAGAGCATCATATGTAAGAAAGGCCATTCCACTAAATCATAAGCCTTTCTTAAGTCAAGTTTCACCATACACCTTGGACTGACATTCTTAGTAGAGTAGCCTTTAATAAGCTCAGTAGCAAGTAAAATATTGTCAGAAATAGACCTATTAGGAATAAACCCAGCTTGCGCAAGATCAACAACATCACCAATGACCCTCTGAAGCCTCAGAGTGATAAAGTTATCTTATAAATGATTGTGCAACATGCAATTGGCCTAAATTCCTTAACAGAAGAAGGATTACGAACCTTAGGCACAAGAGTGACTAAAGTACAGTTTACCTCATCAGGCAAAATCCCATATCAAAGAAATCCCAAACATTCATGTACATTTGAGGTTTTATAACATGCTAGATCTTCGTAAAAAAACAAGCTATTAAACCCATCAATCCCAGGAGCCTTGTTATCATATATGCAATTAAGAGCATAATCAATTTCATCAGTAGAAACTAAAGAAATAAGATCATGAATTGCATCAGCACTCACCTACTGGGTAGCTATCATAAGTGTAATATCAACTCCAGGTACACTATCAGCAGCAGACCCCATCAAATTTTTACTACCTCCATCTCAGAATAGTCTGAACACTTTCCTTTTATGTTTGTCCCAAATTAGTTTGAACACTTCCATTTTTGGCATGGTCCCACTATTAATATATTATTTCTTTTACACATCTTTGGCCCACACTCTACCTTTTATCAATAAAAAGCTACCCAACTTTCTCTCTCCTCTAATAAAAAATACCCCATCAACTCCTATCACCTCTACTTTTTAAATAAAATAACATTTGATAACCACACTACAACTTATCACCTTAAACTACGTGTCCCAACAACTGTTCAGATCTTTTTGGGACGGAGGGAGTATAAAACTGCATAACTTCATTCTGCATATCAACAATCTGAGTTAACTTAATGCCATGAGCATTATAAAGAACAGTAATACTATTTCTAGCAAATCTTTCTTTCATTGAATGAAAAAAGAAATGATTATTGCCATCACCAAGTTTAAGCCACTGAATTCTAGATTTTTGCTTATAAGCACTTTCTTCAATTGCTAGGAACTTCCTCAATAAAGCCATATATTCAGTTTCCTGAGCATGAAGAAATTCCTCAGTACTATTGCCTTGAAGAGTTGTACGAGTTATATCAAGTTGCTCTCTGAGCTTCGATTTGCAAAATCTCTCTTATACAGATGTTTCGATTTATCTTTCATATCTTTAAAATTTCTCCAGGCTTGCCTCATCCAAGAATTAGGGCCAAAATCAACCCAACAATCATGAACAACTTTATCAAACTCCTTATGATCAGCCATGTAGTTAAAAAAATTTAAAGGTCCTCCCCCTGAACCAGAGCAACAGTACACTTTACCAGTAATGGACTCCAGTGTATTTGCTCATCCAGAGAGAGTTAACAAGGCACCTATCTATTCTGCTGAGAATCTTAGCTTCTCCATGGCTTTTATTATGCCAAGAAAAGAAATGCCCACAGCTCCTTAACTCCAATAGATTACTGTTCTACAAACAATCAACAAAGTCTTGAATTTCATAGGTAGTAACAGGTCTACTCTGAAATCTATCATCATAATCAAGTACTGCATTAAAGTCTCCCATGATACACCACTCCCCCCGAGTAATAGAATCAATTATATTCAACTCAATCCATAAACTCTTCCTTGTTTCCACAGTATGTAGACCATACATAACAATAACTTGCATCTTCTCACATGTCTGCTTATCAGTAAGAGTGCCATGAACCCATTGCTCTTACTGATCATCATTCTGAAAAGTAACGGCATCAGCATTATTCCATGCCACCCAAATTCTACCTCTATGAGAAGCATTATAATTGTCTTCCCATTTCCAATAGCCACCGAATTTCTTTCTTACTTTCTCCTTATTACTACTTTTAACTTTAGTTTCTAATAAGCCAATAAAATTGACCTTATTATGACTTAAGTACTTCTTAACTTCTACTACATAAGAGGGATTATTTAACCCTCTCACTTTCCAAGTGCTTAAAATCATGTAGGTGAAATATGGAAAGAGCTAGCCCCCTTCTCATCCACTGTATGAACAACAGTACCTGGTCCCCCAATGTTAACTTGCTTATCTTTTGTCCCCTTAGAAGGAACCATTATCCAAACAATATCACCAACCCTAATATGTGACTTTTGCCCTAAATTCTCCATTGTAGGATGTGAAGCCTGGTCTGAATGCTACTCTGTTTCCTCAGTACTCTTCAATGTGAGATCATCTTCCCTGATTAGAATAGGCACAATATCTTTAGGCACCCACTTTTGTGTGACCTTAGGAACTTCATGTCTAATCACAGCAACAAATTTCTTCCTTGCACAATCATGCCCAGTAGATTGGCATTTCTGGCAAAATGGAGGAATCCAGTCATACTGGACCTTCTGTTCTATAATGTTGCCATTACAATCTTCAATACAGACTACTTTAAGGACTTCCTTAGTCACATCTACCTCAATGAGAAGCCTAGCAAATGATACACGCATTTGTCTAGTAGTACATTCATCTGCAAACAAGGGAACTCCAACGATGCTACCAATTCTACTCAGAGTTTCAGGACCCCAACAGTTAAGTGGTAGGTTAGGAAATCTAACTCACAAAGGCACAACTCTGATAATCCCATCATGAAAGTTAAAATTAGGAGTCCAAGCTTTCATAATCATTGGCCTGTTATTCAAAGTAAACGGACTAGCATATAATATTTCATTCCTATCTTCCATACTTTCAAATTTTACAAGAAAATAACCATCTTCATGCAAAAATACTTTAGGTTTACTCACAATATTCCATTCAAGATTAATAAACCTAATAATAGCACCAATAGAAAGAATTTGCCCCCACAACATATAGCACTACAGTATTAGCCCAAATATCAGACAGTTGTTCTACTTCATGCTTATCAATTTGAGCAACTGATTTACACTAGGCGTGACAAATTTAAGAGACATTCCCTTGGCAGTCAATTTCTTCTCAGCAGCCAATGAAGACCATGATTTTGCAGGAATATTAGGCACAACCTCTCCTTGTGGCTGAGTAATATCAGGTACAACCTCCTCGTGTGGCTTAGAAACGGTCACTTGAACTTCATTAGCTACACTAGTAGGTGTAGGTGCTTCAGTTTGAGGTATTTTGTCCACGACACCACTAGAACTCGTTGCATTCACCTTTTCAATCATCGATGCTTGTCTTTGAGTTATCCTACTTTGCTCAAAAGCTTGCTTCATAGTAGAGATTGCATCTTGCACCACAGGGGAAGCATTTCCAGGTGTAGCTAATGGAGTAACACTTCCATCGTCACCAGAAATCACCTTATTCCCCACCAAAGTTCCCTGCTTTGATGCTAAAATTTGTGCTTGACGAGTTATCGGAGGATTAGGAGTCTGTTGTTTCTTCTTTCGACCCATAATAAGCAAGAAAATTAGTAGCTTACACCATACATAATCTCAAGCTTTACAATGGAGGAGAAACCCTAACCCTCAACGACGCTTCTTGTTTTCCTCTATTAGAATAGTTTATATTATATTTAATTTAATTAGGTCCACAGTGACCAGTAACTTGAACAACGGGTAATATTCTTTTTAATTTTTATAAATTTTTTATTTTTTTCCTTTTGACTTATCTCTCTCCCCTCCAACCCGCTCTCATTCCACCACCACTAGACCACCCTAGCCCCCACAGGCCAAAACCACCCAACACCCCACCACAAACCCCCACCCCTAGCCCCCACCACTACTCATTAAATCCCACCCGTAACAGCTCCCTTTCCACCAATCCCCACCCCTACTGGTCTGCCACCACAATCACCGCCTCTCTGAAATGGGCCCTACTCATGGTCTCCATTTTCAACCATTGTTACATCCCTTGCAATCCCTGTCTAGCCAACAACCTCGTTTTCTACGTCGATGAGAATCAGATCTTTTGTTGTGGTCTTGATTTATCAGTGGATCTTCGTCATCATCAGCCTCCTCTTCTTCCTCGTGCTCCACAAACTTCTCTCTGAAATATCTCGAAGCTTCTAGAACTCTAAGGTGGGTGGAATTCTGGAGTGACGCCGTCGTTGACCGCCGCAAAAGAAACTCTAACTTATTTTCTTTGATGGAGGTGAGGCGATGCTTTTGGATAATCAAGCTGTTCTAGATGCTCTTCTTTTAAAAGCATATCGTTTTTCGGATTCCTTGTTGCGGTGGATATGGTGGGGACTGGTGGAAGGGGGAGGAGGGGTGGCTACCACCACCACTACAATAGCAGTGGGGTGTAGTGGGGTCCATGTAGGGAAAGGAATGGAGGTGAGGAGAGGAGTGAGAAAAGTAGGTAAGGGAGGGTTCTTTCTGGGTTTTTTAATTAATATTTAGAATTACCATAAAAATTAAAGTTGATAATTTAAACGAATCACAAAAAGACACGTCGACGGCATACCTACAATAACAGGTTGTTAACCTGTTGAACCTATTAAAAACGAATACCCCCATAAGCTTTGATTATTCTAAGTTAATCAAAAGTCTAACTTATTTTAAGCAGACAGGCCAAAGGTTGACTTATTTTTGACAATTTTTCCTAAAGTATATCTTTACGCGGAAACAAATGAATATGAGACAATGGAGGTGGTTAGAAATTAGAATTGCTCAAAGACTATGATGTGGATGTTTTGTACCACCCACGAAAGGCAAATGAGGTGGAAGATGCTCTAAGTAGGACACCTTATCGGGAGGTTAATTCCATAATCTCGATACCGAAAAAGTTATATAAAGAGTTGGTTCAAATTGGATATGAATGTGATTAAGAAAGGAAATTTGCAAGGAGACATAAATGCTTTTGTGGTTCAACCATCCCTCTTTGAAGAAATTCGAGCTAAACAAACGCAAAATGACTTTATTAAGGAATTGAGGTCAAAGATAGAGAAGAATGAGACAACAGATTTCCATGTATACGCTGATGGAAGTATACAAATTAATGGAAGATGGTGTGTCCCCAATGATTCGGAGTTGAAGAATGAAATTATGATAGAGGCGTATAGCAGTGCGTACTTAGCTCATCCTGGAAGGGATAAGATGATTCAGGATATAATGAAGTACTTTTGTGGAAAGGGTAGAAGTGAGATGTATCGCAATATGCTGCAAAATGTTTGATTTGTCAAAAAGTGAAGTTTGAGCGAAGAAAGAATTCGGGATTATTGCAACCATTACGGGTACCATAATGAAAGTGGGATTCGATCTCTATGGATTTTTTAACGGGTTTTCCCAAGTCAAGAAGATGCAACGATTATTTAGGTAGTTGTGGATTGGCTACAAAGACAATTCAATTTATTTCAATAGGGATAGTGTGGAGTAAAAAGCAGTTGGCCAATACGTATATTAGAGGAATTATTCGATTGCACAGAGTTCCAACTTATTAAATCTGATCGAGATACTCATTTTCTATCGCATCTTTAGGAGAAATTGGAAGAAGCATTAGGGACTACTCACAAATTTAGTTCAACATCTCATCCGGCGACGGATGGGTAAACTGAGCGTGTTATTCATATTTTAGAAGATATGTTGCGAGCTTGTTTATTGGAGTTCAAGGGTTCATGGGAAAATAAATTAGCATTGGTGGAATTATTCTACAACAATAAGTATCAATCGAGTATTGGTATGGCCCCGTACTAAGCTTTGTATGGACATAATGTCAAAAACCTATTTATTGGGGGTGATGTGATCAGCCCTAGGATTCCAGTAGTGTCTGAGTTAGTCCATGAAACTATGGAGCAAGTACGTATAATTCGAGAGAAAATGAAGATAGCTCAAAAGCGACAAAAGAAATATGCTGATTAGAGGAGCAGAAAGCTAGAATTTGAGAAAGGAAACAAAGTTTTTCTTCGTGTTTCACCTACAAGATGATGAAGATATTTGTATTGCGCGGGGAGCTAAGTCCTAAGTTTATAGGACCGTTTGAGATTTCCAAAGAGTCAGAGATGTAACTTATGAGTTAGCTCTACCAGTGGAGTCATTGGAAGTTCATAACGTTTATTATGTGTCTCAATTACGCAAGCATATGTACAATCCTTCTCATGTCTTATCATATGAACCATTGTATGTTAATGAATCTCTTAATTATGATATGAAACCCCTGAGAATTATTGATAAATGGGAGACAGAATTGCGGAATCAGACAATACCCTTAGTCAAAGTACTCTAGACCAATCATGCAACAGAGGAGGCAACCTGGGAGAAAGAGTCAAATATGCGAGAGCACTATCCTTAATTTTTTTACGTTAAGATTTAAGTTTCGGCACGAAACTTCTTTATGGGAGGTAGAGAGTAATAGCCTCACTTTTTAAATCAAAATTATTTTGATGATCGAGATTTATTAACGTACTAATCTATAAATAAGATATAACGTCCTTTTGTTGAGTAAAAATTTGCAAATGATTTCTTATGTGAATTTATTTGTAATGTGAATATTATGTAGGAAAAATTGATTTAATCAGTCCCAACTAAGGGCGCTCTGACAAAAACAACCCCAACTATGGTTTTTTATTGTTCAGTCCCAACATTGGAGGGTATTTTTACAATACTAGTCCCATCAGGTTAGAAATTTATTGTAGCAGGTAAACTTGCCAAAAAAAAATCCATTTTTTTCTATCTTCTTCCTCCTCTTTCCTCCCTTCTTCCTTCACTGCTCCCTCCTCCTCCTCTACCCTGCCACCCAACCCCATCCCCTTCCACCCCACTACCCCCCTCACCCACCTCCCCTAACTGTCACCACTCCCCACCACCCTCTCCACCGTACCCAAAACCCCTTTCCCTCCCACTTCCCCCCCATTACACAAAAGAAAATCCAAAAAAATCCCCAAAATAACCAAAAAAAATCAGCAAATTTGCATTGTTTACAAAACCCAGAAGAAAAAAAAAGGAGAAAAAAAAAATGAAGCGTAGATGAGAATTGATGACGTCGGTTTATATTTTTTTTTGGTTTGGTCACCTCACATCACTCCTCCCAGTAGAGGAGGAGAGACAAAGAAGAGGATTTTTGTCAAAAACCCCAACTTTCTTATGTTGGAAGAATCCAACTTATAAAATCAGTTCTCCTTGGAGTTCAAGCCTACTGGTGTCAAGTTTTTGTGATTCCTCAAAAGGTGTTGAAAATAATTCAGGCTGCTTGTAGATCATTTTTATGGACAGGTAGCTCTGGTATGTCTAAGAGAGCCCTTGTGGCTTGGGAATCTATGTGTTTACCTAAAGTTGCTAGAGGCTGGAACATTATCAACATCAAGATTTGGAATAGTGCAGCCATCTGCAGATTATTTTGGAATCTGGCTCAGAAAAAAGACAAGGCTTGGATTCAATGGATTCATGGATACTATATTAAAAATAGAGACCTTACAACCATGGAAGTCCCTACACAAGCTTCATGGGCTGTAATGAAGATTTTTGGGGCCTTGAAGCATTTTGTTCAGTTGCCAGGGGGTCTAAATATTCTTCAGCAATCTCATTTCACCATTCATAAAATGTACCAACATTTACGAGGAAATTTTGAGAAAGTAAGCTGGAGGAAGCTTATCTGTAACAATCCCTCCCCTCCTAAGTGCATTTTCATCACTTGGCTTGCACTTAGACAAAGATTGATGACTTGTGAGAATTTGCAGAAAATTGGGATCAGTTGTGACCAAACATGTATTCTTTGCAATACTGAGATTGAGACCTTGGAACATCTTTTCTTTGCTTGTCCTTTCTCTTTGACTTGTTGGCAAGCTGTCTTAAACTGGATGGGTTATATCAGGATCCCTAGTGGATGGATGCATGAATTTCAGTTTTGCATTCAACATGTTGGAGGTAATTCTGCTCAGCACAAGCAGTATAGAATGTGCTTCTCCATTGCTGTGTATTTGCTGTGGAAAGAGAGGAATGCTCGGAGATTTCAAAACAAGTTTCAGCAACCCAGAGAGATTACTAGGAGTATTCAATACTGGACTTGTCTAAGGCAAAAACTGTAATTGTTTTTGCTTTTTGTTTGTAAGTTTGGTGTTTTGTTTTGTTTGGGTTTGTAATGACTTCATTTTGGTGAAATAAAAATTATTTACCAAAAAAAAATAATACTTCTATTAACACTCTTTTTACTCTTGAGTTTGGATTGAAGGTACAACCTCATTGAAACAGAAAAAAACTTTATGAAGTTTTGTGTTTTATGAAATTATTATGAATATAATATCTAGGTTGCATTTTTCCGATCACCGGAAAATTCATGGTTCTAGCAGCAAGCGTTTGTATCTCAACAGAAATGTCAGAATCAGACACTACAAAATCACTGTACGTTCTATCAGGGGAAGCATTAAGGCCATAATCATGGAAGTAAACTCTCGGGGAGAAGAACTCGTCGTTGTGTTAGGGTTGAGGTTGAGTTTGTTCAAAGCTGACGTGGAGAGAAAGGGTTTTAGAGAAATGAGGTAAAGGGCGGAGTTCAGGGGAGTTGTCTCCTCCTTCGTAGAGTTTAAGGTAGATTTCGGTGCTGATTGGGGGGTAAGGTCGGTGGCGAGGGGTCGGCAGGGGAGGGAGAGGTGAGGTGGCGGGGAGAGGGGGAGGGGGCGGGGAGGTGGCAGGGGAGGGGGTGGATGGCAAGGGAGAAGGAAGAGGAGGAGGAATGGGATGAAGGAGGGAGGAGGAGGAATGGGATGAAGGAGGGAGGAGAGAGAAAGAATGGGTGAAACAGCAAAAAAAAAAAGTAAAAATTGTTTGAAAAAACTATTGACCTCTTAAACCGGTTACTGGTTAACCTGGACCGCCATTGTAAAATACCCCCAAAAGTTGGGACTGAACAATAATAAATTGAAGTTGGGACTATTTTTATCAAGGCGCCCATAGTTGGGACTGATTAAATCAATTTTTCCTATTATGTATGTGTTAATTATTGTCAATTGATGAGTTAATATAAGGTTATATGTAATTTATGCTAAGAACGTTAAACATCGTTCTGGAGTTTAGAAACTTTGAACTAATATCGGTATAGTGTTTGAGATATTCTCTGATTATGAAATTAAGGGGTAATTAGGCCTAAATATCTGTATTAACGTGTGATATATATTTTGTGGATTTAGTTTAGGAAAATTCTAAATGGTGGCCTCCTAGTTTGGGTTTTTCTACTTGGTAGAAGGCTAAGAATAATTTTATACCAAGTGACCTCCTACTTTAGCTAATTATACTTAATGACTTTAATTCATTTAAAACCTAGCTAGCTAAGCCATCATTTAAAGTAAATTTACTAACCTACCCCTTAGTTAATTATAATTGAATTAGGACTTGCACCAGTCTTAGAAGCGAATGTATGCAGCTTTACCATATGATAACAGGGAAAGAAAAGGTCTGCAACTTAGTTTCTATCAAATGAAAATTTTGGCAAGTTCAATAGCTCAATCAATAATATTGTTATTAGATATAGATATGTCAGATTTTGCAAAACTCGCATAAACATTACACTAATCAATAATCCATATATACCAAAACAATGCAGATCAATATTCACATCAAAAAGTTTCAGTAGTAAATTCTCTTTAGAAGAAAAACTGATCCAGCTTCCGCGGATCTACTCAAACACACAATTAAGGATGTCAATACAAAACATTCATAACAGTTTAGGGATGGCAATGGGTAGGGTCTGGATAGGGTAAGGCCATGGGCCGATTTACAAGGGGTACAGTGGGTAAAGCTGTACCCCCATTCCTAAAAAAATAATTAAGGAAATAAAAGCCTAGGGAAAAATAGGAAGAAAAAATAAGCATAGGTCAGGGGGTATAGGGGGTCTCACGCATCCCTCTCTTTTTCCTCTCTTTTTCTCTCTCTTCTCTGTCTTTCTCTCACCTCTGTGACTGTCAGTCATTAACATTCTTTTTGTTGCTCTCTTATGCTCTTTCCTCTTTATTTCCCTTTTCTTTTTTTTCTGATTAAAGATATATGTCGGAGGATCTCACATTGCCGACTTGCCGGTTGCTCTCACCGTCTCACGTTGCCAGTTGCTAGGAGGTCGCCAGACTGTTGGATGCTGGGCTGTCGGACGCTGGACTGTCGTCTGCCGGAACGAAAGTTTGTCAATCCGAAAAAATTATACTTATCTTAATTTAAAGGCTTCTCCATTTTTTGGAATGGGTGTTGGAGTATGATTAGAAGTTAGTGAAATTAAAAATGGATGTGAATTGAAATTAGAATTTGTGGAAGTGAAATTAGATGTACAATTGTGAAATCTGTAAATTGAGATTTCTTGAAATATCTTAGTGAGCTTTTTAATATGCTTGTTGAAACCGAGAAGCATACTATATATAAGCTAGTCTACTTGCTTTTAAGCCTAGTATTGATTCGTCCTGTGGCAACCGTAAGCGTGTAAAGAATATTTTCTTCAATGACTATCATGAAAAGCAAATTGCGAAATAGTATGGGGATTAATTTTTGAATGATTGTTTAGTCACTTATATTGAGTTTTTTTGCAAGTTAGTGATAATAATGTAAATAACCACTTCCAATCTATGAAAGGTCATCGAATGCATTTGTAATTTTTATTTTTTTTCGTCGCTTTGAATTAGTTGTAATTTGAATCATGAATTGATATTAACACTATATTTTGAGTTCAATTTTTAATCGTAAATTAGCTCAAGCATTGCACTTTGTTTTATTTGATTTTATCTTATCCTTACCCCCATCCCGTAATTCCTAGATACGCCACTGGGTAAGGTTGGACCCTTACCCATACCCTAACTTTTGGATGTAGACCCATACCCTACCCATACCCATAGGGTAAATTTTTTTAGGACCCTTACCCGTACCCGTAGGGTCTGGGTAGGGTCTAGGGTCTAAAATGGGTCCAACACAAAAATAAATCCGCTTACATTTTCACATGTATATATAATCGTTAAGCACAATTTCATATATTAATTTTGCAATTAGCACACATAATATCACGTACATTTCATACCAATACATATTTTTTGCACATCCCAAAAGTCTCATACATCAAACTATAAATAAATATATTTTTACGTGATTGCGATTTGTGAATAGGTTTCCTAACTGAGGGAGGGTTTTAGTTTTATTGGAAGTTTGCTGGAAGAATATGTTTATATATATATTTATTTTAATTTTAAAAAAAATAAAAATATATATTTTAGTTTAGATGGGTCTATGGGTGGGGTTTGGATAGGGTCTGGGTATTTGACGAGTGGACCCTTACCCTACCTTACCCGATAGAACCAAGACTCATACCCTACCTTTACCCATAGGGTCCAAAAAATTAAGACCCATACCCTAATTTTAGGATAGGGTCTGGGTGGGTATGGGTAAGGTCCTGGACCCATTGCCATCCCTACATAATAGGGATGGAGCTTTTATTTTGAGGAAAGAGAGATAGTGGTTTGAATTAGTGTAATTAACTAAGGGGATATGTTAGTAAATTTACTTTAAATAATGGGTTAGCTAGATTTTAAGTGAATTCAGGCCACTAAATATAATTAGCTAAAGTAGGAGGTCACTTGATATAAATTTTTTTTGCCTGCCACCAAATAGAAATATTCAAAGTAGGAAGCCACAATATAGAATTTCCCTTTTTTATGAATCAAAAAGGATTAGAGCTTAATTTAAGGGAGATTAAGGGCTAAGAAAGACTAGAAGGTTTGGTATTACCTTAATTTGTAAAATGGCCATTTTGACCCTGCTACCTAAGCCTAAATTATGAAATTATCCTTACCCATTTCTCTATAAATAGGGACCATGATTCTCCATTTTTCTTCTGCTGACCTAATTAAGTTACACATTCCCCATAAAATTCTCTCATTTCTCTCTCTCAAACTCGCCTCATCCTGCGTGTGTTAGGCGAGTAACTTTGGCTCCATCCTCTGCCAATTTTCTTGCTCATTTGATCTGGTTCCTTGCATGCAAGCCTAATTTTGTATCACCCAAGTGTTCCTTGTTACTGGGAAAGTGTGAGTTCGAGCTATTTAGGAATAAAAAACCCATAAATCCAAGCAAGGTAAGTTTTGTTCGACCAATTGTTTATCCGAGTAATTTGGGATTTTAGCTTGATATTTTGGGATAATTTTTAAGTTAATAATACATGCATATTGTGTTTACTGTTGTGGGGTTCATTAAGGAGAATCTTGAGCTTTAGGTGAAGAAAGCTCGAGTTGTAATCATCAGTTTAAGGTACACAAGAACCACCATCTAAACTTTTTTTTAAAACTTGATTTTAAGATTTTGACTATGGAAATTTTATGTGTATTATAAATTATGATTAGCATGTTACTAAAGATGAGTTGCATGTAATTTTTACTTGATAAATTCGAGTTATACTAATTTGAATAACAAGTTCTCCTAAATTATGATTAACCGATTGTTAATATAAGTTTATGCTACCATTTCCAAGCCTCTTTTCACCTATAAACGCCACGATTTTGGCCTTGAAACTCGATTTATGTTCCCCTGATAAAGTAAGATACAAAACTCAAAGAAGTTTGAGAACGTAATTGTGGTTCTGCCTTTTTCATATACTGTGATGTTGTTATATACAACAATGAGAGGAGCGTAATGCTCGGAAAAGATACAAACATATCTCCTAAGTTAGGTAAACTTCCTAGTAATGAGCCTAGAATAAAGCTGTCAACAATATTATCCTAAAATAACAAGATATACAGCTAATACCCCCCCTCAAGTTGGAGCATGAAGAGTCGAAATGCCCAACTTGGCAAGTAGAGACTGAAACGGCTTACGACCCAGTGCTTTAGTGAGAATATCAGCAAGTTGAGAAGTTGTGTGAACGTAAGAGGGGGCAATAGTACCTCGAAGGATCTCATCACGCACGAAATGGCAGTCAATCTCGATATGTTTCGTACGTTCATGAAAAACAGGATTATTAGCAATATGTAAAGCAGCTTGACTATCACAATGTAAAGAAACGGGCGCAGTTTGCTCAACACCAAGACTCTTAAGTAAACCTTTTAACCATATAATCTCACAAGTAGCGGAAGCCATAGCACGATATTCTGCTTCAGCAGAAGAACGGGATACTGTCGCCTGTTTCTTTGTTTTCCAAGAGATTGGGGAACCCCCGAGGAAAACAAAGTAAGCAGTAAGAGAACGACGACTAATAGGACAACTTGCCCAGTCGGCATCACAATAAGCTTCAAAGGCCATATTAGAATCAGCACGAAGTAAAATACCTTGTCCAGGGCTACACTTTAAGTAACGGACAACTCGCAGAGCAGCGTCCCATTGAGATTGAGTTGGATGTTGCATAAATTGGGCTAAAACATGAACAGAATAACAGAGCTCGGGTCGTGTGATAGTGAGATAAATCAATCTCCCGACCAAACGCCTATACCGCGCTGGGTCTGTCATAGGTGTATCCGATGCAAGGGCTAGTTGATGATTCTCCTCCATTGGAACACTAGCCGGTTTTGAACCAAGAAGACTTGTCTCTGTCAAGATGTCAAGAGCATATTTGCGTTGACAAAGAAAAATCCCGCTAGAGCTGCGAGCGACTTCAATACCAAGAAAATACTTGAGTTTTCCCAAGTCCTTCATATGAAAGCAATTACTGAGATAAGCTTTGAAATCTGCAATGGCAACAACATTATTGCCAGCAATAACAAGATCGTCCACATACACAAGAATATTCAAAACCACATCCTTCTTGCGATACACAAATAAAGAGTGATCAGAAGCACTGGCACAAAAACCATATGCACGCAAAGCTGTTGCTAACTTTGCATACCAACAACGAGGAGCCTGACGCAAACCATACAAGGACTTGCGAAGTCGACACACCTTACCAGACAACCCGTGACTAAATCCAGGCGGGAGACGCATATATACCTCTTCAGCCAAGTCACCATGAAGAAATGCATTGTGTACATCCATTTGATGTAACTCCCAATTATTAATGGCGGCAATAGTAAGAAAAGCACGTACAGTGACCATTTTGACAGTGGGGGCAAAAGTCTCAACAAAATCAATTCCTTCTCTTTGATGATTGCCAAAGACAACTAACCTGGCCTTGTATCGTTCAACCGTGCCATCAGATCTATGTTTAACTCGAAACACCCACATGCATCCAATCGCAGTTTTATCTGGAGGAAGGTCTTCTATAGTCCAAGTTCCATTAGCTTCCAAGGCTGTAATTTCCTCCTCCATTGCCTTTCTCCAACGTGGATCACTCATTGCCTCCTTAAAAGAGGTAGGCTCCACATCAGCAGAGATAGCTGCAAGAAACTGACGATGTGCAATAGAAAAAGCATTACAATTCACATAATGTGCTATAGGATAGGGAGTACCTGAGACTTGGACTGGTGTGAGTGAAGCTTCGGGGGAAACCAAAGTCATGTTAGCCTGCTCGCTGAGATTGGACCATCGTACATAATCCTTATGCCGAACATTATCAAATTTCTCTCGTTTGCCACGACCAAGCTCATTGTCAATCAAGACATTCCCACCGCATCATCCCTCCTGTATTCTCTTGGCCTCAACAAAGCCATGACGAGCGATTCACCCGTAACCATGGCAACATCATCGGGATACGACGCCTCCTCGTGGCCTGCTCCCCACTTCTGTTGAGGGATTGCATCGTGTACAATAGGCTGAACTCGTCTGGTTGGTGTGGTGCATCGGATTATGCATCTCGACAAACTCATCGAATAACTCCAACATTGCGGTCGGTGCAGCCTCATCCACTTCACATGCAACATCATCAAAGACCCTACTAAATTCATCCGGATACAAGGAATGCAAGCGCTTCAATGCTGCTGGATCGGCTAAAGGAAAAATATCCTCATAAAATTGAACATCCCGTGAATGAAAATAATCCCCTGTCTCAAGATCAAACAAATGCCAACCCTTCTTTCCAAAGGGATACCCAAGAAAAATACAACGACGACTTCTACTATCAAACTTATCACGACAATTAAGGTTCTTCGCATAGCACAAGCACCCAAAAACTCTAATAGAGCTAAGATTAGGAACTTGCCCATATAGTAACTCATAGGGTGTCTTTCCCTCAAGCACACGGGAGGGAGTTCTATTTATCAAATATGCAGCTGTCAACGCACATTCACCCCAAAAATCAATAGGCAAACAACCTTGAAAACGCAAAGCACGAGCAACATTAAGAATGTGACGATGTTTGCGTTCTACTCTGGCATTCTGCTGAGGAGTTTTAACATTAGAGGTTTGATGAATTATACCATTCTCTCGGAAATAATTACCAAGACCAGTAAACTCCGTCCCATTATCACTACGCATTATTTTAACCTTTTTGTCAAACTGACGTTCAATCAGGGCAAAGAATTTTAGCATTAAACTAGGCACTTCATCTTTGGTCTTCATCAAATAGACCCATACACATCTAGAGAAATCATCCACAATAGTCAAAAAATATCGAGAATGACAAGCACGATTTTCACGATAAGGACCCCAAACATCACAATGTATCAACTCAAATAAATCATTAGCTTTATTTGCACTTAACGGAAAAACATTACGAGTCTGCTTGGCTCTATGACATATATCACAAACTTTATTATCTAAATTACTCTTCTTGTTACTAACTTGAGGAAGAAACTCCATTGCTTGTAGTGACGGATGTCCTAGCCGTTTGTGCCACAGTGCCATAGAATCTTTTGCAGTCACGACATTAACATGAGTTGGTTCCCCCATTGTCAAGTAATAGAGCCCATCGGTTAGCTTACCCACACCGATCTTCGTCCTCAAGGTATGGTCTGTACAACACATTCATTGTTAGTGAATTGTATGCTTAATTGTTGTGTATGTAAAAGTTGAGAACTGATAACAAATTGCAATTGAATGTGGGTACAAGCAAAACATTCGACAAAACAAGATCATCATTCAACTTCACACTCCCTACTTTGGTAGCCTCTATACTAGCACCATTAGGCAAACCAACTTGAATAGGACGAATAGATTGACAAGAATAAAACAAAGTCTCATTACAACAAACGTGATTCGACGCACCAGTGTCGACGATCCAAGTGTGAATACCCTTACCATTCAAGCGAACATGGTTTGTAGTGACTGAAACCTCACCGAGGACGGCATTAGCTTTCACTGGTTGAGCGGTGTTTGATGACCCCGACTCATTTTTGCCTTCCGCGCCGGGACCTCTACATTCTCGATTTTTGGTATCCATGCTTCTCCCAACAGCGATCCTCAAGATGCCCATTCTTACCACAGTAGGTACACTTTAGTGGAGGACGTGCCCCCACCCGTTGTGGACCCCTGCGACGTACTTCCCGAACAAGAAGGCCATTGGGCGCCTCGTTCGCGTTGAGTCAAGTGCCGAACCTCCTCCTCTTGCAAGTCTTGAGTATACGGTATGCGATGACGGCAAAGGCTCGATCCCCAAGATATTTGATCGAACAGGACCATAACAAGTCTCAAGACCCATTAGAAACTCACGTACCGATTTTTGCGTCGTTGACGAAGAACCGCTTGAGCCCGCACTTGCGGCCTGCACGAGCATGAAGGTAAAGCATCAAAGTCATTGATGTCATCCCACAATTTCTTCAATCTCCCATAATAGTCCATAATTGACTCTCCCTCCTTGTTTGCAATCAGCAATTTCCGACTTTAGTTGATATATTTTGATACCATTCCCTAAAGAAAAACGTTGTTTGATGTCCTCCCATAACTCAGGCGGTGTCACGGTATGAGATAGTGGACGAATGCTTGGATCAATTGTATTAAAGATCCAAGCGACAATCATGTAATTTGATCCACCAATCATCAAGATCGGCGGAACTATCTTCGGGTTTAAGGATAGTGCCATTAATAAACCCCAATTTTCGTTTTGCGCCCAAAGAAACTCGAAACCCTTTAGCCCATTCTTCATAGTTTGGCCCCTTGAGAACGACGTGCGTGATGACTGTCCCTGGGCCATCATTCGAAGCAAGAGCATAAAGAGGATTTGTAGTATGTGGTGGTCGTGATGATGGTTTCTCATCATTACCCATATTTTAGACAAAAGTTCGGAATGAAAACCTGCTCTGGTACCATAAAGTAAGATACAAAACTCAAAGAAGTTTGAGAACGTAATTGTGGTTGCTTTTTTCATATCTGTGATGTTGTTATATACAACAATGAGAGGAGCGTAATGCTCGGAAAAGATACAAACATATCTCCTAAGTTAGGTAAACTTCCTAGTAATGAGCCTAGAATAAAGCTGTCAACAATATTATCCTAAAATAACAAGATATACAGCTAATACCTGACAAAATAAATTTAGTAAATCCACATTTCAATACCGATATCGTAAACCTCTCACGCAAGTAACTTCAAAAATACCTTAAGTAATTCCAATTTTCTACTTTTCTTCAGATAACCACTATATTCTCCTTTCCATGCATGTAACTTATTTTCATTGTTGCTGTTTCGCCTAACCAACCCCCCCAAAAAAAAAACCCTAAATCGTGAAGTACCTTGAAATTATGCAAATTCCATATTCGTAACAGACCTAATAAAATCATACTCTTAAAAGCCTTGTTGTATAAACTTTGTATGTCATTATTTATCTCTTCTTTTTTTTGCCTTTTGTGATGGCCTAATTCGAAGTCCAACTCTCCTATGGTACTGTTGATAGTTCGTAAAACAAACTTTCTGTTGCAAACTGTTTCTTACACAAATTCCAAATATTAATTAGAGACTACTCATTACTTACACAAGTCTTCTATAATAATTTGTCGTAAACTGTTTCATTTCAAATGTATAATTGATATATGAGTTATGTATAAGTATTTGAGGAAATGATTTAAGTATAAGAATTTAAGTGTAATTATTTAAGTTTAACTTCTATTTTGTAGGGGAAGTAGCTGAGAGCAGTGATGAACAATATTTGTGAAGTGAGTTGCTCATTATGTAATTATAGAGCGTAAGCTCATTTATGTAGGGTCATGACCTAAAAGTCTTACAAGCAGAGATGAAAAGGTGGGGAGACATCCCTTAAAAATCTGGAGACATGGCCTAGCCCCTCTTCATTCGTGTTCCTTCCCTGAGTTACGTTATGTTTTGTGATAAGTATTGAAAATGATATGTATTATGATTGAGAACGTTATTTGATATTTTGAGATAAATCATTAGAATGTCCTCTAGTATTTTAAGCATATTTATATGGTATTCAAAGGAAAGTATCTACATATTCTGAATAAGTAAAAACGTATTTTCAGAGAAGTACAAGTTTTCTCTTCTAAGTAAAGATTAGAAAATTTGTAATGTAATTTTCAGCCACCTTATTAGGAACCTATGGAACTTGTGTACCAGTGGAAGCTGACCTGTTTTGTTCTTTGAACCTGCCTTGGTAATTTTTCGTGTTTATATGGTATAAAGGAAAGTATCTACATATAAAAATGTTT
The DNA here is from genome assembly GCA_947646795.1 of Beta lomatogona. Taxonomy (NCBI): domain Eukaryota; kingdom Viridiplantae; phylum Streptophyta; class Magnoliopsida; order Caryophyllales; family Amaranthaceae; genus Beta; species Beta lomatogona. The sequence continues at coordinate 2,116,270 of CANSNZ010000356.1, forward strand.
CGTGTTTTGACTGCATTGATTTTCTCTCTTTGTGTTCTAAGATGAGCGAGAAGCAAAAAATATTTTGGTTGATGAGATTTTACCACTTTCAAACATCATTGAGTAAAAAAACTAAGAAAATTTAATTGAGAAATCAAAACAACAGAGGAGAGAAGAAGAGATGGTTGTTGTCAGTCATCAAAACCACATTTTACCTCTGTTTTCTTAGCGAATTTGATGTGTCATTCTTGTGAAAGAATTCGACCTTTTGATCACGTGGGTCGGATCAATGTGGCATCGAAAACGAAGAATTATCATTTGATATCTTTAAGAATTGACAGATTAATGTGATTTATGTTACCCTAACTTAAATTATGTACTTTTTTTCAACTAAATTAACCTTCTCTCCCCTTTTGTTTATAAAAGTAACCTTCTTTCTTGATAAGAGTAATCCCTTTTATTGTTATGCGTAACTCTAAAAATATTATATGAATAACCCCATTTAAATTTTGGAGTAATCTCGTTTAATCCTATGAGTAACCTTGTTTAATCATATAAGTAATCTCGTTTAATCTTATTTGTAACCCCATTTTATCAGGGAAAAAAAAACCTCATTTACTCATTCTAGTAACCTCATTTAATCATACGAATAACATCAATTTTTCATAAAATTAAAATAACCTCATTTATTCATATAAGTAACCTCATTGGTTCACAAGAGTAACCTTATTTAATCATACGACAACCCTATTTAATCATACGAGTAACTCCAATTGTTCACAAAAGTAACCCCATTTCTTCAAACGAGTAACTCATTCGCTTATAAGAATAACCTCATTTAATCATATGACGACCCTATTTAATCATACAAGTAACCCCAATTATTGTTCACAAAAGTAACCCCATTTATTCATACCAGTAACCTCATTTATTCATACTAGTAACTTCATTTAATCTTATGAGTAACCCTATTTATTCATACTAGTAACCTCATTTATTTATACGAATAACCTCATGTAATGATACGAGTAACCCTAATTTTTCACAAAAGTAATCACATTAATTTATTCATACGAGTAATCCCTTTTATTCGTAGGAGTAAATTGATTAGTTTCTCATTATCTCGTTTAGTCATATAGGTAATGTCGTTTAATCTATGAAAAACCTCGCTTAATCTTATGAGTAACCTCGTTTAATGTTATGAGTAACCCCATTTATTCATACTAGTAACCTCCTTAATTTATACAAGCAACTTTATTTAATCATATGAGTAACCCCAATTGTTCACAAAAGTAACCCCAATTTATTCATACGAGTAACCTCATTTGTTCATAAGAGTAACCTCATGTAATCATACGATGACTTTATATATTTAATCATACGAGTAACCCCAATTGTTCACAAAAGTAACCCCCATTTATTCATATGAATAACCTCGTTCGTTCATAAGAGTGATCTCATTTAATCATATGATGACGCTATTTAATCATACAAGTAACCCCAACTACTCTCAAAAGTAACCCCATTTATTCATACGAGTAACCTCACTTAATCATACGACAACCCCATTCTACCATACGAGTAACCCCAATTGTTCACAAACTTAACCTCATTTATTCATACAAGTAACCTCATTCGTTCACGATAGTAACATCATTTAATCATACAACGACCCCATTTAATCATACGAGTAACCCCGATTGTTCACAAAAAGTAACCCCATTTTTTCATACAAATAACCTCATTCGTTAATAAGAGTAACCTTATTTAATCATACGAGTAACCCCAATTGTTCACAAAAGTTAACCCCTATTTATTCATACGAGTAACCTCATTTATTCATACGAATAATCTCATTCATTCTTAAGAGTAATCTCATTTAATCATATGATGACACTATTTAATTATACGAGTAACCCCAACTACTCACAAAAGTAACCCTATTTATTCATACGAGTAACCTCACATAATCATATGATGACCCTATTTAATCATACGAGTAACCTAAATTGTTCATAAATGTAACCTCATTTATTCATATGAGTAACCTCATTCGTTCACAATAGTAACCTTATTTAACCATACGAGTAACTCAATTGTTCATATAAGTAACCCCTTTTCTTCATACGAGTAATCTCACTCGTTCATAAGAGTAAACTGATCAGTATTCTCTTTTGTTATAAAAGTAAACCAATTGTTTATAAGAGTAACACCCTTTTATTGTTAAGAGTAACCACATATTCGTACAAGTAACTCCATTTGTTCATAAGAGTAACTTCATATGTTCATAGGGTTTGTGCACAAAGATCAACTTCAAAATGCCATATCTCACAGTGCTAGCACACTCAATATCTTAAGAAGATTCAAGTTGGAGATGTAAATTTGGCTCGATAGCTTTCTAACGCCTAGACAAAAGCTAGATTCTGATGAAAAACGAGTGAGAAACGAGTGAGATGTAACACCCCAGAATTTCAAAGGCGGAAAAGAAAGAAATAATAATATATTTAATAGGACGATGGCGGAAACATCGTCTTCTGGGAATGTCACTACTACAAGAATAGTGTTTAAATAACTAAGTGATAAAAACAAACATAAGTAAATACTATAAGTAAATTAATTACTTAGATTAAAATCGAAATGAGAAAACTATCTCAAACTAAAGAGAAGTCAAGAACTAAAACCCCAAATAGATTATTTCTCGCATCTCAACCCGAGCCCAAAATCAAAGAAAATCCCCATCATCAAAACCTGCAAAATATACAACAAATATCCACAATCAGTGGGGAGTAACTAGCAGTTCTCCCAGAACAAAAGCGATCAAAGTACGATTCAGAGATAGATTAATAAGAAAGGAAATCATACAATCATTATAACAATAACATGCATCTAAAAACCATAAAGCTCATAGGTAATACAAGTGATCATCAATAATAAATAAACAAGATATAGTAAGTGAATAAAATCTAGAATACATAAATAATAACAAATCAAGAATACAACAAGTTATTGAGTCAGAAACCGAACGCCAGTGAATCGCAATTCACTTCCTAAGGTTTGTCAGATCGCAATCTCCAGGTCAGTCTATGGGCTTACGTTCCCCACTGCCTGTGTCTAAGAATGGCCAAACTCCCGATGCAGGGTTGAACACGCAGAACTCCCTGACCTCTCAGACGACAACAATTAACCCAGGTGTACCCCTAGTTCGCAAACCAGGTGGTTGGCATGTTCTTCACCGGGGACTACATCTATCCCACCGGATATTCTTATCTCAAAATAAAATCATGCATATCAATAAAGTATCATTCATCTTAAAAATATTCATCAAAAGGGATGCCACCTGGCCTTATACACATGATTCATCAAAACAACTCTTCATAATTCCTCAAAATTAATAACTTGCAAGCTTTCAACAACTGTCTCCCACAATAAACACTTGAACATCTCTAAACATCAACAATGATATTAAACTAGTTTTTACAGCACCAACAATTCAAAAAAATGCATCACCAATTAACTCCAAAACTTTTTCATTAATAGAGTAGTAACAACTAATCATTTTCTTTCATAAATCAAACATGAACATAAGGATACCCAATAATACATACGGCATCATACTGAACATCAGCAACCAAGAACATAATAAATTACAAATTATTTCTGATTAACAAGCTCTCAAATAATTTAAAAGTGTATCCTCAATTTCACAACAAAAACCCAATGATAATTATTAAACTAATAAGTTCGAGCAGTAAAATCACACAAAAATTATCATATGACCCTAATGGCTCTACTGACATGGTAAAATTTTTATTTATAATTTTCGGACTCTAAAAGTAATTTTAAAAATTAATATACAGATTACTCAATAAATCCAATATAATAACTAAAAATATAAATAAACGTCCAAAAATTACCAAAAATTTACACAGCATGAATAACCTTACGTACATATATAATATACAAAGAAATGAATTTTTCGGCCTATAGAAATAATTTTTCATGATTTATATACTGACAGAAATGAAATTGCAAAAACAAATATATCAATTAAATAAACAAGTACACAGTAGGCAAAAATTATTCTAAGGAATGGAATCCATATTATGCATATAACATGATCTAAGAAAAATAATTTCAGAAATTTTAACATTCGTTTAATAATTATTATGCAATTTAGCCAAAAACGCACAAAACACCAATTAAATCAAATAAATATCAAAAATCATACGAAAAATATTTTTCTCTTTACAGTACTCACACAGCATACATCAAGTATATTCATGTCAAAATTCGTCAATAATTTCATTCAAAAAGTATTTTAAATAATTCCTAGCGTAATAATCTAATACCGAATAATACTCTAATCACTATGGTTCTAAGATAACTACTAGTTACCTGGAACGTCGGGAGGAGAGCTGAGTCTAAAGAGATAGTTAAGAGCTACGCATACAATCCAATTCCTCTTCTAACCCCAAGGCACAATGAACGAGAATTGAAGCAACCAGTCACTAGGCATTTTCTTCTTGAACGTTGAAAAATCTCATTTCACACTGCTCTGTTTCGACCATGATTTCCGGTGATCAAAAGCTTAGATTCTAAATTGCTGCAGTCAGAGTGTAGAACAAGATGTTATAAACGTTCTGTCCAAATTTAAAGACGATCCAACGGTTAGATCTCCGGCTACGGTTATTTTCGTGAAGGTGTGACAGGAAAAACCGGGTTGAAACTTTCTATTCTTTTCCTCTTCCTTTTCTCTCTTTCTTTTCTTGAAAACGGTGAGGGTTAAATGCAAATGAAGCTGAACCTCTTTTAATAAAAATCAGAATTTTATGGCCAGGAAAAAATGAAGGGTTTAGGAGAATGATTAGGGGGGTTATGAGGGTTACAATCTAACAAGAGTCACCAATTAAAAGAAATGAAATAAAAGAGGAGAAACTTCTTCCTTCTCCTTCCCCAAAGCCGGCTGTCCAAGCCCAAGTACACCAAGAAGATTTCGGCCCAAGTCATCAAAGGTCCATGCATCAAAAGTCCGTCACGCGATAAATCGATAAATTCCTAAATCGCGCCTAAACTTTGAAAATACTTAATAATGAAAATAACTCTAATAAATTATATTATAAATATAAATATAATTAACACATTAGCACGCCACATGCGATGCAACATTTCATCACCCAAGTCGGTCAAACAACGTTACAAAAACGCTACGCGACAAAACAGCATCCTAAACGCCTAAACAAATAACGAAATTAATATAACCTTTAAAATATATAACTAACAACTTAAAATAAGTATATATATAAATATATCACAACATATAAATATATATACACATTTTCACAGCACGTTCCAAAATAATTTAAATAATAAATTAATCATTTTTACGAAAAAAATATCGTTTTAATCTAAACACACACCAAAAATAAAGGGTGAAAATTACGGGGTGTTACAATCACTCCCCCTTAAAAGAGTTTCGTCCTCGAAACTTCAAAACAACCAAGAGACAAAAGAAAATACTCTAGATAAAGAGCATTAAGAAAACATAAATCGACAGATTTTAGTTAACTAAACAACTTTGCAGGTATAAAATTTGATAACTCAAATAATATATATATTTTATTTTGGAAGACCAAAAGAGTTGTATAAGCACGGTAAGAACAATCATTTTCTAAAATGTGAAAGAAGCAAAGACAAGAGAAAGTTTAAGGTAAAAACGTTTGCACAATAAGCTATATGTAATTTTGAAATAGAAGTAGGAATAAATATTTACGTAAAATTATAAAAGTATAACTCCGACCATACATAAATATTTTTAGAAAAGAAACGAAGAAGAAAAAGTTCGTAAATAGATAGCCAAACCAATTTAAATAGAGGTAACCACACGGGCTTATACTCCACTTAAAGAGATAAGAACACTTTAATAAAGAGTAGCTAGCTGCTTTATTAAAATAGCACTTACGAACACAAGTCATGACATATGTTATAAGAGCGTACGTCCGCCTAAACATATATATGAAATTTAAAGTTCACAAAAGAAATTGATAATTTTAAAATAAATTTCACAACGACGAAACACTAATAATAAATAGGCGATAAAGTAATAAATTATAAACAACAAATATAAAATTTGCTAAGTCGACACAAATGTGCATGGAACCACCCATTGCAACCTAGTATCAACAAAACAATATTTGAAAGCCTTCTTATCAAATCAACATTAAAGTTTACCGGAATCACCCAATATAAACTTAATATCAATTGAAAAAGGAAATTAAACCAAAACAGGTAAAATGCGTCAACTTATCAAATTGACATATAAGTCAAAGGAATCACCCATTATGACTCAATATCAACTCAAACAAGTTTAAAATTTAGACTTATCAAATTGACATACAAGTCAAAGGAATCACCCATTATGACTTAATATCAACTCAAACAAGTTTAAAAATTAGACTGAGTATATAAATTTCGTTTTCAAAGAATATAAAACAGATCAGTCAAAATCAGAGAACTAAATAAGAAGTAATGAAAACAACCAAAATTTTGATATGAAATGAGAAAGCACTAAATATTTAAACAAGAAACAACAAATAGTAAACGAGATCCTTTCACGCATTTGAGTTTGAAAAAAATAATGTTAATAAGAAAAATAAGTAAAGTAAAAGTTGTTGAATGCTAACCTTTAAAACAAAATAGTTTGCGTCTACATTTCAATCTAACAACAAGATAACTCATTAAAGTACTTTCATTTTCAAACACTACAAAACTTATTACCATAATTAAAGGCTAAACAAGGATTAGCATGAAAAATAAAATTATTAAAAGGAAAATATTTATAAATATAGATGGTCAAAGACGGTAAGAGAAATTTGAAGTATATCTTGAAAGACAATTTCAAAACCCCTTTATTTTTCCAAATTATTATAAAACAATTGAAATTAAACATTTTTCACAAGAGTATGTCAAAATATAAAAAATAACAGAATTTGAAAGTCAGAAAGTAACTCTAATATGGGTATGCAATATATTAAGGTCCAAGATCAAAAATATAATTTGGACTATAAACTCAAAGTAGAAAGTTTTGTAAATAATAAAACAGATACGTAATACTCACATAAAAAAACAACACTTAATTGAAAAAGAACATAAAGTATATACTGTCTCACATAATAACATATACTATCAAGCAACTAGCAATTAAAATAAATGCAATGCAACACATAAGACTATATTAAAATAAAATTAAAGATTATCTTTAAATTGCAAAACACAAAATAATTTAAACACACAACTAAACCGAGAAAGCTATAAATTATTTCGCTGCGCACTCTGATAAAAGAAAAAATAAATTACATGTAAGAGGCCCTGCAAATAAGATTAGCAAACTTGGTAGACTAATTCCACCAATAATACAAATAACTATACATATAACATATGCTCCATAAGCATGAAAGCACACCACATTTCCATAAGGCTTCCCTTTATTTACTCTACCCATAACACTCTCATTATAGTGAAACAACTAAACTTAATTCGAAACAAATTTTATATCCTATGGTTAACTAATAATTCTAAAGAATCATTAGCAACTCTTTTTTTAGAGTTTAGGAGCGTTTTACTCTGATACCAACTGTAACACCCCATAATTTCAAAGGCGGAAAAGAAAGAAATAATAATATATTTAATAGGATGATGGCGGAAATATCGTCTTCTGAGAATGTCACTACTACAAGAATAGTGTTTAAATAACTCAGTGATAAAAACAAACATAAGTAAATACTATAAGTAAATTAATTACTTAGATTAAAATCGAAATGAGAAAACTATCTCAAACTAAAGAGAAGTCTAGAACTAAAACCCCTAATAGATTATTTCTCGCATCTCAACCCGAGCCCAAAATCAAAGAAAATCCCCATCAACAAAACCTGCAAAATATACAACAAATATCCACAATCAGTGGGGAGTAACTAGCAGTTCTCCCAGAACAAAAGCAATCAAAGTACGATTCAGAGATAGATTAATAAGAAAGGAAATCATACAATCATTATAACAATAACATGCATCTAAAAACCATAAAGTTCATAGGTAATACAAGTGATCATCAATAATAAATAAACAAGATATAGTGAGTGAATAAAATCTAGAATACATAAATAATAATAAATCAAGAATACAACAAGCTATTGAGTCAGAAACCGAACGCCAGTGAATCGCAATTCACTTCCTAAGGTTTGTCAGATCGCAATCTCCAGGTCAGTCTATGGGCTTACGTTCCCCACTGCCTGTGTCTAAGAATGGCCAAACTCCCGATGCAGGGTAGAACACGCAGAACTCCCTGACCTCTCGGACGACAACAATTAACCCAGGTGTACCCCTAGTTCGCAAACCAGGTGGTTGGCATGTTCTTCACCGGGGACTACATCTATCCCACCGGATATTCTTATCTCAAAATAAAATCATGCATATCATTAAAGTATCATTCATCTTAAAAATATTCATCAAAAGGGATGCCACCCGGCCTTATATCCATAATTCATCAAAACAACTCTTCATAATTCCTCAAAATTATTAACTTGCAAGCTTTCAACAACTGTCTCCCACAATAAACACTTGAACATCTCTAAACATCAACAATGATATTAAACTAGTTTTTACAGCACCGACAATTCAAAAAAATTCATCACCAATTAACTCCAAAACTTATTCATTAAAAGAGTAGTAACAACTAATCATTTTCTTTCATAAATCAAACATGAACATAAGGATACCCAATCATACATACTGCATCCTACTGAACATCAGCAACCAAGAACATAATAAAATACAAATTATTTCTGATTAACAAGCTCTCAAATAATTTAAAAGTGTATCCTCAATTTCACAACAAAAACCCAATGATAATTATTAAACTAATAAGTTCGAGCTGTAAAATCACACAAAATTTATCATATGACCCTAATGGCTCTACTGACATGGTAAAAGTTTTATTTATAATTTTCGGACTCCAAAAGTAATTTTAAAAGTTAATATACAGATTCCTAAATAAAGCCAATATAATAACTAAAAATATAAATAAACGTCCAAAAATTACCAAAAATTTACACAACATGAATAAACTTAAGTACATATATAATATACAAAGAAATGAATTTTTCGGCCTATAGAAATAATTTTCATGATTTATATACTGACATAAATGCAATTGCAAAAACAAATATATCAATTAAATAAACAAGTACACAGTAGGCAAAAATTATTCTAAGGCATGGAATCCATATTATGCATATAACATGATCTAAGAAAAATAATTTCAGAAATTTTAACATTCGTTTAATAATTATTATGCAATTTAGCCAAAAACGCACAAAACACCAATTAAATCAAATAAATATCAAAAACCATACGAAAAATATTTTTCTCTTTACAGTACTCACACAGCATACATCAAGTATATTCATGTCAAAATTCGTCAATAATTTCATTCAAAAAGTATTTTAAATAATTCCTAGCGTAATAATCTAATACCGAATAATACTCTAATCACTATGGTTCTAAGATAACTACTAGTTACCTGGAACGTCGGGAGGAGAGCTGAGTCTAAAGAGATAGTTAAGAGCTACGCATACAATCCAATTCCTCTTCTAACCCCAAGGCACAATGAACGAGAATTGAAGCAACCAGTCACTAGGCATTTTCTTCTTGAACGTTGAAAAATCTCATTTCACACTGCTCTGTTTCGACCCTGATTCCCGGTGATCAAAAGCTTAGATTCTAAATCGCTCTGGTCAGAGTGTAGAACAAGATGTTATAAACGTTCTGTCCCAATTTAAAGACGATCCAACGGTTAGATCTCCGGCTATGGTTATTTTCGTGAAGGTGTGACAGGAAAAACCGGGTTGAAACTTTCTATTCTTTTCCTCTTCCTTTTCTCTCTTTCTTTTCTTGAAAACGGTGAGGGTTAAATGCAAATGATGCTGAACCTCTTTTAATAAAAATCAGAATTTTATGGCAAGGAAAAAATGAAGGGTTTAGGAGAATGATTAGGGGGGGTTATGGGGGTTACAATCTACCAAGAGTCACCAATTAAAAGAAATGAAATAAAAGAGGAGAAACTTCTTCCTTCTCCCTCCCCAAAGCCGGCTGTCCAAGCCCAAGTACACCAAGAAGATTTCGGCCCAAGTCATCAAAGGTCCATGCATCAAAAGTCCGTCACGCGATAAATCGATAAATTCCTAAATCGCGCTTAAACTTTGAAAATACTTAATAATGAAAATAACTCTAATAAATTATATTATAAATATAAATATAATTAACACATTAGCACGCCACATGCGATGCAACATTTCATCACCCAAGTCGGTCCAACAACGTTACAAAAACGCTACGCGACAAAACAACATCCTAAACGCCTAAACAAATAACGAAATTAATATAACCTTTAAAATAAATAACTAACAACTTAAAATAAATATATATATAAATATATCACAACATATAAATATATATACACATTTTCACAACACGTTCCAAAATAATTAAATAATAAATTAATCATTTTTACGAAAAAAAATATCGTTTTAATCTAAACACACACCAAAAATAAAGGGTGAAAATTACGGGGTGTTACAATAACCACATATTCGTACAAGTAACTCCATTTGTTCATAAGAGTAACTTCATATGTTCATAGGGTTTGTGCACAAAGATCAACTTCAAAATGCCATATCTCACAGTGCTAGCACACTCAATATCTTAAGAAGATTCAAGTTGGAGATGTAAATTTGGCTCGATAGCTTTCTAACGCCTAGACAAAAGCTAGATTCTGATGAGAAACGAGTGAGATATGACCTTTTGAATATGAGCTGACGGACAGATAAGCCCCCGAGTGCGTGGCCACACCTTTATTTATAGGTATGGCCGACCGTATGCAAGACGCTTTCTCAATTAATAATTCAAAAAAATTGGAGTAAGCAATGAATGAGGTGGTTTATCTCTAAATGTCTAATTCGACATGGCATTAGCAGCACCACTAAACCGTAAAGACTAAACTTCGAGATCTTGACCAAAAATAAAAAGGAAACTTCAAGGGCTCTTAGTTGAGGATGACGCGTATACATGCATAGATGTTTCCATAACAGATTTCGAGGATTACATTGTGCTTATAGAAGCCAAAATCTTATCAGACCTAAAAACTCGACCCATACCCCAAGAGAGAATGACCATTAACCTATATTCATAAATATGGTGAAATTGGTAACCTGTGATCGATCCATACCCGACCTGAAAATAACTGAGAATCATTTTGATCTAATATTCTATTGATAGAATATGTAATTATTCTTGTATATTCTTTACGTTATTATGTTGATATTAGGTTGTATAGTTTCCTAGTTTGTTTCCTTAATTATAGCCTAAGATATCTCTAGCATATCTCTTGTATATATGTGGTTACTATCAATGAGAATGGTCAACGATTATCATCTTTCATGGTATCAGTTGCCTAGGGTTTTATTATCATCCGCTGCTCTAGTTCTCTCGGCCTTCTCCACTCATCTTCTCTCTTTCTTCTTCTTTTCTTTTCTTTTCTTCTTGATTCTTTTATTTTCTCCATGGCTAGATCCAAGGATGGTAAAAATAATTTCCATCTGGCACTTGCAGTGTCGAATATCAGGGACCATGTTCCTCTTGTCCTTGAAATGGAACACGTCCATTATGCCACATGGGCTGAATTTTTCAAAGTTCACGCTCGCTCGCACCGCGTCCTTCTTCATATTATCAAACCTGAAATAGAGAAGGCCCCTTCCACTGATGAAGAGAAAGAACTTTGGTCCACTCTAGATGCCACAGTTCTTCAATGGATTTACGCGACTATTTCGAGCGATCTACTCCATACTATTCTAGAGCCTGATTCCACGGCCATTGCAGCGTGGGATCGCTTACGGTACATTTTTCAAGATAACCAAAATTCCCGAGCCGTCACCCTTGAGCAAGAGTTCTCCCATACTAACATGGAGGACTTCCCTAACTGGTCGGCATATTGTCAACGACTCAAAGTTTTATCTAATCAACTCAAGAACGTGGGGGCTCCAGTTTCTATTAACCGGTTGGTGCTTCAATTGGTTTCGGGCCTCACTGAGGCTTATAGCAGCGTTGGTACGTTGATTCGGCAAGCTAATCCGGTGCCTCCATTTTGTCAGGCCCGATCCATGTTGGTGCTTGAAAAGGCGGCTTTTACTAAAAAGTCCTCGGGTTCCATCTCAAACACGACCCTATATTCCTCTTCTAAGGAGGAGGAGGTTGATGACCCTCCTACTCATCATCCGCAAACTCGTGGAGGCAAGAAAGGCCAAAATCGCGGGTATTCGAAGCACAAAAATAATGGCTCTGGCGGCCATCACGGCGGCAAGGGTGGCCGTGGTGGTGGTCGAGGTGGCAGCAATGGTGGCTCTGCCACCTCACAGCAGGTACAGCAGGGTCTTGCTCCTCCTCCATGGGCATACCCGCAAGCAGGCTGGGGTTGGATGCCCTCACCTTGGGCTACTCCTCCCTGCCCTTATCCCACTTCATCTTGGGCTCGTGCTCCAGGCCCAGTTAGAGGACAGCAGCAGTTTCAGTAAGGGGGAGGCCTCCTTGGCCCACGCCCACACCAATCTTATGCAGTTGATGGCCCAGCACCTATTGTACCAACGGATATTGAGTCTGCTTTTCATACCATGACTCTTACTCCTCCGAATTCGTCATGGTACATGGACACCAGTGCCACTTAACATATGACAGCTTCTCCAGGTACTCTTACGTCTTATTATAATTTGAGCAATGAAAATGGTATAACTGTTGGTAGTGGCCATAAAATTCCAATTCGTGGTTGTGGTAATGCATATTTGTCCCATCCCCACCCTCCTTTAACCTTACAAATTGTCCTTCATGCTCCTCAAATTATTAAAAATTTAGTATCTGTTCGTAAGTTCATTACTGATAATTCTGTTAATGTGGAGTTTGATCCTTTGGGTTTTCAGTGAAGGATTTTCAGACGGGGAGACGTCTAATGAGGTGTGATAGTACGGGAGACCTTTACCCCATCACCCCCACCACCATCACCGATTCTGCCAACTCTATTGATTGTCAATCTTGTGTACTTGGTAAACATGTTAAGTTGCCATTTGCTTCTTCTACTTCCTTTATTTCCATGCCATTTGATATCGTTCATAGTGACTTATGGACCTCTCCTGTGTTGAGCTCTTCGGGACATCGATATTATATGATATTATTGGATGATTATTCTAATTATTTGTGGACTTTTCCTTTGGCAAAGAAATCACAAGTTTTCTCTACCTTTATCTCCTTTAACAATCATATTCGAACCCAATTTGAACGTGATATCAAAAATCTTCAATGTGACAACGGCAGGGAGTATGATAATAGCAGTTTTGGAATTATTGTGATGCATCTGGCATGTCTTTCCGTTTGTCTTGTCCATATACCTCCTCACAAAATGGTAAAGCAGAACGGAAAATAAGATCCATTAATAATATCATCCGGACTCTCCTTGCTCATGCCTCGTTACCCTCCTCTTTTTGGCATCATGCTTTGCAAATGGCTACTCATCTTCTTAATATTTTACCAAGAAAACTATTAGACAATCACTCCCCTCTCCAAATTCTTTATCACAAAGACCCCTCTTATTCTCATCTACGGGTATTTGGTTGTTTATGTTATACACTTTTTCCATCCACTATGATTAACAAACTCCAAGCCCGTTCTACTCCTTGCGTGTTTTTGGGATTTCCCTTTTATCATCGGAGTTATAAGTGTTTTGATTTATCGAGTCAAAAGATCATCATTTGTCGTCATGTGGTGTTTCATGAAACTGTTTTCCCATTTGCTCACTTACACAACGTCACATCTCACACATATGATTTCCTTGATAATGGACTTACTCCATATGTCAAACATCACCTCCAAGAAGCCGGTTCAGCCCAACAGCAGCGTCCCCATGTGGACAGCCCAGCCCGGTCAGAGTGTAGAACAAGATGTTATAAACGTTCTGTCCAAATTTAAAGACGATCGAACGGTTAGATCTCCGGCTACGGTTATTTTCGTGAAGGTGTGACATGAAAAATCGGGTTGAAACTTTCTATTCTTTTCCTCTTCCTTTTCTCTCTTTCTTTTCTTGAAAACGGTGAGGGTTAAATGCAAATGATGCTGAACCTCTTTTAATAAAAATCAGAATTTTATGGCAAGGAAAAAATGAAGGGTTTAGGAGAATGATTAGGGAGGGTTATGGGGGTTACAATCTACCAAGAGTCACCAATTAAATGAAGTGAACTAAAAGAGGAGAAACTTCATCCTTCTCCCTCCCCATAGCCGGCTGTCCAAGCCCAAGTACACCAAGAAGATTTCGGCCCAAGTCATCAAAGGTCCATGCATCAAAAGTCCGTCACGCGATAAATCGATAAATTCCTAAATCGCGCCTAAACTTTGAAAATACTTAATAATGAAAATAACTCTTATAAATTATATTATAAATATAAATATAATTAACACATTAGCACGCCACATGCGATGCAACATTTCATCACCCAAGTCGGTCCAACAACGTTACGAAAACGCTACGCGACAAAACAGCATCCTAAACGCCTAAACAAATAACGAAATTAATATAACCTTTAAAATATATAACTAACAACTTAAAATAAATATATATATATAAATATATCACAACATATAAATATATATACACATTTTCACAACACGTTCCAAAATAATTTAAATAATAAATTAATCATTTTTACGAAAAAAATATCGTTTTAATCTAAACACACACCAAAAATAAAGGGTGAAAATTACGGGGTGTTACAATCACTCCCCCTTAAAAGAGTTTCGTCCTCGAAACTTCAAAACAACCAAGAGACAAAAGAAAATACTCTAGATAAAGAGCATTAAGAAAACAGAAATCGACAGATTTTAGTTAACTAAACAACTTTGCAGGTATAAAATTTGATAACTCAAATAATATACTTCCTCCGTTCCAAATTAAATGCAACAGTTTCCATAAACGGCAATTTCAAATTAAATGCAACATTTTACTTCTTTCTATTCTTGGTAAAGTTTTTGAGTGGGAAGTTACAAATATACCCTTACTAAAACTAATTAAGCCTTATTTAACTACACTAATTGTTGTGGTCCCACTTTCTCTCTCCATATTAAGTTAGTCACATGCCCTTAATTTTTCTTAATATCACCTTAAGAAATTTTGCCTAGGAGAATGTGCCATCTAAATTGTTGCATTTAATTTGGAACGGAGGAAGTATATATTTTATTTTGGAAGACCAAAAGAGTTGTATAAGCACGGTAACAACAATCATTTTCTAAAATGTGAAAGAAGCAAAGACAAGAGAAAGTTTAAGGTAAAAACGTTTGCACAATAAACTATATGTAATTTTCCAATAGAAGTAGGAATAAATATTTACGTAAAATTATAAAAGTATAACTCCGACCATACATAAATATTTTTAGAAAAGAAACGAAGAAGAAAAAGTTCGTAAATAGATAGCCAAATCAATTTAAATAGAGGTAACCACACGGGCTTATACTCCACTTAAAGAGATAAGAACACATTAATAAAGAGTACCTAGCTGCTTTATTAAAATAGCACTTACGAACACAAGTCATGACATATGTTATAAGAGCGTACGTCCGCCTAAACATATATATGAAATTTAAAGTTCACAAAAGAAATTGATAATTTTAAAATAAATTTCACAACGACGAAACACTAATAATAAATAGGCGATAAAGTAATAAATTATAAACAACAAATATAAAATTTGCTAAGTCGACACAAATGTGCATGGAACCACCCATTGCAACCTAGTATCAACAAAACAATATTTGAAAGCCTTCTTATCAAATCAACATTAAAGTTTACCGGAATCACCCAATATAGACTTAATATCAACTGAAAAAGGAAATTAAACCAAAACAGGTAAAATGCGTCAACTTATCAAATTGACATACAAGTCAAAGGAATCACCCATTATGACTCAATATCAACTCAAACAAGTTTAAAATTTAAACTTATCAAATTGACATACAAGTCAAAGGAGTCACCCATTATGACTTTAATATCAACTCAAACAAGTTTAAAATTTAGACTGAGTATATAAATTTCGTTTTCAAAGAATATAAAACAGATCAGTCAAAATCAGAGAATTAAATAAGAAGTAATGAAAACAACCAAAATTTTGATATGAAATGAGAAAGCACTAAATATTTAAACAAGAAACAACAAATAGTAAACGAGATCCTTTCACGCATTTGAGTTTGAAAAAAATAATGTTAATAAGAAAAATAAGTAAAGTAAAAGTTGTTGAATGCTAACCTTTAAAACAAAATAGTTTGCGTCTACATTTCAATCTAACAACAAGATAACTCATTAAAGTACTTTCATTTTCAAACACTACAAAACTTATTACCATAATTAAAGGCTAAACAAGGATTAGCATGAAAAATAAAAATATTAAAAGGAAAATATTTATAAATATAGATGGTCAAAGACGGTAAGAGAAATTTGAAGAATATCTTGAAAGACAATTTCAAAACCCCTTTATTTTTCCAAATTATTATAAAACAATTGAAATTAAACATTTTTCACAAGAGTATGTCAAAATATTAAAAATAACATAATTTGAAAGTCAGAAAGTAACTCTAATATGGGTATGCAATATATTAAGTTCCAAGATCAAAAATATTATTTGGACTATAAACTCAAAGTAGAAAGTTTTGTAAATAATAAAACAGATACGTAGTACTCACATAAAAAAACAACACTTAATTGAAAAAGAACATAAAGTATATACTGTCTCACATAATAACATATACTATCAAGCAACTTGCAAATAAAATAAATGCAATGCAACACACAAGACTATATTAAAATAAAATTAAATATTATCTTTAAATTGCAAAACACAAAATAATTTAAACACACAACTAAACCGAGAAGGCTATAAATTATTTCGCTGCGCACTCTGATAAAAGAGATAATAAATTACATGTAAGAGGCCCTGCAAATAAGATTAGCAAACTTGGTAGACTAATTCCACCAATAATACAAATAACTATACATATAACATATGCTCCATAAGCATGAAAGCACACCACATTTCCATAAGGCTTCCCTTTATTTACTCTACCCATAACACTCTCATTATAGTGAAACAACTAAACTTAATTCGAAACAAATTTTATATCCTATGGTTAACTAATAATTCTAAAGAATCATTAACAACTCTTTTTTTAGAGTTTAGGAGCATTTTGCCCTGATACCAACTGTAACACCCCAGAATTTCAAAGGCGGAAAAGAAAGAAATAATAATATATTTAATAGGATGATGGCGGAAACATCGTCTTCTGGGAATGTCACTACTACAAGAATAGTGTTTAAATAACTAAGTGATAAAAACAAACATAAGTAAATACTATAAGTAAATTAATTACATAGATTAAAATCGAAATGAGAAAACTATCTCAAACTAAAGAGAAGTCTAGAACTAAAACCCCTAATAGATTATTTCTCGCATCTCAACCCGAGCCCAAAATCAAAGAAAATCCCCATCAACAAAACATGCAAAATATACAATAAATATCCACAATCAGTGGGGAGTAACTAGCAGTTCTCCCAGAACAAAAGCAATCAAAGTACGATTCAGAGATAGATTAATAAGAAAGGAAATCATACAATCATTATAACAATAACATACATCTAAAAACCATAAACCTCATAGGTAATACAAGTGATCATCAATAATAAATAAACAAGATATAGTGAGTGAATAAAATCTAGAATACATAAATAATAATAAATCAAGAATACAAAAAGTTATTGAGTCAGAAACCGAACGCTAGTGAACCGCAATTCACTTCCTATGGTTTGTCAGATCGCAATCTCCAGGTCAGTCTATGGGCTTTCATTCCCCACTGCCTGTGTCTAAGAATGGCCAAACTCCCGATGCAGGGTAGAACACGCAGAACTCCCTGACCTCTCGGACGACAACAATTAACCCAGGTGTACCCCTAGTTCGCAAACCAGGTGGTTGGCATGTTCTTCACCGGGGACTACATCTATCCCACCGGATATTCTTATCTCAAAATAAAATCATGCATATCATTAAAGTATCATTCATCTTAAAAATATTCATCAAAAGGGATGCCACCCGGCCTTATACCCATAATTCATCAAAACAACTCTTCATAATTCCTCAAAATTAATAACTTGCAAGCTTTCAACAACTGTCTCCCACAATAAACACTTGAACATCTCTAAACATCAACAATGATATTAAACTAGTTTTTACAGCACCGACAATTCAAAAAAATTCATCACCAATTAACTCCAAAACTTATTCATTAAAAGAGTAGTAACAACTAATCATTTTCTTTCATAAATCAAACATGAACATAAGGATACCCAATAATACATACTGCATCCTACTGAACATCAGCAACCAAGAACATAATAAAATACAAATTATTTTTGATTAACAAGCTCTCAAATAATATAAAAGTGTATCCTCAATTTCACAACAAAAACACAATGACAATTATTAAACTAATAAGTTCGAGCAGTAAAATCACACAAAAATTATCATATGACCCTAATGGCTCTACTGACATGGTAAAATTTTTATTTATAATTTTCGGACTCCAAAAGTAATTTTAAAAGTTAATATACAGATTACTCAATAAAGCCAATATAATAACTAAAATTATAAATAAATGTCCAAAAATTACCAAAAATTTACACAACATGAATAAACTTTCGTAAATATATAGTATACAAAGAAATAAATTTTTCGGCCTCTAGAAATAATTTCCATGATTTATATACTGACAGAAATGAAATTGCAAAAACAGATATATCAATTAAATAAACAAGTACACAGTAGGAAAAAATTATTCTAAGGCATGGAATCTATATTACGCATATAACATGATCTAAGAAAAATAATTTCAGAAATTTTAACATTCGTTTAATAATTATTATGCAATTTAGCCAAAAACGCACAAAACACCAATTAAATCAAATAAATATCACAAATCATACGAAAAATATTTTTCTCTTTACAGTACTCACACAGCATGCATCAAGTATATTCATGTCAAATTTCGTCAATAATTTCGTTCAAAAAGTATTTTAAATAATTCCTAGCGTAATAATCTAATACCGAATAATACTCTAATCACTATGGTTCTAAGATAACTACTAATTACCTGGAACGTCGGGAGGAGAGCTGAGTCTAAAGAGATAGTTAAGAGCTACGCATACAATCCAATTCCTCTTCTAACCCCAAGGCACAATGAACGAGAATTGAAGCAACCAGTCACTAGGCATTTTCTTCTTGAACGTTGAAAAATCTCATTTCACACTGCTCTGTTTCGACCATGATTCCCGGTGATCAAAAGCTTATATTCTAAATCTCTCCGGTCAGAGTGTAGAACAAGATGTTATAAACGTTATGTCCAAATTTAAAGACGATCCAACGGTTATATCTCCGGCTACGGTTATTTTTGTGAAGGTGTGACAGGAAAAACCGGGTTGAAACTTTCTATTCTTTTCCTCTTCCTTTTCTCTCTTTCTTTTCTTGAAAACGGTGAGGGTTCAATGCAAATGATGCTGAACCTCTTTTAATAAAAATCATAATTTTATGGCAAGGAAAAAATGAAGGGTTTAGGAGAATGATTAGGGGGGGTTATGGGGGTTACAATCTACCAAGAGTCACCAATTAAAAGAAATGAAATAAAAGAGGAGAAACTTCTTCCTTCTCCCTCCCCAAAGCCGGCTGTCCAAGCCCAAGTACACCAAGAAGATTTCGGCCCAAGTCATCAAAGGTCCATGCATCAAAAGTCCGTCACGCGATAAATCGATAAATTCCTAAATCGCGCCTAAACTTTGAAAATACTTAATAATGAAAATAACTCTAATAAATTATATTATAAATATAAATATAATTAACACATTAGCACGCCACATGCGATGCAACATTTCATCACCCAAGTCGGTCCAACAACGTTACAAAAATGCTACGCAACAAAACAGCATCCTAAACGCCTAAACAAATAACGAAATTAATATAACCTTTAAAATAAATAACTAACAACTTAAAATAAATATATATATATATAAATATATCACAACATATAAATATATATACACATTTTCACAACACGTTCCAAAATAATTAAATAGTAAATTAATCATTTTTACGAAAAAAAATATCGTTTTAATCTAAACACACACCAAAAATAAAGGGTGAAAATTACGGGGTGTTACAGTAACCACATATTCGTACAAGTAACTCCATTTGTTCATAAGAGTAACTTCATATGTTCATAGGGTTTGTGCACAAAGATCAACTTCAAAATGCCATATCTCACAGTGCTAGCACACTCAATATCTTAAGAAGATTCAAGTTGGAGATGTAAATTTGGCTCGATAGCTTTCTAACGCCTAGACAAAAGCTAGATTCTGATGAGAAACGAGTGAGATATGACCTTTTGAATATGAACTGACGGACAGATAAGCCCCCGAGTGCGTGGCCACACCTTTATTTATAGGTATGGCCGACCGTATGCAAGACGCTTTCTCAATTAATAATTCAAAAAAATTGGAGTAAGCAATGAATGAGGTGGTTTATCTCTAAATGTCTAATTCGACATGGCATTAGCAGCACCACTAAACCATAAAGACTAAACTTCGAGATCTTGACCAAAAATAAAAAGGAAACTTCAAGGGCTCTTAGTTGAGGATGACGCGTATACATGCATAGATGTTTCCATAACAGATTTCGAGGATTACATTGTGCTTATAGAAGCCAAAATCTTATCAGACCTAAAAACTCGACCCATACCCCAAGAGAGAATGACCATTAACCTATATTCATAAATATGGTGAAATTGGTAACCTGTGATCGATCCATACCCGACCTGAGAATAACTGAGAATCATTTTGATTTAATATTCTATTGATAGAATATGTAATTATTCTTGTATATTATTTACGTTATTATGTTGATATTAGGTTGTATAGTTTCCTAGTTTGTTTCCTTAATTATAGCCTAAGATATATCTAGCATATCTGTAACACCCCGTAATTTTCACCCTTTATTTTTGGTGTTAGTTTATTTTAAAATGATATTCTTTTCGAAAAAAAAAATAATTTATTATTTTCTCTAGATCAATGATTTTTATTCTTTATAATTTGGGAGCCGAATTATTATTTTATTATATGGTGTGTTAATGTGTGAATTATATTTATATTTATAATATAATCTATTAGAATTATTTTCATTATTAAGTATTTTCAAAGTTTTGGCGCGATTTAAGAATTTATCGATTTATCGCGTAGCGGGCTTTTGAAGCATGGACCCTTGTTGTTTTGGGCCGAAATTTTTGTTGGTGTGTTGGGCTTGACAGCCGGCCCAGGAGATGGAGAAGGAGAGCTCCTCTTCTTTCTTTTCTTTTTATTTTTCCTTGTGACTCTTTGTAGCTTTGTAACTCCTATAACCCCCTAATCATTCTCCTTCATTAAAACCCTTTATTTCAACCATTAAACATCCATAAAATTCTGATTTTTTTTATTCAAAGAAGTTCAGCATCATTTGCATTAAACCCTCACCGTTTTTCAAGAAAAGGAAGAGAGAAAAGGAAGAGGAAAAGAATAGAAAGGTTCAACCCGGTTTTTCCTGTCCCACCTTCACGAAAATAACCGTAGCCGGAGATCTAACCGTTGGATCGTCTTCAAATTTGGATACATCGTTTATAACGTCTTGTTATATATTATGACCGGAGAGATTTAGAAACTGAGCTTTTGATCATCGGGAATCATGGTCGTAACAGAGCAGTGCGAAACCAGAGTTTTCAACGTTCAAGAAGAAATGCCTAGTGACTTGTTGCTACAATTCTCGTTCGTTATGCCTTGGGGTTAGAAGAGGATTTGGATTGGGTGCTTAACTCGTGATTGTCTCTTTAGACTCAGCTCTCCTCCCGACGATCCAGGTAACTAGTTGTTATCTTAGAACCATAGTGATTAGGGTATTATTCGGTATTAGATTACTACGCTAGGAATTATTTAAAATACTTTTTGAATGAAATTTTTGACGAAATTTGACATGAATATACTTGATACATGCTATGTGATTACTGTGTAGAGAAAAATAATTTTCGCATGATTTTTAGTATTTATTTGATTTAATTGGTGTTTTGTGCGTTTTTTTGGCTAAATTGCATAATAATTATGGACGACTAATAAAATTGATGAAATTATTTTTATTAGATCATGTCACATGCGTAGTATGTATTCCATGCCTTAGATTATTTTTTTTCCTACTGTTTACTATTTTATTTAATTGATATATCTGTTTTTTTGTAATTTCGGTTCTGTCAGTATATAAATCATGAAAATTATTTGTAGAGGAAGAATGAATATTATGTATTTCCGTGAGTTTTTACATGTTATGTAAATTTTTGGTAATTTTTGGGCGTCTGTTTATATTTTTAATTAGTATAATGGCTTATTTGAGGAATCTGTATATTAACTGTTAAAAATACTTTTGGAGTTCGAAAATTATAAATAAAAATTGTACCATGTCAGTAGAGCCATTAGGGTCGTATGATAATTTTTGTGTGATTTTACTGCTCGAAATTATTAGTTTAATAATTATTATGGTGTTTTGTTGTGAAATTGAGGATACACTTTTAAATTGTTTGAGGGCTTGTAAATCAGAAATAATTCATAATTTATTATATTCCGGGCTGCTGATTTTCAGTAGTATACAGTATGTGTCATTGGGTAACCACATGTTTATGTTTGATTTATGGAAGAAAATGATTAATTGTTACTACTCTTTTAATGAATATGATTTAGAGTTATTTGGTGGTGTATTGTTGATTGAATTGTGGTTGCTGTAAAAACCAGTATATTATCATTGATGATGTTTGGAGATGTTCAAGTGTTATTATGAGAGATATTTGTTGAAAATTTATAAGTGAATTATTTTGAGGAATTATGAAGAACTATTTTGATGAACTGTGGGTATAAGGCCGGGTGGCATCCCTTTTTGATGAATATTTTAGATGAATGATACTTGGTTTATATGCATGTGTGTATTTTGAGATAAGAATATCTGGTGGGATAGATGTAGTCCCCGGTGAAGAACATGCCAACCACCTGGTTTGCGAACTAGGGGTACACCTGGGTTAATTGTTGTCGTCCGAGAGTCAGGGAGTTCTGCGTGTTCTACCCTGCATCGGGAGTTTGGCCATTCTTAAACACAGGTAGTGGGGAACGTATGTCCATAGACTGACCTGGAGATTGCGATCTGACAAACCTTAGGAAGTGATTTGCGAATCACTGGCGTTCGGTTTCTGACTCAATAACTTGTTGAATTCTTGATTTATTATTATTTATATATATATTAGAATTATGTCACTCACTCTATCATGTTTACTTATTGTTGATGATCACTTGTTTCATCTATGAGCTTTATGATTTCTATGTGCATGCTATTGATGTAATGATTGCATGTTATTCCTTTCTTAATAATCTACTTCTGAATCGTGCTTTGATTGTTATTGTTCTGGGAGAACTGCTAGTTACTCCCCACTGACTGTGGAATTATTTAATACATCCTTGCAGATGAAAATGAATGCTAGACTTGTGACTGCTTGGGCTAGCAGAGTGAGGGTTTGTAGTGAGAAGAAACTTCTGATATTGTTTTTGGTGGATGGGATTTATGGGGATCATAGACAGTCCTATTTTTGGATAGCCTTCAAGGACATTTAGCTTTATTTAAGTTTCTTGGGAGACTTGCATGTCTCATAGTATTTGGTTTTGATAATATGTTACAATTTGTGATATTTCTTTTATTTTAGAATTATGATGTTTACTCGGATATTAATTCTTTTTTGAAGCTATGAAACTTTGAGTTTGAGGAATTATCTTTATTTATTGTTTTAGAGTAGCATATCCGTCCCGACGTTATTTCCGCTAACGTCATTTTAGTAGTTCTTGATTAGATATTGTTTAGAATCTTAGTAGTAGAAGGACGGGGTGTTA
Organism: Beta lomatogona; assembly: GCA_947646795.1. NCBI lineage: Eukaryota > Viridiplantae > Streptophyta > Magnoliopsida > Caryophyllales > Amaranthaceae > Beta > Beta lomatogona. The sequence continues at coordinate 2,140,364 of CANSNZ010000356.1, forward strand.
CAGTTGGTATCAGAGCAAAACGCTCCTAAACTCTGAAAAAGAGTTGCTAATGATTCTTTAGAATTATTAGTTAGCCATAGGATATAAAATTTGTTTAGAATTAAGTTTAGTTGTTTCACTATAATGAGAGTGTGATGGGTAGAGTAAGTAAAGGGAAGCCTTATGGGAATGTGATGTGGTCTCATGCTTATGGAGCATATGTTATATGTATAGTTATTTGTACTATTGGTGGAATTAGTTTACCAAGTTTGCTGATCTTATTTGCAGGGCCTCTTACATGTAATTTATTTTCTCATTTAAGTGCGCAGCGAAAGCGAAATAATTTATAGCCTTCTCGGTTTTGTTGTGTTTAATTTGTTTTGTGTTTTGCAATTTAGAAATAAGCTTTAATTTTATTTTAATATAGTATTGTGTGTTGCATTGCACATATTTTATTTGCTAGTTGCTTGATAGTATATGTTATTATGTGAGACAGTATATATTTTCTGTTCATTTTCAATTGAGTGTTGTTTTTATGTGAGTACTACGCATCTGTTTTCTTATTTACAAAACTTTCTAGTTTGAATTTATATTCCAAATTATATTTTAGATCTTTGAACTTAATAAATTTCATACCTATATTAGAGTTATTTTATGACTTTTAAATTTTCCTATTGTTTTAATTTCAATTGTTTTATAATGGTTTGGAATAAGAAAGGGGTTTTGAAATTGTCTTTCAAGATATTCTTCAAATTTCTCTTACCGTCTTTGACCATCTATATTTATAAATATTTTTCTTTTAATATTTTTATTTTTCATGCTAATCCTTGTTTAGCCTTTAATTATGTTAATAAGTTTTGTAGTCTTTGAAAATAAAAGTACTTTAATGAGTTGTCTTGGTGTTAGATTAAAATATAGACGCAAACTGTTTTGTTTTAAAGGTTAACATTTAACAACTTTTACTCTACTTACTTTTCTTATTAGCATTATTTTTCAAACTCAAATGCGTGAAAGGATCTCGTTTACTATTTGTTGTTTCTTGTTTAAATATTTAGTGCTTTCTCATTTCATATCAAAATTTTGGTTGTTTTCAATACTTCTTATTTAATTCTCTGCTTTTGACTGATCTGTTTTATATTCTTTGAAAATGAAATTTATATACTCGGTCTAAATTTTAAACTTGTTTGAGTTGATATTAAATCATAATGGGTGATTCCTTTGACTTGTATGTCAATTTGATAAGTCTAAATTTTAAACTTGTTTGAGTTGATATTGAGTCATAATGGGTGATTCCTTTGACTTGTATGTCAATTTGATAAGTTGACGCATTTTATTTGTTTTGATTTAATTTCCTTTTTGAGTTGACATTAAGTTTATATTGGGTGATTCCAATAAACTCTAATGTTGATTTGATAAGAAGGCTTTCAAATATTGTTTTGTTGATACTAGATTGCAATGGGTGGTTCCATGCACATTTGTGTCGACTTAGCAAATTTTATAATTGTTGTTTATAATTTATTACTTATCGCCTATTTATTATTAGTGTTTCGTCGTTGTGAAATTTATTTTAAAGTTTTCATTTTCTTTTGCGAACTTTAATTTTCATATATATGTTTAGGAGGCGTACGCTCTTATAACATATGTCATGACTTGTATTCGTAAGTGCTATTTTAATAAAGCAGCTAGCTACTCTTTATTAAAGTGTTCTTATCTCTTTAAGTGGAGTATAAGCCCGTGTGGTTACCTCTATTTAAATTGGTTTGACTATCTATTTACAAACTTTTTTCTTCTTCGTTTCTTTTCTAAAAATATTCATGTATGATCGGATTTATTCTTTTATAATTTTACATAAATATTTATTCCTGCTACTTTTACAAAATTACCTATAGTTTATTGTGCAACAGTTTTGACCTTAAACTTTCTAATACTTGTCTTTGGTTCTTTCACATTTTATAAAATAAGGTTGTTAGCATACTTCTTTACTGTACAACTCTTTTGGTCTTCCAAAATAAAATATATATTATTTGAGTTATCAAATTTTATACCTGCAAAGTTGTTTAGTTAACTAAAGTCCATCGATTTATGTTTTCTTAATGTTCTTTATCTAGAGTATTTTCTTTTGTCTCTTTGTTGTTTTGAAGTTTCGAGGACGAAACTCTTTTAAGGGGGAGTGATTGTAACACCCCGTAATTTTCACCCTTTATTTTTGGTGTTAGTTTATTTTAAAATGATATTCTTTTCGTAAAAAAAAATAAATAATTTATTATTTTCTCTAGATCAATGATTTTTATTCTTTATAATTTGGGAGCCGAATTATTATTTTATTATATGGTGTATTAATGTGTGCATTATATTTATATTTATAATATAATTTATTAGAATTATTTTCATTATTAAGTATTTTCAAAGTTTAGGCGCGATTTAAGAATTTATCGATTTATCGCGTAGCGGGCTTTTGAAGCATGGACCCTTGTTGATTTGGGCCGAAATTTTTGTTGGTGTGTTGGGCTTGACAGCCGGCCAAGGAGATGGAGAAGGAGAGCTCCTCTTCTTTCTTTTCTTTTTATTTTTACTTGTGACTCTTTGTAGCTTTGTAACTCCTATAACCCCCTAATCATTCTCCTTCATTAAAACCCTTTATTTCAACCATTAAACATCCATAAAATTCTGATTTTTTTTATTCAAAGAAGTTCAGCATCATTTGCATTAAACCCTCACCATTTTTCTAGAAAAGGAAGAGAGAAAAGGAAGAGGAAAAGAATAGAAAGGTGCAACCCGGTTTTTCCTGTCCCACCTTCACGAAAATAACCGTAGCCGGAGATCTAACCGTTTGATTGTCTTCAAATTTGGACACAACGTTTATAACGTCTTGTTATACATTCTGACCCGAGAGATTTAGAAACTGAGCTTTTGATCATCGGGAATCATGGTCGTAACAGAGCAGTGCGAAACAAGAGTTTTTAACGTTCAAGAAGAAATGCCTAGTGACTTGTTGCTACAATTCTCGTTCGTTATGCCTTGGGGTTAGAAGAGGATTTGGATTGGGTGCTTAACTGGTGATTGTCTCTTTAGACTCAGCTCTCCTCCCGACGATCCAGGTAACTAGTTGTTATCTTAGAACCATAGTGATTAGGGTATTATTCGGTATTATATTACTACGCTAGGAATTATTTAAAATACTTTTTTAATGAAATTTTTGACGAAATTTGACATGAATATACTTGATACATGCTATGTGAATACTGTTTAGAGAAAAATAATTTTCGCATGATTTTTAGTATTTATTTGATTTAATTGGTGTTTTGCGCGTTTTTTTGGCTAAATTGCATAATAATTATGGACGACTAATAAAATTGATGAAATTATTTTTATTAGATCATGTCACATGCATAGTATGTATTCCATGCCTTAGAATAATTTTTTTCCTACTGTTTACTATTTTATTTAATTGATATATCTGTTTTTTTGTAATTTCGGTTCTGTCAGTATATAAATCATGAAAATTATTTGTAGAGGAAGAAAAATTAATTTATTTGAATATTATGTATTTCCGTTAGTTTTTACATGTTATGTAAATTTTTGGTAATTTTTGGGCGTCTGTTTATATTTTTAATTATTATAATGGCTTATTTGAGGAATCTGTATATTAACTGTTAAAAATACTTTTGGAGTCCGAAAATTATACATAAAAATTGTACCATGTCAGTAGAGCCATTAGGGTCATATAAATAATTTTTGTGTGATTTTACAGCTCGAAATTATTAGTTTAATAATTATTATGGTGTTTTTGTTGTGAAATTGAGGATACACTTTTAAATTGTTTGAGGGCTTGTAAATCAGAAATAATTCATAATTTATTATATTCCGGGCTGCTGATTTTCAGTAGTATACAGTATGTGTCATTGGGTAACCACATGTTTATGTTTGATTTATGGAAGAAAATGATTAATTGTTACTACTCTTTTAATGAATATGATTTAGAGTTATTTTGTGGTGTATTGTTGATTGAAATTGTGGTTGCTGTAAAAACCAGTATATTATCATTGATGATGTTTGGAGATGTTCAAGTGTTATTATGAGAGATATTTGTTGAAAATTTATAAGTGAATTATTTTGAGGAATAATGAAGAACTGTTTTGATGAACTGTGGGTATAAGGCCGGGTGGCATCCCTTTTTGATGAATATTTTAGATGAATGATACTTGGTTTATATGCATGTGAGTATTTTGAGATAAGAATATCTGGTGGGATAGATGTAGTCCCCGGTGAAGAACATGCCAACCACCTGGTTTGCGAACTAGGGGTACACCTGGGTTAATTGTTGTCGTCCGAGAGTCAGGGAGTTCTGCGTGTTCTACCCTGCATCGGGAGTTTGGCCATTCTTAGACACATGCAGGGGGGAACGTAAGCCCATAGACTGACCTGGAGATTGCGATCTGACAAACCTTAGGAAGTGATTTGCGAATCACTGGCGTTCGATTTCTGACTCAATAACTTGTTGAATTATTGATTTATTATTATTTATATATATATTAGAATTATGTCACTCACTCTATCATGTTTACTTATTGTTGATGATCACTTGTTTCATCTATGAGCTTTATGATTTCTATGTGCATGCTATTGATGTAATGATTGCATGTTATTCCTTTCTTAATAATCTACTTCTGAATCGTGCTTTGATTGCTATTGTTCTGGGAGAACTGCTAGTTACTCCCCACTGACTGTGGAATTATTTAATACATCCTTGCAGATGGAAATGAATGCTAGACTTGTGACTGCTTGGGCTAGCAGAGTGAGGGTTTGTAGTGAGAAGAAACTTCTGATATTGTTTTTGGTGGATGGGATTTATGGGGATCGTAGACAGTCCTATTTTTGGATAGCCTTCAAGGACATTTAGCTTTATTTAAGTTTCTTGGGAGACTTGCATGTCTCATAGTATTTGGTTTTGATAATATGTTACAATTTGGGATATTTCTTTTATTTTAGAATTATGATGTTTACTCGGATATTAATTCTCTTTTGAAGCTATGAAACTTTGAGTTTGAGGAATTATCTTTATTTATTGTTTTAGAGTAGCATATCCGTCCCGACGTTATTTCCGCTAACGTCATTTTAGTAGTTCTTGATTAGATATTGTTTAGAATCTTAGTAGTAGAAGGACGGGGTGTTACAATATCTCTTGTATATATGTGGTTACTATCAATGAGAATGGTCAACGATTATCATCTTTCATGGTATCAGTTGCCTAGGGTTTTATTATCATCCGTTGCTCTAGTTCTCTCGGCCTTCTCCACTCATCTTCTCTCTTTCTTCTTCTTTTCTTTTCTTTTCTTCTTGATTCTTTTATTTTCTCCATGGCTGGATCCAAGGATGGTAAAAATAATTTCCATCTGGCACTTGCAGTGTCGAATATCAGGGACCATGTTCCTCTTGTCCTTGAAATGGAACACGTCCATTATGCGACATGGGCTGAATTTTTCAAAGTTCACGCTCGCTCGCACCGCGTCCTTCATCATATTATCAAACCTGAAATAGAGAAGGCCCCTTCCACTGATGAAGAGAAAGAACTTTGGTCCACTCTAGATGCCACAGTTCTTCAATGGATTTACGCGACTATTTCGAGCGATCTACTCCATACTATTCTAGAGCCTGATTCCACGGCCATTGCAGCGTGGGATCGCTTACGGTACATTTTTCAAGATAACCAAAATTCCCGAGCCGTCACCCTTGAGCAAGAGTTCTCCCATACTAACATGGCGGACTTCCCTAACTGGTCGGCATATTGTCAACGACTCAAAGTTTTATCTAATCAACTCAAGAACGTGGGGGCCCCGGTTTCTATTAACCGGTTGGTGCTTCAATTGGTTTCGGGCCTCACTGAGGCTTATAGCAGCGTTGGTACGTTGATTCGGCAAGCTAATCCGGTGCCTCCATTTTATCAGGCCCGATCCATGTTGGTGCTTGAAAAGGCGGCTTTTACTAAAAAGTCCTCGGGTTCCATCTCAAACACGGCCCTATATTCCTCTTCTAAGGAGGAGGAGGTTGATTACCCTCCTACTCATCATCCGCAAACTCGTGGAGGCAAGAAAGGCCAAAATCGCGAGTATTCGAAGCACAAAAAAAATGGCTTTGGCGGCCGTCACGGCGGCAAGGGTGGCCGTGGTGGTGGTCGAGGTAGCAGCAATGGTGGCTCTGCCACCTCACAGCAGGTACAACAGGGTCTTGCTCCTCCTCTATGGGCATACCCGCAAGCAGGCTGGGGTTGGATGCCCTCACCTTAGGCTACTCCTCCCTGCCCTTATCCCCCTTCATCTTGGGCTCGTGCTCCAGGCCCAGTTAGAGGACAGCAGCAGTTTCAGCAAGGGGGAGGCCTCCTTGGCCCACGCCCACACCAATCTTATGCAGTTGATGGCCCATCACCTTATTGTACCAACGGATATTGAGTCTGCTTTTCATACCATGACTCTTACTCCTCCGAGTTCGTCATGGTACATGGACACCGGTGCCACTTCACATATGACAGCTTCTCCGGGTACTCTTACGTCTTATTATAATTTGAGCAATGAAAATGGTATAACTATTGGTAGTGGCCATAAAATTCCAATTCGTGGTTGTGGTAATGCATATTTGTCCCATCCCCACCCTCCTTTAACCTTACAAAATGTCCTTCATGCTCCTCAAATTATTAAAAATTTAGTATCTGTTCGTAAGTTCATTACTGATAATTCTGTTAATGTGGAGTTTGATTCTTTGGGTTTTCAGTGAAGGATTTTCAGACGGGGAAACGTCTAATGAGGTGTGATAGTACGGGAGACCTTTACCCCATCACCCCTACCACCATCACCAATTATGCCAACTCTATTGATTGTCAATATTGTGTACTTGGTAAACATGTTAAGTTGCCATTTGCTACTTCTACTTCCTTTACTTCCATGCCATTTGATATCATTCATAGTGACTTATGGACCTCTCCTGTGTTGAGCTCTTCGGGACATCGATATTATATGATATTATTGGATGATTATTCTAATTATTTGTGGACTTTTCCTTTGGCAAAGAAATCACAAGTTTTCTCTACCTTTATCTCCTTTAACAATCATATTCGAACCCAATTTGAACGTAATATCAAAAATCTTCAATGTGACAACGGCAGGGAGTATGATAATAGCAGTTTTGGAATTATTGTGATGCATCTGGCATGTCTTTCCGTTTGTCTTGTCCATATACCTCCTCACAAAATGGTAAAGCAGAACGGAAAATAAGATCCATTAATAATATAATCCGGACTCTCCTTGCTCATGCCTCGTTACCCTCCTCTTTTTGGCATCATGCTTTGCAAATGGCTACTCATCTTCTTAATATTTTACCAAGAAAACTATTAGACAATCACTCCCCTCTCCAAATTCTTTATCACAAAGACCCCTCTTATTCTCATCTACGGGTATTTGGTTGTTTATGTTATACACTTTTTCCATCCACTATGATTAACAAACTCCAAGCCCGTTCTACTCCTTGTGTGTTTTTGGGATTTCCCTTTTATCATCGGGGTTATAAGTGTTTTGATTTATCGAGTCAAAAGATCATCATTTGTCGTCATGTGGTGTTTCATGAAACTGTTTTCCCATTTGCTCACTTACACAACGTCACATCTCACACATATGATTTCCTTGATGATGGACTTACTCCATATGTCAAACATCACCTCCAAGAAGCCGGTTCAGCCCAACAGCAGCGTCCCCATGTGGACAGCCCAGGCCCACATTTTCTCCCCCATTCCCCCGTGTCAAGCCCAACACGTGCCTTGATACCCATACCTGCTCCTGGCTCAACCGTGTCTCCCCTCTCCTCTCCACCTCATGCAGGCCCACTCTCCCCTCTTCTCACCACTGCTGGCCTAGATCCCCCTCCTGCTGGCCCATTAACCTCTCCTCCTGCTCTTGGCCCAGTTATTGCCCCACCAACATCTCGTCCTCTAACCCGCAGCCAGCACGACATAGTTAAGCCCATTGACCGCTTAAATCTCCTCACCACAGCCACCCCTTCACTCATTTAGAAGTCACCCCTTCCTCGTAATCCCGTGTCTGCATTATGTGACCCGAATTGGAAAATGGCTATGGATGATGAATTTCGTGCTCTTGTTAAAAATAAGACGTGGGAGTTGGTTCCTAGGCCTGCTAAGGTTAATATTATTCGTTTTATGTGGATTTTTGCCCATAAAGAACGTTCGGATGGTACTTTTTAGAGGCATAAAGCCCGTCTTGTAGGTGATGGCAAAACCCAACATGTTGGTGTTGATTGTGGAGACACTTTTAGCCCGGTGGTCAAACCGGCCACTATTCGTATGGTACTCAGTATTGCTCTTTCAAAATCATGGCCTCTGCATCAGCTGGATGTTAAGAATGCATTCTTACATGGTGATCTCAAGGAGACTATATACATGCATCAACCTATGGGGTACCGGGATCCTCAGTTTCCTGATCATGTTTGCTTGTTGAAAAAGTCATTGTATGGTCTTAAACAGGCTCCTCAGGCATGGTATAAGAGGTTTGCTGACTATGTCTCCCGTATTGGTTTCACTAACAGCCGTTGTGATAACTCTCTCTTTGTGTTTCGTCAGGGCAAAGAAATAGCTTACTTACTTCTTTATGTTGATGATATTATATTAATTGCATCCTCTACTCAGCGCCGCAAGTCTATCATTTCTATGTTGAGTTCTAAATATGCTATGAAAGACTTGGGGCCCCTTCACTATTTTTTGGGTATTACGGTTACTCGTCATGCAGGTGGTTTATTTTTATCACAAAAGAAGTATGCTGAAGCAATTATTGACCGTGCTGGTATGTCCTCTTGTAAGCCTTCTCCGACTCCGGTTGACACTAAGCCAAAGTTGAGTGCTTCCTCCAGCACCCCTTATGATGATCCATCTCTTTATAGGAGTCTCGTAGAGGCACTCCAGTACCTTACCTTCACTCGACTCGATATCTCGTATGCCGTCCAGCAGATTTGTCTCTTTATGCACAATCCTATGGTTGAGCACATGCAGGCACTCAAGCGCATTGTGCGCTATATACAAGGCACTTTATCTCATGGCCTACATCTTTACCCCTCCTCCACTGCTTCTCTCATTTCCTACATTGATGTAGATTGGGGTGGATGTCCCGATACCTGCCGCTCCACATCCGGGTATTGTGCCTTTCTTGGTGATAATTTGGTTTCTTGGTCATCCAAACAACAACCTACATTGTCTCGTTCCAGCGCTGAAGCTGAATACCGTGGTGTAGCCAATGTGGTCTCCAAGACATGTTGGTTGCGTAATCTCATGGTTGAACTTCTCTGTCCCATTACCAAAGCTACCTTGGTTTATTGTGATAATGTGAGTGCCATATACTTATCTGGGAATCCAGTTCAACATCAGCGCACAAAACACATTGAAATGGACATTCATTTTGTTAGAGAGAAAGTTGCTCGTGGCCATGTTCGTGTCCTTCCCATCCCTTCCCGTTACCAGATAGCCGATATTTTTACGAAGGGTCTTCCATTGATTTTATTTCAAGATTTCCGTGACAGTCTCAGCGTCCGGTTGCCTCCCGCTTCGACTGAGGGGGTGTGATAGAATATGTAATTATTCTTGTATATTCTTTACATTATTATGTTGATATTAGGTTGTATAGTTGCCTAGTTTGTTTCCTTAATTATAGCCTAAGATATCTCTAGCATATCTCTTGTATATATGTGGTTACTATTAATGAGAATGGTCAACGATTATCATCTTTCATCTATGACCCAACCTGATGATAAATCGACCCGTATCATACCCAAAATCATATGATACGAACATAAACCATCAACTGATTGAGTAGAATCATAAATCGATTCAAATCCAACATAACATGTTGTTGATCGACTCCTGATAGACCCGATTTGACGTGACCCGTTGATTGACGAAACCAATTGTTGACAGAACCTTAAATAAACATGAAATTCGAATTTGACAAACTTAATCTTTTAGAACTAATAATATCTTCAATGATGAAAAGATTATAGTTTTTGAAAAGTAATAAAATAAAAAAGGAATATTTATAAAACTACGCCTACGAGTAACATTTTTCGTTTTTAATAAATAATACATTTGCCTTCTTTAATCTTATGATTAATAAACATGTTTGATTAAAAAAGAACATTACAAATTGAGCCAAACAGGCCAAAGTATTAAGCAATGGTCAAACTCATAGCTTGTACTCAAACTAATATTGAGCTCGGCTCGAGCTCGAGCTCGATTCCTAAACATAAGGCTCAAAATTCAATTTTTGGCTAACCAAATCCAGGTCAGATTATATTAGGCCTAGATATTTATTAGTCCAAAGGTCCAATGGCCATCATACTTCTTGCGTTCTGAAATTAGTGAAACATTTCAATCAAAAATCTCTCACATAAAAGAGAGAATTATTTCACTTATTTCAAAATAGAGGAAGTATATTCATTGCAGCGGTAAGAGACTTTCATGCCAATAGTTTCTTATATAATGTGATGTATTCCCACCCTCTTAAAATTCCACCGATGTGGGACTTTAATTACTCTCAACTTCATTGCCTTGCTTTTATGTTTTAACAAGGGAAAACAAGAGAATTATATATATATATATATATATATATATATATATATATATATATATATATATATATATATATATTACATAACGGAAGGGGGGAGCAACGGTGTCCTCTTTTGAACTGACTATTTTGCCCCCCTTCCCTTTCTCAATTACAAAAGGAATCTCAATAAAAAAAAAATCACGCATAAACTATAACGCATAAACTATAACGCATAAACTTGCTAAATCACAGCTCCCGCCATCAACACTAATCAACAGTAAATCACGCATAAACTTGCCAAAATAATTTCAATCAAATCACTAAAACCCAATCAATTGATACAATTGCCAATAAAAAAGATTCATAATCAAAAAAATTACCCAAATTAATACCACATAAAAATAACAAAAAAGCAGGACATTCTCATTACATACAACTCAAAATCATATTCACGGTATTCCAAACAATTACAAACACAAACTCAACCCAAAATCAATTACAAACACAAACTCCAAAAAAAAAAAATCAATTTTCTTCATTACTTGGAGCTGTAAGGCAGTCTCAATTTCACCGTTAATCAGGTACGTAGATTGTCAAGTTGAAAATAAGAGTATGTATAAACTGTTATGTTTAACAAATAGCAAAAAGGGTTTTTATATAATTTGACTTAAATTAAATTAATTTCCATACGAAATCAGAAAAAACAAGTTAAAAGTAACAAATTTTAAAAAAAAAAAATTCCAATATCAAGATTTTTCCCACAACTATTGCAAAATTTCCATGTTCAGAAATGAATTTGAAAAAAAAAACCAATATCAAATTTTGGGGAAAAATTCGAAATTTTTTGCCAACAACTTTTGCAAAAATCCATTTTTCACAAAAAAATTTACATTTTGCAAAAACCATTTAATTAGACTCCCAATTTCTAGGTTAGTTTATTTAAAAAAAATTAAGCACTATAAAACTGTAAAATTTTGAAAAGGAAAAAAAGGGTTTTATACAATTAGACTTACATTTAATTCAGCACCATAAAACTGTAAAATTAAGCACCATTTAAAAGTTGCGATTTTTGTTTTTCTAAAAACAATTCCAATATCAAATTGTGTATCCCTTTACAATTTTGGAATCATGGAGAAATTATTGAAATATATGATTTAAGAAATTACCTTTCTTTGTTAGAAAATCGACCCAATTGGATCTGCTGCTGCTTAAAACTTGACATGCCTGATTTTTTGATGATTTGAAAATCTACTGTTGCATGTATTTCTTTGATGTTGTTTGCAAATTAAACACAGTTGAAATCTGTATAAGGAGTATTTAGTGTTAAAATTTAGAAAAGGAGATTAGGTTTTTTCCATCTTTTTGGTTTTATGGGAATTTTAGGAGAGATAAGTAAGGAAAGTTTAATTTTGGTGTACATGGGTAAAAGTTGATTTGGGAATTGAAACTTAATGTTGAAGATGAAAGGTGAAAATGGGAGTAAATGTCTCTTGAAGATGAAGACCGAAGGGAAAAAAATGGAAGAGTGTGGAGAGAGAAAGCCACGCATGAAATGCCATAATATTAGGTGGGTGGGTCATGGGTGGCTAATACTTTAATTTTCCTTACTAAATTAAAGGGAAGAAATTTATCATCTTCTGCCCCAAATAGAGATATCCCCTGCATCAGAATTTTCTTTGAACAAGTAAGCCTGATTAGACAAGTGTGAAGCGAATGCACGTCTAATTTCACTAGCAAACTTGGTGTTTAACAAGCAAGGAAATTCTTCTGTTATGAGACCAGTGCTAATGAGAGTTTTAGCGGTGTAGTTTAGAAGGGGTATTAAAATAATATAGTGATGGGTCAATGTTGATAATGTTGAACTATTAAAATATGGTGGGTCATGATAAAAATTAGAGGTGTATTTGTAGTGAAATCAGAATTTAGAAGTTAGACAAGGAAAAAAATTATTTACTTTTTTATAGTGTTTCCTATATATAATGAAACTTTTACATATATTTGGACCTATCTTTTTCTATTATATAATAGCGATTAATTATCAAGGTAAAAAGGTTTATGTAAAATATCGTTCAAGAATTAAAGTACAACATATTTAAATAATGGTGGATCATGATAAAAAAATAGAAGTGTAAAGAATATTCTGGAACAGATGAAAATAAAAGTGTAAAGAGTATTCTGGGACGGAAGGAGTATCAATTTGTGAAATTAAAATTTAGAAGTTAGACAAGGAAATAAAATTATTTGCTTTTTTTTGTAGTGTTTCCTATATATAATGAAACTTTTACATATATTTGAACCTATCTCTTTCTATTATATAATAGTGATTATAGATTTAAAGTACAACATATTTAAACTATAACATATTTAAATTATACAGACTAAACTAAGAATATTACATTTGATACGATATAGATTTTAGAATGGACGACTTCGAATTGCAAATTACTCAAGAACGTAGGACTAGATGGATTGAAATAAAAGGCAACGAAGAAATTCAATGACCCCTGAACAAAGAGATTCTGAAAATGCAAGAAGACGAGTTAGACGAGAAAAAATTTAGAAGTTAGACAAGGAAATAAAATTATTTGCTTTTTTTTGTAGTGTTTCCTATATATAATGAAACTTTTACATATATTTGAACCTATCTCTTTCTATTATATAATAGCGATTATAGATTTAAAGTACAACATATTTAAACTATAACATATTTAAATTATACAGACTAAACTAAGAATATTACATCTAATACGATATAGATTTTAGAATGGACGACTTCGAATTGCAAATCTCTATTACATAAGGGAAGGGGGGAGCAACGGTGTCCTCTTTTGAACTGACTATTTTGCCCCCCTTCCCTTTCTAAATTACAAAAGGAATCTCAATACCAAAATGGGGGTTAAACAAAGCCACCGGAAATAAATTTTCAACAATCACTGAGAAATCACTTATATGAGAAAACTTTACAAATCACTCATAGAATTGAGAAAATCACGTTGTAAAAATCACGCAAATCACTCAAATGATCAAGAAACTTTACAAAAACTAAAAATTAACTTACAAACTAAAACTAATATACTAGGACGTCAATACATACAAAAACATTCACAAAATTCACTTATAAATCATTGTTCTCAATAACCATTCACAATTACATACTCATAAAAATTACCTATAAACACAAATCTGAGAAAAACATAAGATTTTGACAGTGATATCACACATTCGTCGATTGGCGATTTGCGAACTTTCAAACAGGTACATAATTCTTTTAATCTTTAAAGTTATTTCACATTAGTCGACTGTTATGTAGTTGAAAAAATGGAGATAATAGCAATTAGTTGAAAAGGACTTTTATATAATTAGGCTGAAATTTGATTCATTTTCATATAAAATCAGAAAACAAGATGTGTATGAAATTTGATTCATTTATGACACTGATGAAAAAGTTGCAAATTTAGTTCCTTTTTAAAAAAAAATCCAATATAAAATTTTTGCCCAAAACTTTTGCAAAATATCCATGTTCATAAATAAATTTTGAAAAACAAAACAATATCAAACCTTTTTGCGAACAATTTTTGCAAAAATCCATTTTCAGAAAAAAAAAAATGTACATTAATTTGCGAAAGCCATTAATGTGAAATCCGATTGTGTATGAAAAATTTAAAATTTCATTTCAAATATAATTGAAACTCAAAGTGTTAAAATTTAGAAAAGGAGAAAAATTAAAAATGACCATTTCATGCGAAATCAGATTGTGTATGAAAAACTTAAAATTTCATTTCAAATATAATTGAAACTCAAAGTGTTAAAATTTAGAAAATGAGAAAAATTAAAATGACCATTTCATGCAAAATCAGATTGTGTATGAAAAATTTAAAATTTCATTTCAAATATAATTGAAACTCAAAGTGTGAACATTTAGAAAAGGAGAAAAATTAAAATGATGAAAATTTTTAAATATCAATTTGTGAAATCAGAATTTAGAAGATAGACATGGAAAAAAAACTGAAATTGTATTATACTTTTCGGTTACAATTTTGGGATCATAGAGAAATTACTGAAATCCATGATTTAAGAAATTACCTTTCTTTGTTACAAAATCGACCCAATTAGATCTATTGCTGCTTAAGACTTGAATTGAAATGCTTGATTATTTGATGTTGTTCTTTGACGTTGACTTGAAAATCTACTGTTGCATGTATTTCTTTGATGTTGTTCGCAAATTAGATTTAATGCTTAAGACTTGAAACGTCTGATTTTGCTATTGTATATTACATACTTGGATGAACTGGATTCCTTCAAATATGAACTAGGTTCCTTCAAAATATAGGCTGTAGATTTGTAGTGAGAGGAGAGAAAGAATGAATAGTTAGAAAAGTACTGAAATTATACACTGAGAGGAGAGAGAGAATGAATAGTTGGAGAAATGTTTTTTTGTTGGTCTGATGGGTCTTCACTCTTCACCGATTTAAGTGGCAAATAAGTATATGGACCACTAACAAACCACTTTTCGCCAATTATGTAAAAAAAGTATATTGCAAGTTAAATTATAATATAATATTTATATGAAAAGAACACTACATAATTAATTAGTAAAGGAACATATTACTCCCTTAAGAAAAAGGATAATATGTGAAAATAAAATTTTTATGTACTATTTTTTTTGTGGGAAACAATCTTTTATAATTTTTCTCACAACTTAAAACTTTACAACATTTTGTATTTTTCTGCGAGAAATTAAAAACTATTATAAATTACAAAAATGAATAAAACCCAAAAAAAAGAACATGACGATGTTTAATAAAGAACATCATACTGATTATAAAAGAACATGTGCATATAAGACTTTAGAAACAAAAAACTATTCAAAATCACAAAAATGAATAACAACATAAAAAGAACATGGAAAAATCTTATTCACAAAATGGAGGTGAACTTAAATACTAACTTGCATTTTCAGTTTGTTTACTACTTAGTATTAGGCCTAAAAATATCATCGCACGCATCGCGTGCACAAAAGGCTAGTATATATATATGAGAGCCACCCTTATGATGAGAACCGTGAGAACCACTCAGTTTTCCTACATTTTACTAAGATTTTTCTCTTTTCGAAACTTTTTTGCTCATTTTATGTTTTACTTATTTTATGTTTTTGCTCATTTAACATTCTTATTCTCATTTGACAACGTTTTTTCCTCATTTTACATTTTGCTCATTTTACGTTCTTACTGATTTAAATTTATTATGCTTATCTTACGTTTTTCTCAATTTACTTTTTTTGCTCATTTTACGTTTTCGCTCATTACTGATTTAAATTTTTTATGCTTATTTTACTTTTTTCTCAATTTACTTTTTTGCTCATTTTACGTTTTCGCTCATTTAATGTTCTCTACTCATTTTATGAAGTTTCTGTTCATTTTTAGTGTTTCTCACAGTAAGAGGGTTCTCACTAGAACCCAGCTATATATATATATATACATATATATGTATATACATATATATAACAAAATCCTTGAGGCCACGTGGCATGAAGTTAGAGAAGTTGTGTCCATGTGGCATGCTCCATTATTGAAATGCTCAACTAGATGGTCCACGTGCAAAGCACCTGTCTTTGAAAAAATTAGGACAAATAAAGAGATTAATGTCCTACAATTATGCCTTCTGATTGAGATTTTAATTGCGATATATTAGGAAACAAAGATATTACATCCTCAATATGCTCATTTTAGGAACCTAAATTCAAGGACATCATTATTGTTAAAGGAAGAAAATCTCCCATAATCAACATTTTTCGTTTTTCATAATTATCATATTAATTTTTTGAACAATTAATTCGTAAGAGAAATCAAACTTCCATGATTCACGACCTATAAATTAGTACTATAAATAGTTATTCCATAATGCCATTTTCTCTTACATCATCTTCCATAGTTTTCGAAATTTTCTTGATTTTATAGCTTACATATATTATTTCAATGGAAATATCATTGACTTCAAAACAAACCAAAAAGATATGTGTAAGTGAAATTGAGTGGGATCCTGAATTGAAGCATTCTACATTTTTGGATGCTGATGCTATGGTTCTAAATATGTTCCGTTGAGGTCGTCTAAGAGCTCATATAGTATGGAAGGATTTTGCAATAGATATAGATCTTAATTCGGTTGTTTGGGATAATGTTGAATACGTTTATGCTTCAAAAAAGGATTTTTATTTGTATTTGATTTGTGATAATATGATATTGTACTATCTTCATTGCCCTCTTCCAAGGGCTTACCAAGTTTGTGGTGATTTTTCTTTTCAAAAGTCAATTTAACTGATGGCGATCATCCTCGTCTTAAGAACATAGTTTTATTGCATTTTTTAGCTAGGGATGATTAGTTAGTCAAAATTTATAAGGAGTTTGGAGTTGAAATGGATTTTTATGATTTTCAGAAGGAATATACTACTAAGTTTTAATTTTGTAGAACAATGAAAATAATGTAGTTGATCATCTCGATAAAGGATCTTTTTAATTATAATAGAAACCTTTAATCAATATAGTTTTACTCTCATTTAATGTTTTTGTACTTCAAATTATAATAGTCATTGTTATTGGTATTTTTTGAAATAAATAAATCAAATGTCGAAGTATTAGATAGATTTTGTCATTTTTATAAATCTGTGTTTTTGCAGTCTTTTTAATATCGTAAATCAATGTGCAGTTGTTGTAACAATAAAAGTAAGATTATCAGTATGCATTATATATTTATAGACTGACAAACATGTTGATTGTTTACTAAGTTTAAAAACAGAATTGTAATATGCAGCAAAAAAAAGCTAAATACAGTAAAAAGAAAGTTAATTACTAGTTAGGTTAGTGAAAAGAAATATCTTAAAACACATCCCCTCCACCTGCCTATATTTTGAAATAATAGACTTTCTCTTTATATAGTGGTATACACACGTTGTTGTTTGATTTTCTTTTTGTAATCTTCCCTCTATACTGGTTACATGCTTTGTGAGTTAGTTTTTATGACTAAATATACATTTTCATGTTAGTTATTCATAAATTACATTTGGAAATATAATTATCCAACCATCGCATACAACAAACACTTTTTCCTTTGTTGAGTTAGTACTCTTAGCACAGCATATATTTTCCAATCATGGTTCAACGGGGTCTTTTGTCGTAAATAATCTATCACAAATGACCCCAAAAATATATCGTTTTAGGGGTTAAATTTTCAAAAGAGTAAGTTTGTCTTGTTATCTTTTTTATGCTATATTAAGTCTTTTTATCTGTTCTATTTAGCATCTAAATATAATATAGTTTTTTTAATTTTTAATTTATTGTCAAATAAAATATAATTAAAACTGCTAGAATAAAGCATACATAACAATATTACAATATTAAATCACATAATTGGTTATGGTTTAAAATATATTTAACATATTTTCTATTCTATTCGTTAATGAAAAACAAAAAGAAGACGGGATCTCGTATTTTAACATTGAAAAAAAACCTAACTGATCTTCATAAAGATTTCTCGAACCACAAAAGTAAATATATGTCTAAGACATCATATATGCATCTAAAATCAATCATTTTCATTTGCCATTTATAGTATATGATCGATCAAGCATGAAATAGAATATATATATATACACACACCGAGGAAAGAAAAAATCAATATGAAGTCATATAGGTAATATAGATGTGAATGAAATGATATCCCTAACTTTACACAAGATAACATTAATCATGAAAAACAATCATTAGATGTGATTAAGTATACCTTAAATAGTAGTAGTAAAATTCAATCATACTGAGAAAATTAAAAATATTTGTGCCACTTACACGAGTATAAAACAATATTTTACAAAATGTGATTTTTCGGCAAGTTAGTAAAAAACTTCTAAAACCATTATATCAATAATACTAAGTATTACAAAATATCTAATGCATGAAATACTTCATAAATAGTTTCAAGGTAGAATTGAAGCCATGATGTTGGAGTTAGGCTCAAGAAAGATTTTATATGATTTCTTTGGATGTAGTATTTGTGGTTGTATTTTTTATCTACTTATTAGTAAGACATCCATATGTTGGAATAAAAAAGGAGCAGAGTAAAGAACTTTATTTTTTTGGCTAAGTATTAGCCAAATCTTAACATTATTTTTTACCCTTGGTAGAACACTATAATTAACTTTTTCTTTGAGGTTGTAAGCAACGAAGCAATAATTATCTCTCTCTCTCTCTCTCTCTCCCCCTTTCTATTTTATAAACGAATAAACCCCAACCATTTCAATGAAAGCTTCAACATATATGGTGGAAGAAGCAACAACTCATTCTAGAATTCTATAAATAGCTATCGTCTTCACCGAAGTCTTGAACAAACGCATACCATGAATCCAAGCATACCACTAATGCAATCGAAACGTTTTGGCTCAATTACGAAGCCAGTTGCAAAATGCAATCCCTAAATTATTTTGCTAGGGTCTTTTTAGGTGAATGCTTATAAAACGAGACTATTTTCATGAAGGAATTTGAATTGAAAAGAGAAAAGGTTTGGAGAGAGAAAGAAAGATCTTGGTGACCGGGGGGAAGAAAGTTGTAGAGTTTGATAGGGTTCCATTAGAAGAAGGAAAGGAGAGAGAAAGTGGGTAAAAGAGGGAAAGAGGTGATCGGGAAAAAGAATGCGGATGGTGGAGGAGGAGGACGGTTTGTGGTGAAAGAAAGAAAAGGAAGGAGAAATTATGGATTAAAAGAGAAAAATAGGGGGGTTAAAGGGGTGGATTAGGAGTTATTTAGGGTTACTAACATAATTATAGCTTAACGACTAATGGAGCTAATGGCTAGAAGTTACTAACAGTAGTCTGGTGTGTTTTTACTATTTGAAGGGCATGTGGTGAATTTTATAAATATTGAAGTTGTATGGTGAAAATAAATTGAAAAAATTACTCGAGTGCCTTTGGTGAAAAAATTCGTAAGAATAAATTATCATTGCATAATTATCTTTACTAATGTTATGTTCTATTCACTTGAAAATATGGTGACTTGATCTGAAATTATTAAGAACCGGTGATGTGATCAATTTTATCGGAGTTTTTACGGTGTTTTAGACGCTTTTGTGTGGAAGGTTTAGTCGTAATTATGGGCGTTAGCGCACTTTTAGGCTTTAGGGGAAGTTTAAGGTTGAAGTTGCAAAAAAGTGTTAAGATGCGACGTTTTGGGCCTTTGGAGTAGTCGTGTTGGTGTTGGTTGTGAGTGTTTGGAGTTGTTGGGAGCTTTGGGCTATAGTCACTTTGGGCATCAACGGCATCAACGCAAGCAGCGCATCAACATCATTAGACAGCATCGGCACCATCGGCACCATCATCATTCTCGCTAGCCAAGCAACAAGCAAGTTCAAGGCAAGCCCAGGTCGCACCTCGCGAACAGTACCGCACCTCGCGACCTAGGCATCTTTGTGGTTTGTTCGTATCAGTCGCAAAATACAAGGTGCGACCCTGCTCGCACCTCGCGACATGGCTATGTCGCACCCCGCGACCTCTGCTGCACATCGCGACCCCTGGTGCTGGGCAATGTCGGCTAAGTTGCCGACTTAGACAACTCGTAACTTTTTTCCATTTTTCGTTATGTTTTCTTAGGGGGGTTTAAATAGGCTAATTTTGATAACTCTAGGGAGTTAGCCACTCTTAGAAAGAAATCCCTTTTGTTTTAGTTTTTAGTTTTCGTCTTCCATTGAGCTCTATGTACTTTATTTTTTTTGTATTTTGGACAAGAAGCATGGAACTTGTAGCTTAAACTCTCTTGGGAATGGTTGATTGAAGCTTTTGACGGTTGATTGTAAGATTTACTCTTTCTCTTACTCTCTATCTTGGTTATTGTCTAGCTTTCAATATTAATGTTTATGGTCATGACTTGGATTAGCTAGGAGTACTACTAGTTGATGTTTGTTGTTGACTTAATGCTAGGTTTTGGATATAATCTGATGTTATATGCTCAACCATGTTGTAGTAAGCTAGGTTCTCTTGATTTATGTTGATCTTTGTTGAGTGGATCTAGTTAAGCTAGGCAAGTTGTTGAATGTTTAGCGCTTGTTTAAATGTCGGCAATATTATCGGTTCTCTGTTCTTAATGCGATTCTTAGTCTGAATCTTGACGCTAGGAGAGGTTGATTGAGAATCAGGATTTTGTAATGCGCATATCGTAATTACTTAACGAAAACTTAGGAATATGGAGGATTCGATCCTAAACGATAATATAACCAAGAATTGAGTGGATTTGTAGTAAATCAGTAAATAGATCCGTAGAAGTGGATATCAACTGGACCCTAGATTCGTTATTATTTACTTTCACTAATTAATTTTCATCTTGTTTGCTCGTGTAGACGTTGATTTCATTAAAAATCCCCCATTGCCTCGATTGTTTATCACGTAGAGAAATCTAGGTGATTAATTACATTAAATACACTCGCTCCCCCCATTTTCCTGTGGATACGAACCCTACTTCCTATCTACATTTATTTGTAAAAGAGAGTAGGAAAAATTTATATTAATTTAGTGACTCTCACGAGAAGAGCCCGCCAAAGTTTGGCGCCGTTGCCGGGGAAACGGTGTTAGTTGATTATATTTAGTGGATCTCTTTTGATTGTATTGCTTGCATTGTGGTTAATGGTTGTTACTCGTGCTACTAACCAAGAGCCTTTGCAGTACGATCAAGATCTAGAGCTAACTCTTTTCAGGTTGTGAAGAGAATTGCGTGAAGGCTTTAGAGAGCTCCCTTTTTCGCTTGAATTCGAAGAAGAGATGCCTCTCAGAGTCGAGCACCACACTTTAAAGGAGCTCACTGCTTCTAACCTTGACCAGCAACCTTTGTGTATCACATTTCCGGAACCGAAAGTGGGGGACAGATTTGAGCTAAAGTCGGTTGATACATTTACTTCCCTCATTCCATGGGCTAAATGGTGAAGATCCAAATAAACATTTGTCAGAGTTTCATGTGGTATGCAGCAGTATGAAACCAAGTAGAGTTTCTGAAGATAGAATCAAGCTTGAAGCCTTCCTCTTTTCACTAAAAGACGCAGGAAAGGACTGGATGTACTACCTTCCGGCCGGCAGCATCACCACTTGGGCACAATTAAAAAAGAGCTTTGTCGAAAAATACTTCCCCACTTCTAAATCATGTACATTGAAGAAGGAGATAAGTAACATTGAGCTGCGGGGTGATGAGTCTTTTTATGAGTATTGGGAGAGGTTTAAGAAGTTATGTGCTAGCTGTCCATACCACGGTTATTCAGAGGAAGATTTGGTGTTGTACTTCTATAATGACTTGTGTGATGAGGATGCTAGGATGGTAAACGCAGCAAGTGGTGGCTCCATTGTGAATAAAACCGCACTCGCTGCTATGGAACTGTTAAGTGAGCTTGCTGAGGGCTCGAGGCAGTTTAGTAGAAGGTCTGGAACTCGACGTGTGGTCACCGAGGGTTCTAGTTCTTCTACGTTGGAAGATCAGGTGCAGGCTCTCACATCCATGATGCGAGAATTCATAGTGAAAGAGAAACTCACCAAGTGAAGGCGTGTGGAATTTGTTCTTCAAATCATCCAATTGATTTTTGCCCTCATCTACAAGAAGAACCGAGTGAAGAGGTTAAGGCGGCCGGTTTTCAGGGTTAGGGTTTCCAAAAAAGATATGATCCATATTTGAGCACCTACAATCCAGGATGGCGGGATCAACCTAATTTGAGGTACGGGGACACATCAGGGAACCAACAACCACCACAGCAGTATAACCGCCCACCACCTCCTTATTCGAGGCCACCGGAGTAAGGAGATCCACATTTCCGGCTGCAAGGCCAATCACAGGGATCGAGTACCAGCATGTCTACAGAGGATATGATTAATGCCTTAACTAAAAATGTTACTAACATGCAGGGAAATATGGTTCAGTTTCAGGAGGAGACCTGTTCGTGCATAAAGAATCTGGATAAGCAAATGAGTCTGGTCTCGGGTGCAGTGAGCCGACTAGAAGCTCGTGATTCGGGTAAGCTACCATCTCGAACGGAGCTTAATCTGAGACAAAATGCAAGTGCCATAACACTAAGAAGTGGAAGAGAACTAAAGAGCAATGATAAAGCGACCGCTAAAGACAAAGAGGTAGAGGAAGAGCTCGTTGTTTATGAACCAGTGCCTGATGCCGAGCCAATGCCATCTACATTAGGTAAGCAATCCAAGCAACCACCACCTCCACCACCTTATGAGCAGGTTCCACCATTTCCTGAGGCATTAAAAGATACTCGAAGAAAGGAGTGCGACAAGGACATTTACGAAACTTTTCGTAAATGTGAGGTAAACATTCCTCTTTTAGATGCCTTAAAACAAATTCCTAGGTATGCAAAGTTTCTTAAAGAAATGTGCACTACCAAAAGAAAACAAAGATTAAGGGGAGCTCAAAAGGTTAAGGTTAGCGAACACGTGTATGCGATGTTCCAAAAGAAACTTCCTCCAAAATGCAGTGATCCAGGCATGTTCGCTATACCTTGTGTGATTGGGAACACCATGTTTCCAAAGGCTATGCTAGACTTAGGGGCTTCTATAAATGTAATTCCTTATACTTTGTACGAGTCCTTAAAGTTAGGTGCTTTACACAAAACAGGTGTTGTGATTCGGTTAGCTGACTGTTCTAATGCTTATCCTAAGGGAATAGTTGAAGACGTGTTAGTTAAGGTTGATAAGTTGATTTTTCCTGCCGATTTTTATGTCCTAGATATGGAACACGATAAACATGCAACCCCTATTTTATTAGGGCGACCATTCTTGAAAACCACTAGGACTAAAATTGATGTGCATAATGGATCTCTTACTATGGCATTTGATGGAGATACAGTAGAGTTCAACATTTATGATTCCATGAAATTCCCTGTTGATGACCATTCTTGTTATTCGATTGATGTAATTGATTCTGTAGTGCATGATGTTTTTAATATTGATGGTCAAGACAATCTACAGGTTGCCCTTGAGCAAGGCTTGGGGGTGATGAAATTGAATATATTTTGAGTGTTGATTTGCAGGAAATGGTGCAGGTTTTGGAAGATCAAGACAAGCTTCCGACGGTCCCTTTTCATTTTAGACCCGTCCCACTAACCATTCCTAGAGAGAAGTTGTTACCATCTGTTTTACAGGCCCCAAAAGTGGAATTGAAGCCACTTGCCGATAATTTGAAGTATATGTTCCTTGGAGAATGAGAAACATTACCAGTGATCATCTCAAGTTAGCTCACCAAGGAGCAAGAAGAAAGACTTATTGAAGTTCTTAAGGAGCATAGAGAAGCAATTGGATGGACGATTGTCGACATCAAAGGCATAAGTGCTACCACATGCATGCATCGAATCTTGGTGGAAGATGACGCGAAACCAATGAGGCAACTACAACGCCGGTCAAACCCACCTATGATGGGGGTAGTGAAAGCAGAAATTCTGAAATTACTCCAAGTAGGTATGATTTACCCTATTTTTGATAGCAAATGGGTAAGTCCTACCCAAGTTGTGCCTAAGAAAACGGGTGTAATTGTTGTGGAGAACCAAAATGGTGAGTTAATTCCTACACGTATCCAAAATGGATGGCGTGTTTTCATTGATTATCGTAAATTGAATGCAGTGAGTAGGAAAGACCATTTTCCTTTGCCGTTTATTGATCGGATTCTTGAACGACTTGCTAGTCATGCTTTCTATTGCTTCTTAGATGGTTATTCAGGGTACTTTCAGGTGGCTATTGCGCCAGAGGATCTAGAGAAAACCACATTTACATAACCCTTTGGCACGTTGGCATATAGGCGCATGCCTTTTGAGTTATGCAATGCCCCCCGCCACTTTTCAGAGATGTATGATGAGTGTATTCTCTGAATATGTCGAGAGGTTTGTTGAAGTTACTATGGATGATTTCACTATACATGGAGATTCTTTTGACAGCTGTTTGCAACACTTAGTTTTTGTGCTTAAAAGATGTATAGATTCGAACCTTGTGTTGAATTCCGAGAAGTGCCATTTTATGGTACGACAAGGGATTGTTTTAGGCCATGTGGTTTCCGAAAAAGTACTCGAGGTAGATAAAGCTAAGGTCGATACTATTCAATTTTTGCCTTATCCTACTAGTGTTCGAGAAATACGTTCTTTCCTTGGCGATGCAGGTTTTTATCGCAGGTTCATCAAGGACTTTTCGAAGATTTCATCTCTTTTATATAAGCTGTTGCAAAAGGATGTGGATTTTTCTTTGACGAACATTGCAAGAGTGCCTTTGATACCTTGAAAAAAAGACTCGTCTCGGCTCCAATTATACAACAACCTATTTGGTCTCTTCCCTTTGAGATCATGTGCGATGCAAGTGATTAGGCCGTCCGAGCGGTGTTAGGTGAAAGGGTAGGGAAAGCACCTCATGCTATCTATTATGCTTCCATGACTTTAAATGAGGCTCAGCGTAACTATTCTACTACTGAAAAATAATTGTTAGCTGTAGTATTTTCTTTGGAAAAATTTAGATCTTATTTGCTTGGAACAAAAGTTATTGTATATACTGACCATGCAGCTCTTCGTCATTTAATGACGAAAAAAAGAAGCCAAGCCACGATTGATCAGGTGGATTCTACTTTTGAGCGAGTTTGATTTGGAGGTGAAAGACAAAAAAGGGATCGAGAATTTAGTAGCGGATCATTTGAGTAGATTGGTGTCTTCCTATGATTTAGAGAAGAATGTTGAAAAACCGTGGAAAGAACCAATTCGAGAAGAATTCCCGGATGAACATTTGTTTCCCCCTAAGGAGTTTAGTTCATGGTATGCTAACATTATGAATTTCCTTGTCGCTAACAAATTTCCTCTGCAATTTTCAAAAGCACAAAGAGAAAAATTACGAAGTGATGCAAAGCATTATGTATGGGACGATCCATATTTGAGGAAACATTGTGCGGATCAAGTGATTAGAAGGTGCATTCCCGATAATGAGGTAATATCGATTCTCACCTTTTGTCATTCTCATGCATGTGGGGGTCATTTTGGAGCAAGGAGAACTGCTCGAAAGATATTGGATTGTGGTTTTTATTGGCCTAGTTTGAATAGAGATGCATTCCATTTCTGTAAGTCGTGTGATAATTGTCAAAACGTCGGGAATATTTCCCAAAGAAATGAAATGCCACAAAACTCGATCTTGTATTGTGAAATATTCGATGTTTAGGGTATTGATTTTATGGGGCCATTTCCTAACTCTTTTGGTTTCACTTACATTTTATTAACTGTGGATTATGTTTCGAAGTAGGTGGAAGCTAAACCCACTAGGACTGACGACGCTAAAGTGGTTGCAGATTTTGGGAAGTCTAACACGTTTTTTAGGTTTGGGATCCCAAGAGCTTTGATTAGTGATAAAGGGACACACTTTTGCAACCGTACCATAGGAGCGTTGCTGAAAAAGTATCATGTTACTCACAAGACCTCCACTGCATATCATCCACAAACAAATGGTCAAGGGGAGGTGTCCAACTGTGAAATCAAATCTATCCTGAGAAGACGGTGAATCCGAGTCGAAAGGATTGGAGTTTACGGTTGGAGGATGCCTTGTGGGCGTATAGAACGGCGTATAAAACGCCTATCGGTATGTCTCCATATCGGTTGATGTTTGGGAAGCCATGTCATCTTCCAGTTGAGCTCGAGCATAAAGCCTACTGGGCAGTGAAAAGCTTCAACATAGCAATTGATGAAGCTGGTTTGCACCGAAAGCTACAGCTCCAAGAATTGGAAGAGATCCGGAATGAGTCCTACGAGCATGCAGCGATTTATAAAGCTAAGACTAAGGCGTGGCACGATAAGTTGATTATTCGGAAAGAACTTAAGGTTGGTCAAAAAGTTCTTCTATTTCAGTCCCGCCTTCGCCTATTTCCAGGTAAACTCCGTTCTCGGTGGATTGGGCCATTCATTGTTGTGAGAGTACTTCCCCATGGTGCCGTGGAAATCATAAGCGAAGCTACTTCGAAGATTTTAATGGTTAATGGGCAAAGACTTAAACCATACTTTGATGGATTCGAGTAAGTAGGGGCCGAGGATGTTCCTCTCGGTGACCCAGAGTATGGATAAGGTTCTTTAGAATGCTTCGTCGTGTCGACGACGTTAAATAAACGAACCTAGATGTATATATTTTGTTTCAAATCATTTATTTGCTTTTTTGTAGGATTTTATGCTTGTTTGGTTCTGATTTTTGCAGGATATCCGAGGAATTTGAAGAATGAGAAGTGTGTTGTGTGTGTGAGTGAGTAATTTGTGAGTTACAAAAAGTTTGAAAGAATGTAAGAAAACCATGTAAAAAAAAAAAGAAGAAAGAACAAGAGAGAGATTGTTTAAGCGAAGGAATCCAGCCCATGTCACACCTCACGACCTGTACCGCGACCCGCGAAGCTGGTGCGCTTTTGAAGAAAATGAAGCATAGCCGAATCGCACGGTGCGAGCAGTACCGCACCTCGCGAAACCCGGGGTTCGCACTTCGCGAAACCTGGGGTTCGCACCTCGCGAGCTAAACCGCACCTCACGACCTGGGTAAATCCCGCATTCTCCCTCTTTTTTAAACACGATTCTTCCCTCTCTCTCTTTCTTTTCACTCGACTATCTCACTCTTCCATTCCCTCACAGCAGCACCTCCCTCACTCTCTCTCATATTCTCCCACCATCTTACCACCACCTCGCCGCCGCTCCACCACCAAAAAACCGCCGCCCATCCCTCTCTAAAACCACCCACCTTCATCCCCTTCTTTAATTCTTCCCCTCACACACAATTTTAAGAATTTGTTTTCAAAAAAATCAAACCCTAGAATTTGGGGGTTATCTTTTGGTAAAGAATTTGGGGAAATTAAAGGATATAATTTGAATATACAAGCAAAGGAAGGAGTTTAATCACCACAACAACATCTACATTACATTCTTAGAGCATTTGAAGGCTTCACTTGGTACACAAATTCCATCTCTAACAGCACTTTGTTTTGTTTGAGAAATTTTACTTCATTGTTCATTGTTAGTCTTGAATTGTTGTTGGTTGTTATTGTTGTATTCTTAATTGGTGATTGATTGTTGAGGGTTGTGAATTGTTGTGTTGATTGGGAATTGGTGGTTGTTGAGTATTGTTTCACTTGGGAATTGGTTGTTGTGTTGCATTGTGTGGAGGGAGTTGTTGTTTAGAGATGGCCTCACAAAAGAGAAAGACAACTAAAGCTAGCTCAAGCCGTGCACTTCGTGTTGATACCATGGGTTTGAACAACCTCACTTCCGACCATAAAAGGAAATGGCTTCAGCTCACTAAACCCGGAAGAACCGTACAAGAAATCAAGTTTGTTTGTTTAGATACATTGGGAACCTTAGGTTTACGTGTGCCTGTTGAGCAATTATTGGGTAAAGTCAGCTTACGAGGTTTCACTGAATTTCAAGCACGTACTTATGAACGCTACACTTTAGAGTTCCTTTCCACATTAGAGAAGGGTAGCGATGAGGATGGAAAGTTCATTACCTTTCACCTTAATGATAATGAACACACAATGCACTACAATGAAATTATGGAAGCTTTTGGGTGGAGTTATGTGGAGGATAGGGATTTTGAAGCTCCGGATGTATTCAATGATTCTATGCTCTATGGTAACATCACCAATGATTTGACATGGCACGGGAGATGCAAAAATAGCTCCCTCCCACATCCGACGCTCTGTTTTTCCCACCTATTCCTTACCATGACTATCTTTTGCCACGGTGAGCCTACGAACCTCCCAAAGTTTGATTTAAAATGTTTGTGGGCCATGAC
Organism: Beta lomatogona; assembly: GCA_947646795.1. NCBI lineage: Eukaryota > Viridiplantae > Streptophyta > Magnoliopsida > Caryophyllales > Amaranthaceae > Beta > Beta lomatogona. The sequence goes on from CANSNZ010000356.1 coordinate 2,168,741, forward strand.
ACCTGAGGGATTTGGTTGCCCGGATTAGGTTGAGATATTTGTTAACAATTGTTTGGAGATCGCGAGAAAAGATAGCGGCAAAATAAGTATGGGTGGGATGGTTTTCCTTTTGGCCAGTTACTTGGAGGAGGAGGTTCCGACAGACAATGAAGGAAAACAGATTCTCCAGGCTTTGGGTACTATTGATGCTCATTTTTCAAAAGCCTCCAATGTGTACAATAAGGATCAATTGAAGAAGGCATCAATGTTGTGGGTTTCCCCGAGCGACAACCATTATGTATGGCTTTACGGGGCCCATAGTGTGAAATATATGGTTTTGCCTCAGCCTCAGAAAACAAACATCACCGCTACTACATCTCATCGTCAACTCTATCCCCCTCCGGATGATACTTATCGAGACACAGTTGAAGAAGAGTTTGGTAGGACGCGTGCCCAGCCGAAACCCCCGAACCCCCTTCAATATTTCACACCATGGTCGAGACAAGATTTGATGCTATTGAGGAGAGTCAAAATATGTTCGGGATACAACTAAATGATATGCAGCGGCAATTGGATGGGTTTGAGGACACAATGTACTCCATGTCTTCCATGGTTTCGGCCATGAATTCTTTCTTTGTGGCCTCTAACCCCGGTTACCCTGACCCCACTGCTGAAATCGAGATGCATCGCCGACGAAGGCAAGCGGAGCGTGACTCTAGTTGAGCGGGAGATCGCGATCCTGGTGGGCCTTCTGGTTCCTAAATGGTTAGTTTTATTTCCTTCTTCTCACATTGAGGACAATGTGTATTTTAAGTGTGGGGGAGAGGAATGAAGTTCGGATTGTAAATAGTTATGTTTTATGTCGTATTTTCATGAAAATGAAACAAGAAAAAAAAATGAAAAAAGAAAAAAATTATGATAAAATGAAACCCGCTAAGTAGAAAACCCGCAAGGGCGGGCGACTTAGGCAAAATTTGGGGAGCCTTGATAGGTTGAAATCCCGAAAGGGCAACCTACGCAAAACAAAAGGCTTAAAGAGCGGGTGAGTTGTGAGCTTTTGAAAAAAAATGAGAGGCTAGGATGAAAACCCGAAAGGGCTCCTAGGCAAAATGACAGAAAAAGAAAAGAGAGAAAATATTTATTGCTCATATGCGGAGTTTGGTGGCATAAGGATGGAGGCATTTTCGTAGTTTTCGGGTAATTTTTGGAAATATGTAGATATCCATGTTCGTATGGTGATTTGTGAAGTTGTGCTTATTGTTTAGAGTTTGAATTCCTTTTGCAATTTGGAATTTAAGCTTTACATTGATGGTTAGTTGATTATTTTGAAGAAAGCATGGAATTTATCCCTTTTTGTCATCATTCCATGGCTTGCTTGGTATAAGTTAGTTGGAGCAGATTTTTGGTTACTTTTGTGGAATGAAGAAAGCATGGAGTTTATTCCTTTTTGTCAGCACTCCATGGTTTGGTTAGGTTAGGATAGTTGGATTGGTTGGAGGTTGTGGTTGGGTTGTGGTAGATGTTTTGTTTTGTCACATCTTTGCATTTCTGTGCGATCTCGAAGACTAAGTGTGGGGGAAGCCATTGTTTCTTACACTTGGTTTAGAGTAATCTTTAGTAGGATGTGAATGTGATAATTGTAGGCGTGGAGGGTTAAGGCGAAGTTTAATGTTGATTTACTTGAACATTATTTTTTAGGATTTTTTGATGGGAATAATCCCACCTTTGGGCGATCCTTCCAAAACAGTCCCACCTTTCATAAATTTGGGAATAATCCCACCTTTGTGGGACATTTGTCAAAAACGAGCCTTTTTACTAGTCACCGGTTCAACAAGTGATGACTCGCCATTTATTTATTTTTTTTTTTAAAAAAAACCCTCCCACCACCCTCCCCCCACCCCCACTCACATTAAACCCCCACCCCACCTCCCGCAGGCAGGCAGCCACCGCCCACCCCAATCTTCATCTGTGGCCACCGTCGCCCCTCCCTCCGAACAAATTTGTTTTTTGAATTTCAACAGTAGAGAGAAAGAGGAAGAAAGGAGAAGAGGAAGAAGAAGAAGAAGGGATGGGGGTCTGCCGTGGAAGCGCGCGGGTGGAGGGGGTTCACCGGGTAAGCGCGGGGGGTTTGTGGAGGGGGGTGCAGGAGGGGGTTTGCGGGCGAGGGGTTGCAGGGGGAGGGGGTTTTCGAGGGAGGGGGTTTGTAGGGGAGGGGGATTTGCGGGGGGAGGAGGGTTTTCGGGGGAAGGGGGTTGCGGGGGGGGGGACTTGCGGGGAGGGGGGTTTTGGGATAGGAGGGTTTTCGGGGAAGGGGGTTGCGGGGAGGGGGTTTTCGGGGGAGGGGGTGTTTTCGAGGGAGGGGGTTTGTAGGGGAGGGAGGTTTGCGGGGGGGAGTGGGGTTTATGGAGGGGGTTCGCGGGGAGGGGGATTTGCGGGGAGGGGGCGTTTGCAGGGGAGGGGGTTTGCGGCGGAGGGGTGGGGACTAGGGTGGGGTGGCTGGGGTTTGCTGTGGGGATGGGGACTGCAGGGGTGGGGTGGCTAGCTGGTGGTAGTTGTGGTGGAGAAGAAGAAGAGGAGGGAGAAAAGAGAAAACCTACATTTGCAGGTTACCAACAGGTCAAGGTCCATTTTGAGCAGACACACCCTAAAGGTGGGATTATTCCCAAATTTATGAAAGGTGGGACTGTTTTGGGAGGATCGCCCAAAGGTGGGATTATTCCCATCAAAAAATCCTATTTTTTATTCTCATCATTGAGTTTACTCGAGGTCGAGTAAAGACTAAGTGTGGGGGTGTTAATTTGGGGAGCCTTGATAGGTTGAAAACCCGAAAGGGCAACCTATGCAAAACAAAAGGCTTAAAGAGCGGGTGAGTTGTGAGCTTTTGAAAAAAAAATGAGAGGCTAGGATGAAAACCCGAAAAGGCTCCTAAGCAAAATGAGAGAAAAAGAAAAGAGAGAAAATTTTTATTGCTCATTTGCGGAGTTTGGTGGCATAAGGATGGAGGCATTTTCGGAGTCTTCGGGTTGTTTTTTGGAAATATGTAGATATCCTTGTTCATATGATGATTTGTGAAGTTGTGCTTATTGTTTAAAGTTTGAATTCCTTTTGTAATTTGGAATTTAAGCTTTACATTGATGGTTAGTTGATTATTTTGAAGAAAGCATGGAATTTATCCCTATTTGTCATTATTCCATGGCTTGCTTGGTATAAGTTAGTTGGAGTAGATTTTAGGTTACTTTTTTTGGATTGAAGAAAGCATGGAGTTTATTCCTTTTTGTCAGCACTCCATGGTTTGCTTAGGTTAGGATAGTTGGATTGGTTGGAGGTTGTGGTTGGGTTGTCGTAGATGTTTTGTTTTGTCACATCTTTGCATTTCTGTGCGATCTCGAAGACTAAGTGTGGGGGAAGCCATTGTTCCTTACACTTGGTTTAGAGTAATCTTTAGTAGGATGTGAATGTGATAATTATAGGCGTGGAGGGTTATGGCGACGTTTGGTGTTGATTTACATGAACATTGTTTTTGATTCTCATCATTGAGTTTACTCGAGGTCGAGTAAAGACTAAGTGTGGGGGTGTTTGATGTGATCAAGTTTATCGGAGTTTTTACGGTGTTTCAGACGCTTTTGGGTGGAAGGTTTAGTCGTAATTATGGGCGTTAGCGCACTTTTAGGCTTTAGGGGAAGTTTAAGGTTGAAGTTGCAAGAGAGTGTTAAGATGCAACGTTTTGGGCCTTTGGAGTCGTCATGTTGGTGTTGGGTGTGAGTGTTTGGAGTTGTTGGGAGCTTTGGGCTATAGTCACTTTGGGCATCAACGACATCAATGCAAGCAGCGCATCAACATCATTATACAGCATCGGCACCATCGGCACCATCATCATTCTCGCCAGCCAAGCAGCAAGCAAATTCAAGGCAAACCCAGGTCGCACCTCGCGACCTGGGCATTTTTGTGATTTGTTCGTATCAGTCGCAAAATACGGGGTACGACCCTGCTCGCACCTCGCGACATGGCTATGTCGCACCCCGCGACCTCTGCCGCACCTTGCTACCCCTGGCGCTGGGCAATGTCGGCTAAGTTGCCGACTTAGACAACTCGTAACTTTTTTCCATTTTTCGTTATTTTTTCTTAGGGGGGTTTAAATAGGCTAATTTTGATAACTCTAGGGAGTTAGCCACTCTTAGAAAGAACTTCCTTTTGTTTTAGTTTTTAGTTTTTAGTTTTCATCTTCCGTTGAGCTCTATGTACTTCACTTTTGTATTTTGGACAAGAAGCATGGAACTTGTAGCTTAAACTCTCTTGAGAATGGTTGATCAAAGCTTTTGACGGTTGATTGTAAGATTTACTCTTTCTCTTACTCTCTATCTTGGTTATTGTCTAGCTTTCAATATTAATGTTTATGGTCATGACTTGGATTAGCTAGGAGTACTACTAGTTGATGTTTGTTGTTGATTTAATGCTAGGTTTTGGATATAATCTGATGTTATATGCTCAACCATGTTGTAGTAAGCTAGGTTCTCTTGATTTATGTTGATCTTTGTTGAGTGGATCTAGTTAAGCTAGGCAAGTTGTTGAATGTTTAGCGCTTGTTTAAATGTCGGCAATATTATCGGTTCTCTGTTCTTAATGCGATTCTTAGTCTGAATCTTGACGCTAGGAGAGGTTGATTGAGAATCAGGATTTTGTAATGCGCATATCGTAATTACTTAACGAAAACTTAGGAATATGGAGGATTCGATCCTAAACGATAATATAACCAAGAATTGAGTGGATTTGTAGTAAATCAGTAAATAGATCCGTAGAAGTGGATATCAACTGGACCCTAGATTCGTTATTATTGACTTTCACTAATTAATTTTCATCTTGTTTGCTCGTGTAGACGTTGATTTCCTTAAAAATCCCCCATTGCCTCGATTGTTTATCACGTAGAGAAATCAGGGTGATTAATTACATTAAATACACTCGTTCCCCCCATTTCCCTGTGGATACAAACCCTACTTCCTATCTACATTTATTTGTAAAAGAGAATAGGAGGAATTTATATTTGGTGACTCTCACGACAAGAGCCCGCCAACTGGCCTAGTCTACTATAAATTCTTCTAGTCTAATCTGGTCTCCTATTGATCTGACTGAACTCTAATCATATTTAAACTCTGATCAATAAGGAAAAATATAAATTCATGTGAGATCTTATTGTAGTTGTCTCGTCATACATTTTTCAATAATCTAGTCTTCATAATTTTTATAGTGATGCCAAATTAAACATAACGAGTAATAATTAAACAGGCTCAAGAAAATGTCATTATATATATTAATAAGAATAATTAACAATTATTTAATATTAAACAATATAAGCACTTCCTCCATTTTCTTTTAATTGTAGTGTAGGCATATTTTTAGTCCCTACGCGGTGTGAATGCGAATTTGACCACCTCATTGCAAAGGTTTTAATTTTTATAATGTTTAAAGCGCCAACAATTCTTTACAGAAAGACTCATAAACTCAATGAATATCTGGAAAACTAAAATGACATCCATAAGGGACTTATCCAATATAGACTTCCCATCATAACTTCATAATTGGCCAATGAACCAAAAAATTGAGTTAGGGGATGAATGTACGAATATGATCATGAATCAAAATTCTCCCATTGATGGTCTCTACTAAATACGATTCATAGATCTAGTTTTCTGCAATTATATAACCAAACAGTATATTTCAAAATCCTAAAAATTAATTTACGTTGGTTCATTAAACACAAAATACTAATTTTTTGCGATATGTGCATTAGCAATCAAATTGCTAGGTTCCTAAATCAATTGTTCAAATTATATAACATGTATATTATAACATTTATTTAGCTCGTCGATTAGCAATAATAATCAAATGAGGTGATGAAAGTAATAAACAGATAAACATGAATATATATATACAAAAATATAAAGAAAACATCGGAGATTTTTTTTAAAGAGAAATTTCATTAATTGAAGGTCAAACAACATCTACAATTGGTATTAAAGAAAATCAAAATACAATCAAACAAGATTAAATCAAACTCGTCTTCGATGAAACTACAACAAACCAGATCGACCAAAGTAGCGCATGCTCCTTGTATTTGCTAAATCTTACAGCTATTAATGGAACCGCCTATCATTTTGACATAGTTTGGAGAAGAACATTCTTGATCTAACAATGTTGACCGCCTCCGAGCTTCCAATACCTTCATGTTGATAGTCTTGAACTTCAAGCAATGAGAACAGTTTCTCATACCTACAAACAAACAAACAAACAAGACTCACAACTTCCATACGGGAGAAAGAGACCTCCATAACAAAGATAAAAATCCTCGTAATAGGGCTCGAGAAACTCTCATAATTAAAGAAATACTTATTTATTCAACAAAACAAGAAGATAAACTAAAAACTGAAAACAACAGGGGAAAAGGAGCTTACCATGGATGAGAACATCCATGGCAGCCCTTCACAGAGGCAGAGGCAAAAAAAGGAGAAGAGGAGTCGGCGAGAGAGAATAGGGGAAATTAGGGTTTTTTGTTCCTCCAGGATGGCTTACGGCTAAGAAAAGATTGGAAATTTAGAGTATGCAAAAACACATGAGCTGGCACTAGACCTGGGCATGGGCCGGGCCGGACCTATTCACGGGCTCGCCCCGCGGGCTTGGGGATATGGCGGGCCGGGCCTGGAATTTTCAGATTTTATCCACGGGCCGGGCTCGTGCCTCCTGCGGGCCTGGCCCGTGTTTTATGTTGTTTTTTGTATTCTTGGCAGTTTTAGGCTAAAAAACAAAAGAAAAGGGCGTTCGGCCCGCGGGCCAGCCCACGGGCCATATAGGCGGGCTCGTGCCGGTGCGGGCCTGAAATAAAATTTCTTGTCCATGACAGGCCCACGGCCCACGTAGCGGACAACGGGCCGGGCCGGGCCTCGAGCGGGCTCGTGCCGAGCCGGGCCCAAACCGTGCCGAGCCGGGCCAGCCCGCTTGCTGGCCCGGCCCATGCCCACCTCTATGAGCTGCTTAAGATCTACATCATGAAAAATGTGTTAGTAACTTCAAATAATTGAATATGAGGACCCTCATAAAAATACTGGAGTCGCCAGGATCTTAATGAATAACGCCCTTCGGGATCGCGGAGCAATCTTGGGGATTGACTTGAAATCAATGCAGATTGAAAAAAGTGTATGAATGTTTGAAGGTGTTTAAAAGGAGTATGCTTAGAATATTCTAGATAAAATATCTATAGAAAAATATGAAAAATAAGGTAAGACCTGAGACTGCGCAGCGTGCAGCCCTGATGTGCCGGATGCAACAACGATGCGGCGCGCTCACGTCAGTGCGCAGACGCATCTTGCTGAGCGATTCTTGATTTTGCTGACTGCCTAAATGTAGTGTGTGCACACCATTGGTGCGCGAGACGCAACATGGTTTAGTGTCGCGCAATCGTAGATCTGGATGGGTTTTATTTACTATACGAAATTAAAAGATTCATTTTATCCTTTATTAAATACTATCAATGAAATTCGAAAATCACCTTTTCAGAAGATAAAATATGATATTCATAATATCCTTTATCTTAGATAATTTTATTAATTAAATAATTAAAAAGACTATCAAATATCAAGAATAATTAATTGGAATTTTCAAAAAAAATGGCCTAAATTAAAAATACAATTAATTATCAAGAATAATTAATTGAAATTTTAAAACTGGGCTTGGAACCTTTTAAACAAATTAAATAAATGGACTTCGCATTCTTAAAATGATTTAGGGCTTAGCTCTTTGGAGTTTGGACTGTTCCCCTTCGGATCGGACCGATAAGGACGGTTACATGTATCATCACTAGTAACTAAATGGGGAGACATGATTATGTGTCTACATGTACCATATTGACTTTTGACGCTATTTACTAACTTTAGTTTGACGCTCTAGTATTATTTATACACAAGGAAAAATATAGTCATGTAGGGTCTTGTTAGATTGGGCTTGACGTGTATTTTTGACATATCAATTATTTTATTTTCTTTTTCTTATGTATAATTAGAGATATCATAGTTTAAAATTGTGCATTGACAAATATACAAAGTACTCTTGATACAAGTTATGGAAAATGGAGGAAGCATATTTTTTTTTAAAGGTAAGGTGAATATCCATCCCTTGCACAAGTGAGATGAAATTGAAGATCCCATTTTATAAGGGGCAAGAATTGAACCCTTGATACAAGGGTGGAATAAAATGAACCTTGATTCGTAGGTAGTACTCCCTCCGTCCCTTATTAGATTTCTCATATCTCCAATGCACATTTGCCAATATATGTTTTGTGTCGTTAACATCTTTAATTACATATTAGTAAAAATTATAAAGTTTGATTTTTCTAATGTACACAATGAGACGAATAAAAAAGTCCCGACATAACTATGTTTTTTCGTATATATTGGAATTCCTTTTGAGAATTTTCTTTACCTATGAATAATGCTTAAATTAGAAATGGGAAATCTAATAAGGGACTGAGGGAGTATGTCTTAGTAAGAATGTAATTTTATTTTCAAGTTTAAGAGCATCCACTACCATAAACAAAAAAAAATGTTCATCCCCCTCTGTCTATAACTTTCTCTCTCATCATTTAAAAAAATGTCATGGCTCATGACCAAATTCACAAAATTATCTCGCCCATGACAAAAAAAAAAGTTCATCAGTTTTCTCTCTCCTACTTTTTACTTCAAAATTAATTTTTTAAAGTAGTGTTTCAAAATATGGCAGAATGGATATTATTTTATAAATCTGAAAAAATATGACCATTGGTTTTTTTTTTCTCATGATTTGTATTTTTTGAAATATAGCCATTTTAGTTTGGCATATACATTTTGTTGCTCAATTTCCCACCACTTGATGGGTCCTACTTTTCTCATGATATAATTTTTTTTGTTCACCATGTGACCAATTTCTTGATTGGTGACCAAACATATTTTACAAGTTGTTTATAATAGAAATTATATTTTTTTTATCTAATAAATTAATTTTATGCCATGGTGGTGAATGCTATAATGAACTAAGACTTTTGATCAACTTAAATTTGTGCTAAAAAAACCACCAGATGTGATGTGACTGATTGGTCCCTTGGAATAAAATTTTGGGCATTTTCAAGGCTCAACGTCTGCACAACAACTGTGGTATTGCACATGCACGGTTACACCCACTCTCTGATTTTGAGGCATGGAGTAACGCCTTAGCAATATCACCTTCTAGCCCTCCCATGCCTCATCTCTGGAGATTGGGTCCTCCCCCTGCCACGGACACTCTACGCTACCCTACAAAAATAAAATAAAGTATTTATACTACTCATTTCCTTGATAGTATTATACTTCTATCTTGTTTTCTAATAAAAATCAAATCTAATTTATGATTTCACCTATGACCTAAACCAACCAACAAACAGATCCTCCATTCCACTATACTACAAGTCAACATCAACATGACAACAACCTATGGCTGATTCATTTACATAGACCCTGTTCTTTTGAACTTATTTTGGCTGAATTGAACTGAACTTACTTCCTCCGTTCTGTTTTAAATGAAACGTAGGGCCTTGGCACGGGGATTTAGAATAGGAGAGAGATAGAGAGAAAAAAAAGAAGGGACCCATGTGATGAGGAGAGGGATAGAGAGAAGCGAATACCAAATAAGGTAACGTTTCACTTATTTTGAAAGGCCTAAAATAATAAGTGTTTCATTTATTTTAGAACGGAGGAAGTATTTTATTTTTGCTGAACTAAACTTATTTTTGCTAAATAATAATAATAAATAATAAATAATAATAATAATAATAATAATAATAATAATAATAAATAATAAATAATAAATAATAATAATAATAATAATAAATAATAAATAATAAAAAATAATAAATAATAATAAATAATAATAATAAATAATAAATAATAATAATAAATAAAAAATAATAATAACAATAATAATAAATAAATAAATAAATAAATAAATAAATAATAATAATAACTAATAATAATAAATAATAAATAAAAATAATAAATAATAATAATAATAAATAATAATAATAATAAATAATAAATAATAATAATAATAATAAATAAATAATAATAAATAATAATAATAATAATAATAAATAATGAATAATAATAATACTAAATAATAATATAATAATAAATAATAATAATAAAAAATAATAATATTAGTAATAATAAATAATATATAATATATAATCAAATAATAAATAATAAATAATAATAAATAATAATAAATAACATTAAATAATAAATAATAAATAATAAATAATAATAATAATAATAATAATAATAATAATAATAATAAATAAATAATAAATAATAATTAATAATATTAAATAATTAATAAATAATAAATAATAAATAAATAATCAATATATAATATATAATAAATAATCAATAATCAATAATCAATAATCAATAATAAATAATTATAATTATAATTATAATAAATAATAATAATAAATAATAATAATAATAATAAATAAATAAATAATAAATAATAAATAATGAATAATAAATAATAAATAATAATAATTACTAAATAATAAATTAATAAAGTATTAAATAAAAAAATAATATAAAATTAAAAAATAAAAAATAGAAAAATTAAAAAATTAAAAAAAATTACAAATTCATCGTTATTATAATTATAATATTAATAATAATAACAATATTAATAGTAATATTGAAAACAAAAATAATAATTACAACATTAATAGTAATACTGAACTTATTTTTGCTGAACTGAACTTATTTTTGCTGAACTGAACTTATTTTTACTTATTTTTGCTAAACTGAACTTATTTTTACTTATTTTTGCTGAACTGAACTTATTTTTGCTGAACTGTACTTATTTTTACTTATTTTTGTTGAAAATAAGTCCAAAAGAACAGGGCCATAATCATATTTGTTTTTTTTTATTATCTCCATTCTAAGAAAATGGTCATCAAATCAAGAGTATGATTATTTAGCTATATACAGAATAACTAAATTTTGTATTCCACAAATTCAGTGGGGATAATTTTCTTAATTTCATTCAATATATAGCCCATATTCCACATTTTCCCTATTTTTTTGATAACTAACTATAACATAGGGTCCGTTTTGTTCAACTTATTTTAATTTATATAAGATTTTATAAGATAAGATAAGATCAGATAAGATAAGATAAAATAAGTTGAACAGAACAGACCTTTAATTGATTTTTTAAAAAAGTAATACAGGTCAAAGAATTTTACTTACGTATAAGTATTATATATCAATTATAAAAATTTTTTTGGGCCCCCTTTCGGGAACCCGTGGTAAGATGAATTTCCTCTGGGCTGCCCTCGCACAGGGCCACTCACCCAGAGGCCCAACAAGCCCCAACCCCCCTCCCCCCAACAATATTAAAATTTTGCTTCCACCAAGATTTGAACCTTGGTCTCCCATGGGCCATGTGGGAAATAGGAAGCCATACCATTGGACCCAATGGTCCTTGGTTATCAATTACAAAATTGCAAATTTGATATTCATTATGTATTATCTCTGTTTTCTTAAATACTACTTGCTTATTTTCACACATTTCTTAATGAATACTTTTGACTATTATTACTTTTGATACATATTACTTCCTTATTTAGCTGAACTTATTCTTCTAAATTATTTAGCTAAAACAAGTTTAGAAAAACACAACATAATCTTTAACTTTTTATTTTAACTTATTCAGACTAAAAATATAAATAAAGTCCAGCTAAATTCACAGTTACCGCAGGTGCAAATACGTGAAATAAGTTTCACTTCACGAACTCGATCAGGAATGGTAGTGGGTCTAAGAACTATACCAAGCCTTGTTGAACACGACTCCTTGTTATGGGTCTAGGTATGAGTGTTTTAGACTCAATGGGTACCGGTTAGGGATCAAATGCTCATGTGTTGAGCCTTTGGGTTCAGGTCTAATGATTTTAGACTTGGAACAAAACCCCAAATCCGACCCTTTGATCCATTCCCACAAAAAGTGCCACAAAACATATACTTAGAACATATAAGCAGCTAGCTATAAGTTTAGATGTTCTAACTCACAGTGCTAATCGCTAAGCTACTACTTAGAATTGAAAGATTCTAATATTCTGGTTATATATTAATCTATGTGAACATTGTGTAGGCATCTTTGTTATGATGGTTTTAATGAACTTTTATGTATTTTTTTTTTGGTGAACTAAGATATAAAGTTTTTTTTTTCAGAGTTGTTATTTTCGTTCTTCATTCGGCAAATAGTAGTAGAATTGAAATATATAATATATGATTTTTTTTTTTTTTGCCAAATACCCCCGAGTGTTTACGTAATTCATAATATACCCTCCCACTTTTAGAAATTCATCAAATACATCCAACCTTTACACAAATAACACAACATGCCCTTTTGACTAACGGAAGGCTAACGCCGTTAATCATTAGCCTCTAATTAACTCCTAAACCTTAATTAAACCTAATTAACCCTAAGCAATCTTAGTTCATCATTCCTCCATAACCACCCCATCTCCTTCCACCAAATTCACCACCACCTCCATCTCCTTCCACCAAACCACACCCCACCAACCACCCAAAAGCCACCTCACCACCCAGAAAAACTACCCCTCCACTATTTTTCTCTCCTCCCACCAACCCAGCTAGGGGTGTTCATAAATATCCGACCCGTGACCCGAGCCGGTTTTTCGGATATCCGATCCGATTTTTTTAGTTTTTGGATATTTCGGATTGGATATCCGATTTTTTTTAAATCGGATACATATCCGGAACTTTCCATTTTCGGATATCCGAAAATATCCGAAACATGGAAATTTTTCGGATTTTTTCGGATATCCGATCCGAAATATCCGTTTTCAAGGCCGGATATTCGAATATCCGATGATCCGAAACATATTTTATGAACTTTTCCTTTGAAAATTTCAATTTTTTAATTTTTGGATAATGATCTTGTAACACCTCAAAACTTCACTCGGGGTTTTTCGCGTTTATTTCATAGTGTTTAATTAACTCCGTTACCGTTTCACTGTTTTAATCAATAAAATTTTCACCTTAATTGTAAAATTCATAAAAATTATGTTTTTATTTCATAAACATGTTGAATTTATTTTCCTAAGGTTTAGATAATTTTTGTGAAATTTATTTTCAATATTCAGATTTTATTTGAATTTAAAAATTGGTTTTGGAGAAAAATTAGGAAATCGGTAAAAATAATTTTTATTATTTAATTTATAAATTTTAAAACTCATTTCAAATTTATTAAAATCAGTTTGTCATAGTGTTAACTCATTTTCAGATTTTCTAAGGCATTTATAAGCTTATTTGACTATTTGACTAACTTTAAGGTTTTAATCTTTAAAATTATTAAACTTGGTCCAAAAGTCTTGAAATTTTTATGGGAAGTAAATTCTAATGTTGGAGGAAGCTTCCAAGCATTTTCACCCCATTGCCAACCCAATTACTCCATCTTCCAACTACCTTGACTTCTTGACATTTTTTTCTTATTTACTTAAAGTTTTGGAGCAAATAATTTTTACCCAAGCTCTTTTCATCCTAAAACTGAAGATTAAGCATCTCCCTTACTTTCTATGTCATTTTCGTACTCCATAAAAATTTTGAGTAATTTTTGAGCTTTAGAAAATTATTTATAGCATTTTCAAGTTGTTTTTAATTAAATTCCTAATTTCTTCTATTAATTTCTACTTCAAATTCTAACACCTAATTCTTCCTTGAACATTTTTAGAAGGTGATACTTTTGATTTAGAGCTTGTGGAAGAGGAAGGATCTTAGCTCGTGTTCTCTTATTATCTCCATTCTATTTTCCACTGAAATTAAGGTAACTAGCTTTAATCCTAGTTTAATTTTGATTAATAAGTTAATTATAGTTAATTAATATACATTATAGTAGAAATAGTTATAATAATATTTGAGATGGATTATGTGAATTTACGTGAATTATATATGAATTTTCGGATTTATGTGAATTTAATTGTTAATTATGATTTTCGATTTACATATGTGTATTTAAGTGTATAATATATATTTACTGATTTTATATGTATAGATCTTGATAAAATGATATATTTAGTATGTTTATGAACTCATACATGTTATTAACTTGTTGGTGTGATTTAATTTGAATTTTGGAAACTTATTTTGTTAATTGTGTAATTATATCCGATAGTATTTTAGTCTTTTAGAATATGTTTAAATTTCGAAATTTATTTTTTACTCACGAAAAATTATTTAGGATATTTCATTTTAAATTTAAATCCTCATTTTATGGTCGTGATTAACCTACTTGAATTATTGTATGAATTTGTCAAATTATTATTTTTTTCTTAGTAAATTGTTTAATTCAAAAATTTTTATTAATATTAAGGTATTTCGTGACTAATATCACTAATATTAATTTTGGATTATTATTAATTTATTTTATTGATTTAAATTCGAAATTATTGTATAATAAAAACTTAATTACCGAAACTAGTTATGTATTTTCAGAATAATTACAACAACTTTTAACTAAATTTTGATTTATTTATTAATGTTAGTTAATTTATTAAGTTTGTTTTACTAAAAAGAATTTAATCAAACTTGTTGTTTTCAGATTTAATTATTCTTACGTGTAATTTGAGAATTTATAAATAAATTACAATGATTTTTAATTATGACTTTTGTATCCCTTTTACAAATGAATATTTTCAAAACAAATATTGTTTAAGTTGATATTAAGTTGAATTGGGTGATTCCAACAACTTTTATGTTAATTTGACAAGTTTGTGTATTTTGTATTAAATTATTGATTAAGTTGATATTAAGTTGGATTGGGTGATTCCATCAACTTTTATGTCAATTTGACAAGTTGTGTATTTTTGGTTTAAAATATTGTTTAAGTTGATATTATGTTGAATTGGGTGATTCCAACAACTTTTATGTTAATTTGACAAGTTTGTGTATTTTGGATTAAAATATATTGTTTATGTTGATATTAAGTTGAATTGGGTGATTCCATCAACTTGTATGTCAATTTGACAAGTGTATGTATTTTTTATTAAAATATTATTTGAGTTGATATTAAGTTGAATTGGGTGATTCCATCAATTTTTATGTCGATTTGACAAGTTTTTGTGATGATTATTAAACCTTTAATTTTTATACTAAATAAAATGATTTGAGATTGTTCTAAAGATGTTGTTAAAATTCTCGTGTTACTACTACTTTAATTATGTTATGATCTTAATTTTGAATTAGTTTTACCTTGTACTGTGATGGGTACAAAGTGCTGTTGAGATGATTTTTACTTTGTAATGTGTTGGGTACAAAGTGTTGTATTGAGATGATTTTTACTTTGCACTGAGCTGGGTGCAAAGAGATGTTTTGAGATGATGTGTACTATTGTACTGAGCTGGGTACATAGAGATATTTTTTTTGAAATGATATTTTATTGAGTCATTACCTTTGTACTAAGCTGGGTATTGTTTTGTTGAGGAAGAGAAATCCTATGGGGCTGAGCTGGGTCCCTTGGTATGAACTGTCACTCTGGTGCTGAGCTGGGTACATAGACTTAACTTACGTGCTCAGCTGGGTACGTAAGTTCGCTTTGATATTAGTCGTCGTCCAGTGTTAGGTTGTACTGAGCTGGGTACGACGCACCGAGCCGGGTGTGTTGAAACTAGCACTCGGGAGTTATGGCCATTTCTTAGACATAGGATATCGTATGCTTGAGCCGGGTGTGCGTGTCCTAATACTTCTATCATGTAGGAACCGTGGGTGGTTGTATCTTCGAGCCGGGTGTACATCTATCCACTTGCGTTCGGTTCTCCCCTCGATGCTGATTGTTGTGATGTTGTGTTTGAATGATTATTTGGGAGAGGTATTTGGATTTGGAAATTGAGTCTATTTTGATATAAATGGTTATTTTGAGCATATTATTATTTTTACGAAGAATTATGATTATTGGCGATGTTGTGGATGTTTATGATACTTTGTGGTTACTATAATCGATGTTGATTACTGTAATTAGCTTATTTGATCTTGTTTAACCTGGGAGGACTGCTAGTTGCTCCCCACTGACTGTGGATCCCTATATATATATTTTGCAGGTGAAGAAAGCTAATGATTCGGGTGGTTAATGGGCTAGAGTGAGAGATAGGAATTATAATCTTTTGTTATCATGCTCTACTTTATGACATTCGGAATTTCGTCATTTTGATAATCTGGGTTGTAAGAGGTTTATAACCTCACTGGATGATATTTGGAGAATTAACCTTTAGTTATAATAATTAGACAACCTTTTATTATGGTTAGAAAGTAATACTCCGATAGACAGTATTTCCGCTACTGTCTAATGTTCATTAAATTAAGCATATTTTAGAAATTATCATTTAAAATATCGGAGATGTTACAGATCTGATCCGGAATTTTTCGGATATCCGATTAGAAATTTTTCGGATCGGATTCGGATCGCATTTTTCACGATCCGGAATTTTCGGATATCCGAAATGAACACCCTTAAACCCAACCACCAAATTCATCACCACATCGCAGCAGCCACCACCACCACCAACCCAGCCAAAAATAATCACCACCAAAACCAAAAACCACCCCACCCCCCTCCACTTTTTCTTTCTCACCAAAAAAAGGCTGGAGCGTATCTAGAAGATGGACCTACACCAATGAAGTCTTCTCCACTGCCAGCGGTAAGTTCATCTCTAGGATCCTCCACTTTCACGCTTTGTTCATTGGTGGTCAAGGTAGAAATCATGACGTTCAACGTCGGTATTGGTGTTGCGTCTTCTCAAATTCCATTACAATAGTATATTCAATTGTTCGGGTCCTCCATGGAAACTCTAGAGGAGGCTTAGGAGGAAGGTGATGGTGTTGCTGATTTGAACCTCTATCGGTGGGTTTTGGTGGTGTTTGATAAAAGAGAGGAGAGAGAATATAGATTTGATTTTCCAAATTATTGCACAACTTCGTGCCATTTTACAACCTAAAATCAAAACTATTGTTTATTCATTCAAATATTTGTTACTAGGGTGCTAATCGAGCGAGTTGATCACGAGCAAAGGGTTGCTCGACTCGTGCTCGCTAAGTTTCGAGTCGAGTTGAGCTGCTTACGAGCAGCTCGTTTAAAGTTTCGGTTCACCTTATATTCTAGCCATTTGATTATTTTGTCTTATTTTCTTTACAATTGTTTTCCTTTTATACTAGATCAATTAATTTTTAATGAGTGTTAATGTATTTCTTTATTTCAAAGAGAAATTAATTGAAAATAATTAAGCTGCGTGCAAGGTTATCGAGTTTGAGCGAGTTCGAGCTCTATCGAGCGAGTTCGAGCTAACTCAAGTCGAGCTTTGACCGAGTTTTAACCGAGTTGAGTTCGAGCTGCTCGCGAGCTGCTCAACTCTATTAACACCTCTATAATTACCATCTGACCATGATGAGTAGTAATTAAAGCACGAATTGAGAATCAGTTTGTAGATTTTGAATTACATCTAGAATACTTATTTAGTTATCTCAATTGTGTGCCTTTGCTTTTCTCAACAATATTTCACAATGGTGGTGTCAAAAGTTTCAATTAGGTACACAAATATATGAAATTAGAGGAGAGAGAAAGAGTGACCTTAGAACGAAAGGTTGAGAAAGATGAGGATAGAGAAAGAGGAGGACAGTGAGGAGTTTGGTTTTTGGGGTTGGTGGTTTTCGGATGGTTAGTGGGGGTGGTTTTGGTGGAAGGAGATGAAGGTGGTAGTGGTGGTGATGGTAGCAGGTGGTTATCGGGTGGCTAGCGGTTTTCGAGGGGGTTGGAGTTGTGCTTTTGGTGGTTAGGATGGTGGGCTTGGTGGAGAGAGAAAGAAGAGGAAATAGGGTTATGGGGGAAGGGTCAATTCATTAAGGTTTATTGGGTTAATTAGGTTTAATTATAATTTAGGGGTGAATTAGGTGCTAATGACTAACGGAAGTTTAACTCCATTAGTCAAAAGGGCATGTTGTGCTATTTGTACAAAAATCAGGGATATTTGGTGAATTTCGAAAAGTTAGAGGGTATGTGGTGAAATTTATGAAAACTCGGAGGTATTTGGTGAAAAACCCGTGTAATATATGATCAATGGGCGATCATATAAAATCAAAAGTAACTTGTAAACTCGTTCTAAAGCCATCTCCGATGGAGGAGCCGTTAGACCCAATGAAGTCTAGGCAAGGGTCTGGATTTTTAAAATCTAGCTGGTGAATTTGGAGTGCATTCACCATACACCTAGTTATACCATATACATATGCCCTAGGCTCTTTTTTTGCTCATTTGGAGCTTTCACCATTCTGCAATTGTTGCCATTTGTAATTTTGCAATGTAATTATGCAAATGAGCAATGAGCAAGAAAATCGTATTGAGTGTACCATGTTCATAGTACACCCGAGTGTATCATAAAAGTTATAATGGATTTGGAGCATTTTATATATAGGTTCTGCTTGACCAATGAATCTAAGTAAGTCTGAAATTTTCAGATCAAGTGAATCTGGAGCGGCCTAGATCTACTTCAAACAATTCAAGTTTGGGTCTAAGTCTTATGAGTCCTGCCAGATTCCCAACCCATCCTAATCCCGGGTCCAATAAATTTATTTAAACACAATTTAAATTGCTCATAAATAGTAATTTTACTTTGTAATCTGTCTTTACTTCAATTTTAATTAATCTGTTCTCATAACTTACTTGTGTCGCCTTACCTTAGAACAAGAAACAAATAATATGTTGTTGATAAGATAAAGTGTCAAACAATCCATTTGGTACCATCGTGAGCATTTACTTTGCTTTATACGTCCACCCCAAATATTATATTGATATTGTTTATGTAAGTACATCAGCCACTTCCCTTAAAAGGAAAGCTTAATTAAAATAATATGGTTACATTATCTTTTTGGTGATCATAAAAAGCAACCTAGATAAAGATAAATTCATATAATAATCTTTAGTTTTAGATTGGAATTTGGTTCTTTTACACTGGACCTTGGCAAGTACTCTAATCAAATTCTTTTGCTAGTACTATTTTTAACTAATGGCTCCACTACACGGAAATCAAGTACACCGCCTCTCGTATTATCGTCACAAAATCTGTTATAATCTTTTGTAACTTTAAAAAAAGAAAATGATATTCATAGTCCTTAGGGCTATGTATAAGGTCTTTAAAATGAAAAGGAAAAATCAAGTCAAGTATTTATTACTTAGATTAATGTGTAATTTTGTCTTGTTTTTCCAAAACCTTTAATTAGAAATATATTTTGTCTTAAAAAAATTATTTCAAGAGAAATCAATAAATATATAAATTGAAAAAAGTTTTCAATTGTAAATAAAAGGTTTCCTAATTTATTACTCTTATTCAAGAACATCATTTAGGGCATGTTCTCCCCAACTTATTTTCAGTTCAGTTTAGTTGCAATCAGTTCATTTTAGTTGCAATCAGTTCAAAGTTTCAGGCTAATAAGTTATGATAAATTCTTATTTAGTTTAACTTATAAAAAAAACTCTAATAAATTCAGTTAAGTTTATATTAGTGCAGTTCAAATAAGTTCAATAAATTCGGGTAAAAAAATACATCCTTGGTTTAACGTTTATTGATTGTGTTAATTTATCGAAGCTTTTGTTAAAAAAAACTACATTTAGGTCAATGAACATAGCTTGCCCTAAATTATCTAGTGATTTGAAACAATAGTATCCTATAGAGCCATTTTGGCTAATTTGGAAAAAGCTACGAGTATTTTAGGAATTCAAAAAAAAAAAAAATATAGGAGAAATTTTACAAAGTTTGACTCTTTTCTTTTCAAATAATAAGAAAACGCAAAAGTGATACAATTTTATTTTTTAATGGGTTATTTACTTAATAAATACATTAAAATATTTTCATAATATACATATAACTTTGACAAATTAGTGGTTTCGAACAAATGGGACCCTTGAGGAAAGTGCAACCAATAAATAAACGTTTCACTGTATTTCATCCTACATGCTTTCAACAATTAAAACACATCACATGATTAATTATTTAAAGAGGTCATACTTTGTACTGTTCAATAGCATTTACTAAAGATTAGTAACTTTTATTTTTCTATATATTTCGTGTGCTACCATATAATTATCATAAAAGAAAAAAGAGTCATTTTATATGCCTAAGCATTTCTAAAAACTGCCCAAATTAGCATATAAAGATACCCAACATGGTTCAACAATTTCTATCCAAATATTCATTCTCGAAAAGCAACATACCTATAATTATGCGGTGTTTACAGAAGTTGGATTAGGACAAAATAATGGGATAAGTAAGAGTATCCTGATTTAAATAAGCAAAAAGAAATCAATTTTTAAATGAAACTAACTCAGTCTCAAAATCCACCTTAATCTTTGTTTAATACACACTTTCTGCTTCCTCCTACCAGACACCATCATTCTCTCACCTCTCTCACTGCTTTGTTAGCAACAATAATCCAAACAAGAAATCTAATTAAATTTTTTTTAAATAGACAACTAAGCGCAATAATGTAGCAGAGATTCAATCTCAAGTCTAAGGTACAATTTACTGGACTATAAAAGCTAGAATGCTAGATGGCATCCACTACAAATCTAATCAAAAATTAAGTCACATAAACATCTCCTTAATCAATGAGTTAAGTAATGATACAGGAGATTAATAAAACTTACTATATTTGGCAAACTAAAAATGAATTTCCCTCTTAATTGAACTGATCAACAACAAATGTCCATCCCATAATCACCATTAATTAACCAAAAAAAAAGCTACAAAAATCAAAAGATAAAAATTCTAACAAAGGTAGGGAGGAAGGGGAATTGGGGAAATCAAATCTTGTCTATCACTCTCCTTCCTGAATGATCTAAACTAAGAACTAAAGAAAAGATTTTTATTAAACAAAAGAGTGATTAATAAAGATTTAAGATGAAGAAGAAGAACCATTAGTAGGAGCATTACCTTCATTACTTCTCTTCCCATTATATTGTTGATGATGATGATGATGGATGTGATGATCATGATGATGAGTAGAATTGTTGATACTACTACTATTGCTATTCCCATTTCCATTCAAATTAGCAAGCTCATCATCTTCATCTGTACCAGTGGGATTATTATTATGATCACCCACATCGCTAGGATTGGTATTACCACAATTAAGAGCAACATCAGTAGATGTAGTAGTAGTAGTAGTGTTAGATCTTATCTTCCCAAAAGTGTTTTTGTTATTATGCATCCAAACTTTGAAAACCCCTCTTTCAACACCAATCTCATTGCAGAAACCATTTACCATATCTTCATTAGTCTTCTGCATCTTCCACCCGACTTTCTCAGCAAAGTCATGCATTTTATCCTTCTGTTCCTGTGTAAATTTAGTCCGAAACCGCTTCCGGCTTGGAGGCTGAGAATTGGAAAGATGCATAAGATGTTGAGTATTCTGCTGCGACGGGTGGTGGTGGAGGGGGTGGGGTCCGTTGTTGTTTACTTCGGCCCCATTACCGCCAACACCACCAGTACTTAAAGCAAGCAGCATGTGGGGCGCGGAGACCGGGTAGTAAGAAGACGAGATCGGAGGCGGAGACTGCGACCCCGGACTCCGCGCCCCACGAGATGCCACCGCCGGCGGTGCAGTCTGCGGTGGTGGCAACGGATGATGCCTGTGATGCGGGTGGTACTCGATCACATGCGCTAATGCTCCCGTGTTCGTTGATGAATCCTCCGGCTCATGCCTGTGGAAGTTACGGTGGCACCCACACGCTGCGCACTTAAGCGAAGTTGGGTCCGAAGCGGTTGCAGTCGGTGCCGGCATGAACTCACCGCACCCATCTAGCGCGTGCCCACCTAAACTTGCGGCGTGGTTCTTCCGACACTCTTTGTACACCACTTGAGCTGGCGCGTGGCGTTTTAAAACGCCGTTGCTGAACGTATATGGCTTTGTAGACTGGATCCGAGACGGTGGCGTCTCGCTTTCAGCTTCTGGGCTTTTTGTAGGTGTTACTATACTCAAACCACCAACACCAGCTACTGGACCCGTTGATGTAGTTGTTGTTGCGGCCGCCGCTGCTGCTCTCGCATTTAAATTATCCATTTTTTATCTGTGTTCATACATCTACAACTGACTATTTTTTATTTTTTCGGTTCGGACTGGAAGATTGCTTTAATATCAAGGATTTTGGTTTCTTCAAGCTGGAAAAAAATTATTAGATCAAAGAGTACTAGGGTTGGTGGTTACTTTTTAGTATTTTAATCCATGAACAAAATTTTGGAAAATTTGTAGGAAAGATGTGTTTTAGCTTGCACTTATGATTTTTTTTTTTGGTGTATAATTTTCTTTGATGTAATGATTAAGAAGATGAAGATGATGATGATGGGGAGGTAAGTAGAAAGAGAGGAGAGTGATGTAGTGAAGTATGAGTATGTTGATAATAAAAATCCTTTGGTTTATGTCTACCTATGTGGTCGTCCTTCCTAACCACATGTTTTGGTTTTTTTTTTAACCCTGGTTTTCTAAATCCTAGGTTAACTATTATCACAGATGACTACTTTCCTTTAACTTGGGTTAAGAGTTATTACACAAACTTTTGTCTCCTCCATTAAATGTGTAAGTTGTGTGCCATTGAGATAAAACTTTTTTATTTTTTTTGTGTTAACTCGGTCGAGTTAAGGACAATTATAGGATTTGACTCGGTCGAGTTGTGAGTTAAGTTTGGGGAGTTATGCAATGGAAGGGGTATTGCTTATTTGCTTTTGTCAGTTTTATTTGCTTTTTGAAGAGGTAAAAACAGAGAACGGCAGGAGGGATTGCCAGACTGAGAAATTTACTGTTTCGCATCTTAATTTGTCAATGTTGCAGAAGGACCACACCCACTACACTTTTTAACAGTTCTGTATTCTCTAAATATTAAATATAAAAACAAACAAAATCACTTAACTACCATGTTTTTTAATAAAATCAAAGTTATTTGTGTCTTTCTGCGTAACAAGTCAAGCCATTTCCATGTGTTATTTTTTGAAGAAGAAAAATCACCACCACCAAAGCTTTAATTCCAAAATAATTTCGTGTCAGCTTGCTTGAATTTTCATGAGAAATTATAATAGATAAAAACAATAAAAGTGTAAGAATAAGAGTTAAAATAAAGAAAATGAGAGAGTTAGTCCGTGTTCTTTTACATTAAGAGAAACTGAACTGAACTGAATGACAATTGTGAGAGGAAAATAACTGAACTGAAATGAACTGAACTAAACTTAATTGAATATAAGTCCAAAAGAACAGGGCCTTAAAGTGAGAAGATTAAAACGAGAGAAACCATAAGGAACAAAAAACATCGATTGAAGAACTAAGAGAAAATGGAAATATGGAAATATAAAAATAAATTTTGAGAAAATTATGTTCCCTCATTTTCTTTTTGTTATTCCTATTTTGAATACGTGGAAAATAAAGGAACATCACATGTGGAAAGGAATCTTGCTAAATGTATGTATCTTATGTTTTTATTAGAGAGAGAAAAGTGTAGTAAATTGGGTAGTTGGGAAATAAAGCCCTGTTCTTTTGAACTTATTTTGGCTGAACTGAACTGAACTTATTTTATTTTTGCTGAACTGAACTTAGTTTTACTTATTTTTGCTGAACTGAACTTATTTTTACTTATTTTTGCTGAACTTAACTTATTTTTGCTAAATAATAATAATAAATAATAAATAATAAATAATAATAATAATAATAATAATAATAATAATAACTACTCCTTCCGTTTCTTTTTAATCTACACACTTTCCTTTTTAGTCTGTTTCTTTTAAATCTACACACTGTTGCTTTTTCTATTTTTAGTAACATGTCACATCTATTTTATCATCTTTTTCTACCCATGTCATCCACTTTTTGATATTTTAACCCACCTTTTAGTTTCTCTCTCTCACTTTTCAATTTCTCTCTCCACCTTTTCAGTTTCTCTCTCATACTTTTGCACTATCTCCTTGGTTTTCCCCCAAAGTGAAGTGAGTAACATAAAATAAAACGGAGGGAGTAATAAATAATAATAATAATAAATAATAATAAATAATTAATAATAAATAATATATAATAAATAATAATAATAAATAAATAATAATAATAATAATAATGAATAATAATAATAATAATAATTATTATTATTATTTATATAATAAAAAATAACAATAATAAATAATAATAATAATAACAATAATAATAAATAAATAATAATAATAATAATAAATAATAATAAATAATAAATAATAGTAATAATAAATAATAAATAATAATAATATTAATAATAAATAATAATAATAATAAATAATAATAATAAATAATAAATAATAATAATATTAATAATAAATAATAATAATAATAAATAATAATAATAATAATAATAATAATAAATAATTTTAATAATAAATATTAAATAATAAATAATAATAAATAATAAATAATAAATAATAAATAATAAATAATAATTAATAATAAATAATAATAATAATTATTATAATAAATAATAAATAATAAATAAAAATAATAATAAATAATAATAATAATAATAATAATAATTTTTTAATAATAATAAATAATAATAGATAATAGATAATAAATAATCAATAATCAATAATCAATAATAAATAATAAATAATAAATAATAAATAATAAATAATAAATAATAAATAATAAATAATAAATAATAAATAATAAATAATAAATAATAAATAATAAATAATAAATAATAAATAATAAATAATAAATAATAAATAATAAATAATAAATAATAAATAATAAATAATTATAATAATAAATATAAATAATAATTACTAAATAATATATATAAAAAATATATTAAAATAAAATAAAAATAAAAAAAATTACAAATTCATCGTTATTATAATTATAATATTAATAATAATAACAATATTAATTGTAATATTGAAAACAAAAATATTAATTACAACATTAATAATAATATTGAACTTATTTTTGCTGAACTGAACTTATTTTTGCTGAACTGAACTTATTTTTTTTTGCTGAACTGAACTTATTTTTACTTATTTTTGCTGTAGGCTGAGCTTTCTTGTCCCCTACTTGTTCAACAAGTAAGCTGTAGGCTGAGCTTTCTTGTCTAGCAAGTAAAAGGGTATCCCTTAGATGTTCTTCAGATGGAGACTTGTGCAGCAATGCCTGAGTCAGCTTGGTCCTTGGCCTGGGCTTCGTTCCCGAACCTGCAAGAAACGGACCCACCCTGGAGGTTTGGGTGGTGGTACCCCCTCCGAAGCTTAAGTCAGATATCAGGAGTTGTAAGAGAAAGTAGAGATAGAGAGAGAAAGTGAGAGAGTATTTTATCAGAGTAACTTTGCACTGTTTGCATTGAATGCCCTTTTTCTCCTGATTTCAGGGGTATTTATAGTGATAGCAAGATGACAGCTATCCTTAAAATCTGCCCTAGATTAGTGGCCTCTGATTGGCTATTTTCATCTGTACAACCAAAGGGTCATCATGGGGGGTCCTCAATTTGCCCCGATCCTGCTCACTAACCACCACTTTTGGGAAGGGTTCGGCCTTGGACGGATTAGTCAACAGGACTTGCCCGAGTTCCCTGAGGTAGTTTTTGTGCCCTCTATTGGTTGGCCCTCCGGCAGCAAATCCTCCTGAAATAACGAGGACTACATCCTCATCAGTGCTTTCATTCTCCTTTTTCTTGCTTTCACGGTCGTCTCTCCTCTGAAACTTCTTTCCCCCTTGGGGTAAGTATGAATTCATCTTTCCTTTTCGGGCTAGATCTTCCAAAGCCCTCTTAAGGTGCTTACATTCATTGGTTTCATGACCGCAATCCTTGTGAAAATGACAATACTTGCTCTTGTCCCTATTCCTATAAGGAGTCTTCATCTCAGCCGGAGCCTTCAGCTCATATTGGTCCTTTATCTCCATGAGAATGGAGTATTGGTCCTTGCTAAATTCGATGGGGTTGGATGAAGAAGGCTCAGATTCTTTCCTCTTGTTTCTTCCTCTGGACGAAGTAGTGGTAGTGATTATAGCCCAAGTCTTGGCCTTTTTTTGGGTTGCTCTTCTTCAGCGGAGCAACCTCTTCAGGCTTATTGGACTTGGGATGCTTTGCCTCCGCACATACTTCAGTGGCATGTATAAAGGCTTCAGCTTCCTTTAAAGCCTCATCAAGAGTATTGATCTTCTTCTTCACAAGGTCAAACTTAAAACTTCCTGGCCTCAGACCCCTTATAAAAGCGTCAAAAGCCACACCAGCATTGAGATCTTGAATTTGAAGGGCTTCCAGATTGAATCTCTTAACAAAACTTCTAAGAGCTTCTTTTGGCCCTTGGACTACCTTGCCCAAGTGCATGCTTGTCTTTTGTTCTTGACGATTTGAAACGAAGTGACTAGTAAATAAGACACTGAGTTCGGTGAAATTGTTGATCGGGTGGGGGGGGGAGATTATTGAACCACTTCTGAGCTACACCCTTCAAGGTAGCCGATAAATTCTTACACCAAGTAGCGTCGTCCACTCCTTGGACGTACATCTGATGCTTGTAAGCAGACAGGTGATCATCAGGATCAGTTGTTCCATCAAAAGGCTCAATGGTTGGGAGTTTTACCTTTGGGAAGGGGGGCGCCTCCATGATCCTGGCCGAGAATGGAGTAGGCCAATTGATCCGGAGGGCTCCCAGCTGTCCCTCGATGGGTATGAACTCCTTGCAATATTCCTTCAACACTGGATTAGATGAAGTGTTTGCGGGTACTGGTCGCTTGTAGACCATTGGTTGAACCACCGTCTTCTCTTGTCTCGGACGAACCATCGAAGGACCCAGACTTCTTCCCTCCGTTCTAGATGGTATCCTTAAAGGAGGGTCTCTCAAATACGGGGTAGAGCCAGTAGCCGACCGTTGCAAAGCTGCAGCCCTCTTTGCTTCTATGTAATCCCTGGCGTCGGTTTTCATTCGATGTCCATTAGGACGAGCTTGATCTTGAGTCCTCACCACCAGATTCCAGTCCATCTTCCTTCGCTGATCACTATCCTCGGGCTGCTTTCCCCTTGCCGTCCTCCTAGAGGATCCCTGACGAACAGGTCGACTAGGACCTGGATGATTTTCTTGGGAACGTCCCCTAGGAGGAGCTTGATTGTTGACGGCTGGCTCCGGGTTATGATGGAAGAACAACATGTTGCTCCTAATCTGTTCCTGGACGAGTCTTTGCCATTTTAGTCGAAAGTCATTCGGGACGTTGTCTAGATGGGCGGCCGTCACGGGACGTTCAAGATTTTTTTTGAATGACCGGCTTCTTGGCTTGGTCCGAGGAACATGGACGATGGTTGGAGGTCTATCCCTTCCTCTAGGCGGTCTCTCGTGCTCAACTGTGTCTTCTACATGAACCTGAAGACTTCGATTTCTGGCAATGTTGGACGATTGACAATCAGTCATTGCTGCGTCTTCCCACAGGCGGTGCCAAATGTTTTGTCCCCTACTTGTCCAACAAGTAAGTTGTAGGCTGAGCTTTCTTGTCTAGCAAGTAAAAGGGTATCCCTTAGATGTTCTTCAGATGGAGACTTGTGCAGCAATGCTTGAGTCAGCTTGGTCCTTGGCCCGGGCTTCGTTCCCGAACCTACAAGAAAGGGACCCACCCTGGAGGTTTGGGTGGTGGTACCCCCTCCGAAGCTTAAGTCAGATATCAGGAGTTGTAAGAGAAAGTAGAGATAGAGAGAGAAAGTGAGAGAGTATTTTATCAGAGTAACTTTGCACTGTTTGCATTGAATGCCCTTTTCTCCTGATTTCAGGGGTATTTATAGTGATAGCAAGATGACAGCTATCCTTAAAATCTGCCCTAGAATAGTGGACTCTGATTGGCTGGGCAATCAGAACATGACACGTGGCAGGCCATGATTTGTGAAGGTTTATCACCCACTCTCCTGCAGCCACCTTGCAGTGCTGGTTTCTGACTGTTGGGCCAGAAAATTAACCTTTTAGCCCAACTGAGTATAGCCCAGAGATTAAGCCTTCTTTCTATATTAACTAGGGGAGGACACGTGTGCGGCCCTGATGAGCCCAAGTGTCTTTAAAGAAGCCATAGATGTTAGGCTACAACAAACAGGGCCTAAGTATTTCATGTGGTTCCCTCCTAAAACAAAAGTTGGGAAAAATACTGTAAATAGAAAAGATTTAAACTAAGAATTTTTTTTTTGAAAAGGTGTAATAATATTAAAAACAAAAAGAAACGGAGGGAGTATATAAGAGATAAAGAGAAAAGCAAATGTAAAAAAAAAAAAGCTTTGAGAAAATCCTAAAAAGAAAATACATTACAAAAAATTTAAAGGAAAAAGTGGGTGAAGTACAAGGACAAACGTAAATGAAATCAAAATGGTGATAAACAAATCAAGTCGGATCATCAGCATAAATTATCCTCCACTTTGCCCTATCCAACGCCATATTTTCCTCAATCTCAAGCAAACTCATATCACTAGCTATTATCCAAGTTTGCTTAGGTCTGCCCCTATCCCCTTATCCTCTCATCACTTTGACACTCTTAAAGCCTTACAAATAGTGTTAAGCTTAAAAAGAAATATATTAAGGTATTAGGTATTTCATTTTAATTGAAAAAAGAAAAGGGGAAACTGGGCTCCTTTCTAAGCTTGGAGAGGAGAAGAAGAAATGTCGTTCACTATAGAAAAGAACACGCATAACACACACCATTATCTAAGAGATAAACTAGTTTGGCAAGCTAAGCTCTATAAGAACTTCCTCTAGAAAAGATCCTACTCTATAGGATCATAAGTTTTCTTTATATGAACTTTCAACATGCATCTAGGAGACATATGAGATATTGAATACCCGTTGATGAGTAACGGTAGCAAGCATAAATATTGTCTGAAAACTGTTGGAATAAAGCTTGGATGATTTTGGCTGATAACACCACCAATACACTACTACTAAACACCCTACATAGTTGCCTTATAATAATAGACGACACGTAAGGTTTTGGAGTCACATATTAAAACATAGGCGACACGTAAGGTTTTGGAGTCACATATTAAAACATAGGCGACACATAAGGGTCAATTAAGAAAAGTATAAAAAAGAAAAAGAATTTGAAATAGACTTTTCGTGTCGTCTATTATATAATACTAGCTTTTAGACCCGTGCAAACTGCACGGGAAATTTTTAATTTTATAATTTGAAGATTTTAGAAAGTTTCTCCTATAATTATGACGTGAATATTAACTTGTGATTAAAATTTTATAATAGTGTATTGAGATTATCTTAAAACTGGCTTATGACCAATGTTTCAATGGCTGATGTGGTTAATGTCGTGGTGAGTCATATGACCAACCATTAATTTCTGAAAAGATTTGATAGAAAAAGTCTTTGCTCTATCTACTGCTTCCCTTAGAGATTAAGATAAAATCACAATTAACACAACTGACACTCAGCCATACACCCACTTTCGACAATTCTGCTCACTCACACACTCTCTCCGTTGTCGTCTTGCACCATCGTTACACCATATTAGACCACCCATTGGCCATTGCCCACTTAGCCATGATTTTATTTTTTTAAATCCTAAAAGTGGAAGTCACCAAAAGTATATATGCTTGCATTTTAATATAGAGCATAAACAAATTAGCCCTCTAACTATAGTTTTACCCCAAAATAGAAAAAATTGTCACTGGGGGGTCCAAACTGTACGCTGTTATCTTTAATAGTTCCTAACTATTGATTATTTTCTGTAGGACCTAAATATGACTTGTAATTTTCATAGGGCCAAGCTTACTTCTAATCGTTTGCATAGGAGCTAATTATGGACTTTTGTGATTTTAATTTATCCAGTTGGCCCTACTAAAATCAGAAGAACCCATACTTAGGTCCCGCCGAGAATAATTAATTTGCTTAAACACTGGGCTATTACATACTATCACCCTTAAAAGAAATTTCGTCTTCGAAACTTGAAAACATAAAACTTTAGAGCATCTAAAAACGAATAAAATCACATTAAAAACATTTTTAACGGAAATCAAATCACTAATCTCCAATACATCGCTTCCCAAACAAATAATCACTAATCTCAAATTCAAATTCTCCATGATTCCCAATCAATAAAACTCAATTTCCTCAAATCATAACTCATAATATAAGCTAAAATCTCAATAAATATTTTCAATTTTCCAAATTTCATTTCCTCACTCAATCTCATATTTCTCTAATTCCATTCCTCAATTTTCAACCACTAATCACCCAAATTCATGTTGGACAATCCCAAGGATCTTTTACCCCCGCTAGGTGGCAAATAAGCACCACGATCGCAGGGTTGCTCTGATACCACCTGTAACAGCCCGCACTTCCGAGCTGCTAGCTAATCACACTTAACATTCATAAACCTCATTTATCATTAATAAACCTCAATTACATTATCTTGCAGCAGAAATATAACCTTACAAATCGATCATGGACCTGTGGGCCAGGGGCCCACAACAACCAACCAGAATATAAATACAATTACATGAAACGATCAAACCGAATCTCTGAAATAATACAATAATACGCTACAGGAATTTCTCTCTTAATTATCCCATATAATATCCATTATAGCTCAAATGAGAATCATCTCCATCATTACACCAATGATCCTCTAACTTGACTCGAACCAGCTTCTAACATTTCCTGCAAAAATCACTATCACGAACACTGCCCCCACCAGGACAGGTTTCAAGAACAACATCAGATAAACTGAGTACACACTGTCCAACCAGAAAATCTTTTTGGTGGCTTAAAACGTATTTACAGATTTTAAGCTTATCTTACGAGACATTGAAAGCAAGAAACAGAAACTTCATAAATGAAAGAATCATATAACAAGATACTTAAACAAAATTTACAATGTTACTTGTTAAAATAATAATGTGAATTAATACCTTACGAAATAAATAATACATATACTTTCATTTCGAGGAATCTATATGATCTCCTAATCTTGTCATATTATCTATATCTCCCACTTCTGTGTTTCAAAAGGAATAACCTCTAATCCAAATATGTGCAACATAGCTAATTCTTTTCATAAATTCCTAACGAGTTTCTCAGTAATTTATTATCCTATGTGACACATATATTCCATAACTTGGGTGAGTAAAACATTACTTCGGAAATAAAGTTTTAAAATTCACGAATCACTTGCATATTTAAATGCATATTCTACTTTCTTTCAGAAATCATACTATACTGGGGAAGAGAACACGAATAGAGTTGTCATTCTGGCGCATTCTCTAAACTTTTACAAGGGACGTCTCCCTCTTCCATTATGTACTGCTTGCAAGACTTTTCAGGACATGTCCCCAGAATATATACAGAATACAGAATATATAATACAAAATGTTGTTCATCACCGCTCCGGCGACTTCTTCCCCTTACAAAAACGAAATCAAATACATAATCCAATATTTTTCTAGAAGTCAATTCATACTTCTCGAGTTAAATGTATCAAAATCTCATAACAGAATCGCATCAGAGTATTTCATATACAAACTCAAATTGTTTGGTATACACAGTATACTCAAGCTTCCAAAATCATAAATCAACTTCTTATAAAATCGATTTGACAAAAATTACTTAAAGACAGACTTTAAGAGAAATATAGTTCAATTCTATACGTTTATTATAATAAGTCCAAACATAACTTACTAATCAGAATCCCAGAAGATTTATTGTTAGCTCCAATAGTTATCATAAAACTCCAAGTATATAACTACATTTTCCTCGGTTTATAAATTGTAGTGCACTTATCATCTGCAAAACAGTAGTTTACTTTTGCAATCTCTAACCTCAACCTTGTCATGACCAATGTCATCTCAGACTTACGAACTCATATTAGGATATATTCTGAAATCTTGTATTACATCTAGAGCTTTCAACTTAAATCCATATTCCTCAAGCTTGGTAATCTAAGATACAATGTCATTCGTATTTCGAAATTCATATTTGAAACTCAAATCAATATTTATTTTTCTAACATAATATGTACTCAGGTCCTCCTAATAACTTGTGTGAATAAAACTCTTTATAGTTTCACACACTTAAACTATATATACATGAATAAGCTTATCTTCATCACTTATTAGAAGTATACTTAATCACTCAATTTCGGAAGATTGATATTGACAAATATATCCAAAATTCTCTCTTAATCTTCATAACCAAATATTCATAACTGCTTCCATTAAATTGAAACACGAGCCATTAACCGACTTAGCTCAATATCCATAAAATAGACCAATTATGTCATGGATAAATATCCTGTGTAACTCTATATTTGTCCATGATATTTAAATGCCAATAATACTTCAATGTATAATCATAATTACTGAACTCTTTATACAATCATAAACACGCGTTATAATTAACAAGAGAAATACAAATATCATATTAAAACTTTGTAACTTATATTAAAGTTTAAAATAATTAGAAAATGCTTCCAGCAAATAATACAATAAGTCAATCACCACAATCACATTTTCGTTCGTAAATCATGCGATTCACAAAACCATATGAAATACCAAATTATTGTTCGAAGGTGGTAGGACATGTGTGTACCTTTACATGATCTCCAAGTACCGCTTCAACTCCATAATCTACCTCCAAGAATCATGAACTTGATCTCATCTTAGCTTGAATCATACATATCACCATAGCCGTCCTCCAAGCACCACCTCACAACAATAACAAAATGCCAACATATCAATCATAACTTATTCACAATAATATACTACAAACTCTTATCTTCCTTGCAACGTTAGTAATTCTTTCAGTCATAAAACTCAAACCTCTATTTAGAGCTAACTAAACTATTCCAAAAATAAGCAACTTATAAATGATCGCTAACACTTTACTCACTAGCACCAATCAAGTACTTATAATGGCAGATCTAGTTACACAAAGAATTAAATAACCCACTGATATCATGCTTCAAAGTCAACCATTATCAAGGTAATGATGTGTCTAAGTTATCCGCCAATCTTAGGCGGATTTCGGGTAGTTTTTGGTGTCGGTTCGGGCATAGTATCGGGATTTAGGAGAGTTCTGATGTTAGCAGGTGTTGTCGGAGGATGTTGTGTTTTGAGGAGTCTAGGGAGCGGTTTGCATGGTGGCGTAGTCGAGGACCAATCTTGGTCCTTCGATCACTTTTTGTGCCCCAGGGTCCTTGTCCTTGGTTCCTTTATGTCACATCTTCCGAGGCTTCCGAGCTTTGTTCGAGTTCCGAGTCCGAGTTCCGAGGTCCGTGGTTTAAGCTTCTTGGTTTGCTCGTCGTCCGAGGATCGTCTTCCGCTTTATGCTTTCTTTTGGCGCTTCTGAGGCAGTCGCAACGTCGCGACCCGCGATCAGTGTCGTGAGTCGCGACCTGCCCTTGGTCGCGAGTCGCGACCCCTATGTCGGCTGCTTCTTTTATTTTCTTTTCCTCCCTTGGAGGGTGAGGTTATTAAGTTTTAGTTTTAGTTTTTGTTAGAAAAAACGGGAGAAAAGAAAAAAGAAGATTTCTTTCTAGGGTTTCTTTCTCTCTTCTTTTGGAGATTTGTAATGAATCCTATGGCTTGGCTAGCTTAAACATCTTTATTGGGTTTGGTTGTTGAAGCTCTAATCTACTTGTGTGAAGTTCTTATCCTCTACTTTCTTTATGGTCATTGTGATGCTTCTTGTATTTAATTTCATGATGTTTGCATAATCTTTGCTAGGAACGTTACTAGTATTGTTGTGTGATTCATCTAATGCTGATTCTAGGTGCATAATCGGATTGTTGTGTTCCTAGCTCCATGTAGCATACTAGGTGTTTGATTAAATGCTGAACATTAATCTTTTGCACTTAGAGAAGCATTGCTTATTATTTGAATGTTATTGCTTTGATAACATTAGTAATCCTATCGTGTTCCTCGACTTTAATGCTACTTTGGTTTGGACTTAAGTGCGATTCATTTGAGTTAAAACATAGTAAGGGCGGTTCAAACCACGCAGATCGTGTGTCTAGCCACGATCTAGGAGGATAGAGGTCTAGACTTCTCGATAGGTGACCCTAGGAAGTGTCAGGGGTTAAGATTTCATAACCACAAACTAGGTTAGGGTGGATGCTAATCGAATCCAAGGCCTTTTTATATTGTAATCTCTTCGTATTTTAATATTGTGCTTAGTTTAACTTGCTTGCATTGTTCCAAATCCCCCAATTCGGTTACTTTGGCCTTAGCACATACTAGGGTCCTTAATTCACTAATTTCCGAACAAGTTCCTTTGCTCCCTGTGGATACAATCCCTACTTTCATTATACTAGCTTAGTGTGCATGAGAGTAGGTTAATTATATTTGGTTAGGAGTACATGGCAAACGCCTACCAAATTTTGGCACCGTTGCCGGGGAACAAGGCGATACTTGATTGTAATTAGTGTATTTTCGTCATTTTGATTGTAATGCTTGCATTGTGGTTTATGGTTGTTACTCGTGCTACTAACCAAGAGCCTTTGCAGTACGACCGAGAGCTAGAACTAACTCTTTTCAGGTTGAGAAGAGAATTGCGTGAAGGCTTTAGAGAGCTCCCTTTTTCGCTTGAATTTGAAGAAGAGATGCCTCCTAGAGTAGAGCACCGCACTTTAAAGGAGCTCACTGCTCCTAACCTTGACCAACAGCCTTTGTGTATCACATTTCCGGAACTGGAAGTGGGGGACACATTTGAGCTAAAGTCGGGATTGATACATTTGCTTCCCTCATTCCATGGGCTAAATGGTGAAGATCCAAATAAATATTTGTCAGAATTTCATGTGGTATGCAGCAGCATGAAACCAAGTGGAGTTTCAGAAGACAGAATCAAGCTTAAAGCCTTCCCTTTTTCATTAAAAAAATGCAGCAAAGGACTGGATGTACTACCTTCCGGCCGGCAGCATCACCACTTGGGCACAATTGAAAAAGAACTTTCTCGAGAAATACTTTCCCACTTCTAAATCATCTACATTGAAGAAGGAGATAAGTAACATTGAGCAAAGGAGTGATGAGTCTTTTTATGAGTATTGGGAGAGGTTTAAGAAGTTATGTGCTAGCTGTCCATACCACGGTTATTCAGAGGAAGATTTGGTGCTATACTTCTATAATGGCTTGTGTGATGAGGATGCTAGGATGGTTAATGCAGCAAGTGGTGGCTCCATTGTGAATAAAACTGCACTCGCTGCTAAGGAACTGTTAAATGAGCTTGCTGAAAGCTCGAGGCAGTTTAGTAGAAGGTCTGGAACTCGACGTGTGGTCGCCGAGGGTTCTAGTTCTTCTAAGTTGGAAGATCAGGTGCAAGCTCTCACATCCATGATGCGAGAATTCATAGTGAAAGAGAAAACTCACCAAGTGAAGGCTTGTGGCATATGCTCTTCAAATCATCCAACTGATTTTTGCCCTCATCTACAAGAAGAACCGAGTGAAAAGCTTAAGGCGGCCGGTTTTCAAGGCCAAGGTTTCCAAAAAAGATATGATCCATATTCTGGCACCTACAATCCGGGATGGCGGGATCATCCTAATTTGAGGTACGGGAATTCACCAGGGAACCAGCAGCCGCCACAGCAGTATAACCGCCCACCACCTCCTTACTCGAGACCACCGGAGCAAGGAGCTCCACATTTTCGACCGCAAGGCCAATCACAGGGACCGAGTACCAGCATGTCTACTGAGGATATGATTAATGCTTTAACTAAATATGTTACTAACATGCAGGGAAATATGGTTCAGTTTCAGCAGGTGACCCGTTCGAGCATAAAGAATATGGAAAAGCAAATGAGTCAGGTCTCAGGAGCTGTGGGTCGATTAGAGGCTCATGATTCGGGTAAGCTACCGTCTCAAATGGAGGTTAATCCGAGATAAAATGCAATTGCCATAACACTAAGAAGTGGAAGAGAACTAAAGGGCAATGATAAAGAGACCGCTAAAGACAAAGAGGTAAAGGAAGAGGTTGTTGTTTATGAATCGGTGCCTGATGCGGAGCCATTGTCATCTACATCAGATGAGCAATCCAAGCAACCACCACCTCCACCACCTTATGAGCCGGTTTCACCATTTCCAGAGGCACTGAGAGATATTCGAAGAAAGGAGTGCGACAAAGACATTTACGAAACCTTTCGTAAATGTGAGGTAAACATTCCCCTTTTAGATGCTTTAAAACAAATTCCTAGGTATGCAAAGTTTCTTAAGGAAATGTGCACTACTAAAAGAAAACAACGGTACAGCACAAAAGGTTAAGGTTAGCGAACATGTGTCTGCGATGTTTCAAAAGAAACTTCCTCCAAAATGCAGTGATCCAGGCATGTTTGCTATACCTTGTGTGATTGGGAACACCACGTTTCCAAGAGCTATGCTAGACTTAGGGGCTTCTATAAATGTAATTCCTTATTCTTTGTACGAGTCCTTAAAGCTAGGTGCCTTACATGAAACAGGTGTTGTGATTCAGTTAGCTGACCGTTCTAATGCTTATCCTAAGGGAATAGTGGAAGACGTGTTAGTTAAGGTTGATAAGCTGATTTTTCCTGCCGATTTTTATGTCCTAGATATGGAGCACGATAAACATGCCACCCCTATTTTGTTAGGACGACCATTTTTAAAAACTGCTAAGACTAAAATTGATGTGCATAGTGGATCTCTTACTATGGAGTTTGATGGAGATACAGTAGAGTTCAACATTTATGATTCCATGAAATTTCCGAGTGATGATCATTCATGTTATTCTATAGATGTGATTGACTCTTATTCGCAGGACGTGTTTGAAATTGATGGTAAAGATGCATTGCAGGTGGCTCTTGAGCATGATTTGAAAGAAAATGAAATTGAGTATGTTTTAAGCGCTGATTTGTAGGAAATAGTGCAAGTTTTGGAAGATCAAGACAAGCTTCCGACGGTCCCTTTTCATTTTGGACCCGTCCGACTAACCATTCCTAGAGAGAAGTTGTTACCATCTGTTTTGCAGGCCCCAAAAGTGGAATTGAAGCCACTTCCTTCCTTGGAGAAGGAGAAACATTACCAGTGATCATCTCAAGTCAGCTCACCCAGGAACAAGAAGGAAGACTTATTGAGGTTCTTAAGGAGCATAGAAGCAATTGGATGGACGATTGCCGACATTAAAGGTATAAGTCCTACCACATGCATGCATCAGATCTTGGTGGAAGATGATGCGAAACCCGTGAGGCAACCATAACGCCGGTTAAACCCACCTATGATGGAGGTAGTGAAAGCAGAAATTCTGAAATTACTCCAAGCAGGTATGATTTACCCTATTTCTGATAGCAAATGGGTTAGTCCTACCCAAGTTGTGCCTAAGAAAACGGGTGTAACTGTTGTGGAGAACCAAAAAGGTGAGTTGATTCCTACACGTATCCAAAATGGATGGCGTGTTTGCATTGATTATCGTAAATTGAATGCTGTGACTAGGAAAGACCATTTTCCTTTGCCATTTATTGATCAGATGCTTGAAAGACTTGCTAGTCATGCCTTCTATTGCTTCCTAGATGGTTATTCAGGGTACTTCCAGGTGGCTATTGCGCTAGAGGATC
The DNA here is from genome assembly GCA_947646795.1 of Beta lomatogona. Classification (NCBI taxonomy): domain Eukaryota; kingdom Viridiplantae; phylum Streptophyta; class Magnoliopsida; order Caryophyllales; family Amaranthaceae; genus Beta; species Beta lomatogona. The sequence goes on from CANSNZ010000356.1 coordinate 2,206,345, forward strand.
AAGAGAAAACCACATTTACGTGTCCTTTTGGCACGTTTGCATATAGGCGCATGCCTTTTGGCTTATGTAATGCCCCTGCCACTTTTCAGAGATGTATGATGAGTGTATTCTCTGAATATGTCGAGAGATTTGTTGAAGTTTTTATGGATGATTTCACTATACATGGAAATTCTTTTGACAGTTGCTTGCAACACTTAGTTTTTGTGCTTAAAAGATGTATCGATTCTAACCTTGTGTTGAATTCCGAGAAGTGCCATTTTATGGTGCGACAAGGGATTGTTTTAGGCCATGTGGTTTCCGAAAAAGGACTCGAGGTAGATAAAGCTAAGGTAGACACTATTCAATCTTTGCCTTATCCTACTAATGTTCGGGAAATACGTTCTTTTCTTGGCGATGCAGGTTTTTATCGCAGGTTCATCAAGGACTTTTCGAAGATTTCATCTCCTTTATGTAAGTTGTTGCAAAAGGATGTGGATTTTTCTTTTGACGAACATTGCAAGAGTGCCTTTGATACTTTGAAAGAAAGACTGGTCTCGGCTCTAATTATACAACCACCTGATTGGTCTCTTCCCTTTGAGATCATGTGCGATGCAAGTGACTACGCCGTCGGAGCGGTGTTAGGTCAAAGGGTGGGGAGAGCACCTCATGCTATCTATTATGCTTCCATGACACTAAATGAGGCTCAGCGTAACTATTCTACTACTGAAAAAGAATTGTTAGCTGTAGTATTTTCTTTGGAAAAATTTAGATCTTATTTGCTTGGAACAAAAGTTATTGTATATACTGACCATGCAGCTCTTCATCATTTAATGACAAAAAAAGAAGCCAAGCCAAGCCAAGATTGATCAGGTGGATTCTACTTTTGAGCGAGTTTAATTTGGAGGTGAAAGACAAAAAGGGGACCGATAATTTAGTAGCGGATCATTTGAGTAGATTGGTGTCTTCCTATGATTTAGAGAAAAATGTTGAAAGACCGTGGAAAGAACCAATTCGAGAAGAATTCCCGGATGAACATTTGTTCACCCTTAAGGAGTTCAGTCCATGGTATGCTAACATTGTGAATTTCCTTGTCTCTAATAAATTTCCTCCTCATTTTTCAAAAGCACAAAAAGACAAATTACGAAGCGACGCAAAGCATTATGTATGGGACGATCCATATTTGTGGAAACATTGTGCGGATCAAGTGATTAGAAGGTGCATTCCCGATAATGAGGTAATATCGATTCTCACCTTTTGTCATTCTCATGCATGTGGAGGTCATTTTGGAGCAAGGAGAACTGCTCGAAAGGTATTAGATTTTGGTTTTTATTGGCCTAGTTTGAATAGAGATGCATTCCATTTCTGTAAGTCGTGTGATAATTGTCAAAGAGTCGGGAATATTTCCCAAAGAAATGAAATGCCACAAAACTCGATCTTGTATTGTGAAATATTCGATGTTTGGGGCATTGATTTTATGGGGCCATTTCCTAACTCTTCTGGTTTCATGTACATTCTTTTAGCAGTGGATTATGTATCAAAATGGGTGGAGGCTAAGGCCACTCGTACTGACGATGCTATGGTAGTTGCAGATTTTGTGAAATCTCACATATTTTGCAGGTTTGGAATTCCAAGGGCATTGATTAGTGACCAAGGAACTCATTTTTGCAATCGAACCATAGGTGCGCTGCTGAAAAAGTATCAAGTGACTCACAAGACCTCCACGGCCTACCATCCACAAACAAATGGCCAAGCGGAGGTGTCCAATCGCGAGATCAAATCAATCTTGGAGAAAACGGTGAATCCAAGTAGGAAGGATTGGAGCTTGCGATTGGAGGATGCACTATGGGCATATAGGACCGCTTATAAAACCCCCATTGGTATGTCACCATACCGATTGGTTTTTGGAAAGTCGTGTCACCTTCCAGTGGAGCTTGAGCACAAAGCATATTGGGCCATTAAATATTTCAACATGGCCTTGAATGAAGCTGGATTGCATCGGAAACTACAGTTGCAAGAATTGGAAAAGATAAGGAACGAGGGCTATGAAAACGCAACAATTTACAAAGCAAAGACTAAGGCATGGCATAACAAGCTAATAATAAGAAAAAAGTTCGTGGTGGGCCAAAAGGTTCTCTTGTTTCAGTCCCGCCTACGTCTTTTTCCAGGAAAATTGCGTTCTAGGTGGATCGGGCCATTCATTGTCGTGAAAGTGTTTCCACATGGAGCAGTGGAAATCCAAAGTAAAGCCACCTCCAAGATTTTAAAGGTAAATGGGCAGCGGTTTAAGCCGTACTTTGAAGGATTCAAGCAGGTCGGGGCCGAGGATGTTCTTCTCGGTGACCAAGACTATGGTTAGACCTTATGGTTGTAAGTCGTGTCGACGATAGTAAATAAACGAGTTTGTTGTATATAGTGTATAAAGTTAGTTTTCTTTTGGTTTTTGGAAGATATTATGCTTGTGGTTGATTATCTTGCAGGGAATAGAAGGAAAGTTCGTGACTTGTGAAGTTGTTGTGTGTAAAAATGTTGATGAGTGAGTATCAAAAGCCGAGAGTTGGTTCGCAATTGAAATCAAAGCAAATCAAGCGCAAGGAATGCGAGCAAAAGTGAAGAAAAATGAGAGTGATAGGTGGACAAGAGTGAAGAGGGAGGTTGGAGCCAAAAACATACAGGTCGCGACTCGCGATTAATGTCGCGACTCGCGAAGTCATCAGGTCGCGGCTCGTGGCACTGATAGCGACTCGCGAAGGCGGTCCTGACATTTTTCTTAAAAAAAAAAACGCGAAGCTCATTCTTTATCTCTCTATGCCTTTTCACGCGACGGCCCTCGCGACGCCCCTTTCTTTCTCTCACAATCTCTCAAGCTTCCTCCTCTCAAATCTTCACAACCACTTCTCAATCTATTCACTAATCCTCTCCTTTTCACTTCTCTACACAAATTCCCTACTTTCTTCTCTCCTTCCCACCATAATCTTCCCACAATTTCTGAAAATCGTCCAAATCTACCAAACCCTAGAATTTGGGGGTTTTTGATTTGAAGCAACACCATCCAAATTGAAGCTTGGAGGATCATTCTACATGCTTAGGGGAGCTATTCGCAAGTTCTAATCACCCTACATAACACTACTTCACTTCCATTTCGGTATAACCCACTCTTTCCTAGTTCTCTTTGATTTTGCTTGAAATATCTTGTTCTTGCTTAATTGTAGAGTTGTAGCTTGTTTCATTAAGACATTGTTTGTAGTTGTTGATTGAAGTTGTTGGGTTGTGTGGTGTTGTTGTCGTGATTATTGAACTCAATTGGGAATTGGTGGTTGGTTATTGTTGTGTGGAGGGTGTTTGGAGTGTAAGAGTGTTCTTACTTGTGTTCTTGTGTCAAGCCTTTGCTGTTGTTAGTTCTTATCAGTTGAAAAAGAAACAAAAACACCAACAAATGAGCAAGAGAAGCCGCTCCGAACCCGTCCCCCATATTAACTCCCATGGCCTTAAGAAGCTAAGTGACCAGGCTAAAAGGCGATGGGACCGCCTTGACAGACCGGGGAGGGTGATACAAGAAACTAAGTTTGCAGATTACCCTACCCTTGAAGAATTGGGGTTCGCTAGCTCGGTTGAGTTTCTTCTCAACAAGGTTGGCCTCCGAAACTTTCTATGGAAGAGAGCCCGAACTTATGAGCGGTACACCCTCGAGTTCCTTTCGACCCTCTAAAAACATGCTGAAACCGATGATGAATATGAATACATCACTTTCTCCCTCAATGACAACCAATACAAAATGAATTTCCTTGAGATAGAGAGTGCTTTTGCTTGGGACTTCATAGCTGAGGATGACTTTCTAGAGACTGAGAACTATAATCCTACTGTGTTTTGGTACAAGATCACTAGTGGTAGTAAGTGGCATAGCCACTGCAAGAGTAGCGCAATCCCCCACCCCGCCTTGCGCTACGTGCACCGTCTTTTGTCTATGACTATCTTTTGTGCAGGAGAGCCCACTAATTTACCGGAGTTTGACCTTAAATGTCTTTGGGCCATGACACCTCAAGGGGTAGGGTGTCCAGGTTGGGTGAAAATTTGGGTGGATAGGTGCTTAGCTCAGTCGGCTGAGGGGAAGACCTCGGGGAAGTTGAGTATGGGGGGCATGATTAGCCTTTTAGCCTCCCAACTAGGTGTCCAGGTGCCCGTGGATAAGAAGGGCAACCCCACATTGACCCCTTTAGGGACAGCTAGTGCTCGATATTCCCGTGATTCTAACTGCTATGATACCATTGCCTTGAGGAGTATTACCATGCTTCATTTCAAAATCATAGGCAATGAGACAAGTTATGTGTGGCTCTTTGGGGCGAGAAATGTCAGATATATGGCTTTACCGTAGGAGCGGGTGGCCGTTACCGAGCAGACCACCCATGAGGAGCTCTTCCTTCCCCCGGACGAGAGGTATGCCCAGGGGGTGGCGGAGGAATTAGGTCAGAGGGACCCTGAAGAGGTACAGTCTCAGCCTCAGCCTCAGCCTCAGCCTCAGCCAGAGCCTCAGCAACAGCAGTTCCAATACCAGCAGTTTCAGCAGTACCAGCAGGAGCAGGGTTGCCTCCCTCACGCCCAGTTTCAGGCACAGGTAACTGAGCAATTATGCAGTATTAGGGGCGATTTGGGAGAGATGCAGGATAGGATGTATGGGATGGAGGACCAGATCTATTCAGTTGGTTCCATGGTTTCAGCCATGAACAACTTCTTTGTGTCCCGTTTTCCACCCCCGGGGACCTGGAGAACCAGGACTCCTAGTACTCTGATCCCACATCCGAGATTGAGGCGGCGTGCATTATACGCCGCCAGGAGAGAGAGGCCCGTAGGGCAGCCCGCGGGTTTGAGCGCAGGGGCCCCTCGAGCTCTTAGAGTTTTTACCTTTTCCTTTCCCTCTTATTTGTGTTTGTCCTTTCCACATTGAGGACAATGTGCATAATAAGCGTGGGGGAGAGATTGATTAAATGCGGTGGTATTTTAGCTTGTTTTAGTTTGTTCTGTTTGGTTTGTTTTGTATATATTGTGGTAATTTGATGAAAATTTTTGTGAATGACAAAAGAAGAAAGAAAAAAAAAGAATCCCGCTCAGTTGAAAACCCGCAAGGGCGGGCGACTCGGGCAAAATTGGGGGCTCGGATAGGTCGACAACCCGAAAGGGCGACCTATGCAAATAAGAGCTAGTTGAGCGGGTGAGTTTTGCGAGCCAAAAAAAAAAGAGAGATGAAAAAAAAATGAATGAAAATGAGAAGCTAGGATGAAAACCCGGAAGGGCTCCTAGGCAAAATGAGAGAAAAAAAAAAAAGGAAAAAAAAAAAGAAAAAATATTTTTGCTTTGATCCTCATTTGTCGGTGTCGGCGTCATAAGGTGGCGGCATTGGACACGATGTTTTCGGGCTAGATTAGGTCCTTGTTTTGTGTCTTTTGAGGGCGGGGTGTGCATCTCTTTTTGGCTCGTTTCACTTTTGTTTTCTTGTGGTATGATTTGGTTGGAGCATGGAGCTAAGTGTGGGGGGATTACTTACCCTCGTGCCTTAGTTTCCTTGCATTTTGGGTACGTCGGAATCGGGAGGTCATTTTTAATAGTCGTGTTCCGAAACCTTTCGGGATTCGAGATTCATTTGTATAGAAGGATTCTTTTGGGGTAAATTTTGTCGATTGGCTTTTGTGTCTTGTGGATGGCGATTCCGGAGGTTGGCGTGGTATGGCGTATTTTGGTGCTTGGGTGTGTCGATTTCTCTTTTTCTTTTACTCGAGGTCGAGTGAGGTTTAAGTGTGGGGGAAATTGATGTGTCTAAGTTATCCGCCAATCATAGGCGGATTTCGGGTCGTTTTTGGTGTCGGTTCGGGCTTAGTATCGGGATTTAGGAGAGTTCTGATGTTAGCAGGTGTTGTCGGAGGATGTTGTGTTTTGAGGAGTCTAGGGAGCGGTTTGCATGGTGGCGTAGTCGAGGACCAATCTTGGTCCTCCGATCACTTTTTGTGCCTCGGGGTCCTTGTCCTTGGTTCCTTTATGTCGCATCTTCCGAGGCTTCCGAGCTTTGTTCGAGTTTCGAGTCCGAGTTCCGAGGTCCGTGGTTCAAGCTTCTTGGTTTGCTCGTCATTCGAGGATCGTCTTCATTATGGTTCTGCAGCTTCATGGCTTACTCAAAAGCCAAGTTCTTTCTTTTCTTCCGCTTTATGCTTTCTTTTGGCGCTTCTGAGGCAGTCGCAACATCGCGACTCGCGTTCAGTGTCGGCTGCTTCTTTTATTTTTTTTTCCTCCCTTGGAGGGCGAGGTTATTAAGTTTTAGTTTTTGTTAGAAAAAACGGGAGAAAAGAAAAAAGAAGATTTCTTTCTAGGGTTTATTTCTCTTTTCTTTTGGAGATTTGTAATGAATCCTATGGCTTGGCTAGCTTAAACATCTTTCTTGGGTTTGGTTGTTGAAGCTCTAATCTACTTGTGAGAAGTTCTTATCCTCTACTTTCATTATGGTCATTGTGATGCTTCTTGTATTTAATTTCATGATGTTTGCATAATCTTTGCTAGGAACGTTACTAGTATTGTTGAGTGATTCATCTAATGCTGATTCTAGGTGCATAATCGGATTGTTGTGTTCCTAGCTCCATGTAGCATACTAGGTGTTTGATTAAATGCTGAACATTAATCTTTTGCACTTCGAGAAGCATTGCTTATTATTTGAATGTTATTGCTTTGATAACATTAGTAATCCTATCGTGTTCCTCGACTGTAATGCTACTTTGATTTGGACTTAAGTGCGATTCATTTGAGTTAAAGCATAGTAAGGGCGGTTCAAACCACGCAGATCGTGTGTTTAGCCACGATCTAGGAGGATAGAGGTCTAGACTTCTCGATAGGTGACCATAGGAAGTGTCAGGGGTTAAGATTTCATAACCACAAACTAGGTTAGGGTGGATGCTAATTGAATCCAAGGCCTTTTTATATTGTAATCTCTTCGTATTTTAATACTGTGCTTAGTTTAACTTGCTTGCATTGTTCCAAATCCCCCAATTCGGTTACTTTGGCCTTAGCACATACTAGGGTCCTTAATTCACTAATTTCCGAACAAGTTCCTTTGCTCCCTGTGGATACGATCCCTACTTCCATTATACTAGCTTAGTGTGCATGAGAGTAGGTTAATTATATTTGGTTAGGAGTACACGGCAAACGCCTACCAGGTAACATTAGATACTTAAGCTTCTACTTATTTTGGTTTGAAAACCTAAGTTTATTAAATAAAAGACCAAAGCTGTTAATCTTTACATTGGTTCAATATCAATTCCATTTACATTTCTATGATACAAAAAGAGGAAAGATTCAATCTTTTGCTATAACAGACTACCACAAACTGACTTTGTAATTGAACTAAAAAGAATAGGAAGTGAAATCAAGATTATAGATTTCAAAAATAAGTTTCAATCTAATAACTGAACAAAAGTTCCAATCTTTAATTTCAATAACCCAAACACTACCAATTTCAGACCCATAATCTGACTTTGTTATTATACCAAGATGATTCAAAATAGAGTTGAAGATTCAAATAATAATACCCATCAAAATTTCTGAAATGAAAAGAGAAAAGGAGTGGAGCATATACCTACATAAAGGCCACAAGAACACTGACACTAACACACACGAGAGAAAAGGATGGGCAGCAGCCCAGCTGACGGCAAAGAACATCAACAGAGAAAAGAGAGAACGAAGGACAACAGCAACAACAGGGATATAAGCAACAGTCGGAGCCCCGCGGCGACACTGCAGCAGCAACAGCGACAATAGATGAGAGAGAAAATGGGAGCAGGGATCGATGAGGGTCAACGACAATGCTCCGACGGGTTAAGAATATCACCGGCAGATATTCTGGTGGACGGAAGCAACCGCAAATGGAGGAGGGAAGAAAGAGATGCAGGGGTCACAAGAGAGAGAAAATGGGTTGGGGTTTCATTTAGCTGAAATTGTATTAGTCAGGCAAACATAAAGGAGGGGGGGGTTGAGAATTTGACAACGAGGCTCATATATGACATTTACAAAATGATGCCACGAGCAATCGGATGAGAAATGGCCAAAACTAATTTTAATCCCTTTATATATATATATATATATATATATAATTTATACTCAAACCAAAACCATACTTAAGTTGGTTAATAAACCCACACTTTATCAAAATATTTAAATGACCAAAACTATTTCTGAAAAGAAAACTCACATTTCTTAAAATATAACATACAAAAATCATCATATAGTCAAAGGTAAAATATAATTAATTTTTAATTAATCTGCTTAAACACTGGGCTATTACATACTATCACCCTTAAAAGAAGTTTCGTCATTGAAACTTGAAAACAGAAAACTTTAGAGCATCTAAAAACGAATAAAATCACATTAAAAACATTTTTAACGGAAATCAAATCACCAATCTCCAATACATCGCTTCCCAAACAAATAATCACTAATCTCAAATTCAAATTCTCCATGATTCCCAATCAATAAAACTCAATTTCCTCAAATCATAAATCATAATATAAGCTAAAATCTCAATAAATATTTTCAATTTTCCAAATTTCATTTCCTCATACTCAATCTCATATTTCTCTAATTCCATTCCTCAATTTTCAACCACTAATCACCCAAATTCATGTTGGACAATCCCAAGGATCTTTTACCCCCGCTAGGTGGCAAATAAGCACCACGATCGCAGGGTTGCTCTGATACCACCTGTAACAGCCCGCACTTTCGAGCTGCTAGCTAATCACACTTAACATTCATAAACCTCATTTATCATTAATAAACCTCAATTACATTATCTTGCAGTAGAAACATAACCTTACAAATCGATCATGGACCTGTGGGTCAGGGGCCCACAACAACCAACCAGAAGATAAATACAATTACATGAAACGATCAAACCGAATCTCTGAAATAATACAATAATACGCTACAAGAATTTCTCTCTTAATTATCCCATATAATATCCATTATAGCTCAAATGAGAATCGTCTCCACCATTACACCTATGATCCTCTAACTTGACTCGAACCAGCTTCTAACATTTCCTGCAAAAATCACTATCACGAACTCTGCCCCCACCAGGACAGGTTTCAAGAACAACATCAGATAAACTGAGTACACACTGTCCAACCAGAAAATCTTTTTGGTGGATTAAAACGTATTTACAGATTTTAAGCTTATCTTACGAGACATTGAAAGCAAGAAAATGAAACTTCATAAATGAAAGAATCATATAACAAGATACTTAAACACAATTTACAATGTTACTTGTTAAAATAATAATTTGAATTAATACCTTACGAAATAAATAGTATATATACTTTCATTTCGAGGAATCTATATGATCTCCTAATCTTGTCATATTATCTATATCTCCCACTTCTGTGTTTCAAAAGGGATAACCTCTAATCCAAATATGTGCAACATAGCTAATTCTTTTCATAAATTCCTAACGAGTTTCTTAGTAATTTATTCTCCTAATTCACACATATATTCCATAATTTGGGTGAGTAAAACATTACTTTGGAAATAAAGTTTTAAAATTCACGAATCACTTGCATATTTAAATGCATATTCTACTTTCTTTCAGAAATCATACTATACTGGGGAAGAGAACACGAATAGAGTTGCCATTCTGGCGCATTCTCTAAACTTTTACAAGGGACGTCTCCCTCTTCCATTATGTACTACTTGCAAGACTTTTCAGGACATGTCCCCAGAATATATACTGAATACAGAATATATAATACAGAATGTTGTTCATCACTGCTCCGGCGGCTTCTTCCCCTGACAAATACGAAATCAAATACATAATCCAATATTTTTCTAAAACTCAATTCATACTTCTCGAGTTAAATGTATCACAATCTCATAACAGAATCGCATCAGAGTATTTCATATACAAACTCAAATTGTTTGGTATACATAGTATACTCGAGCTTCCAAAATCATAAATCAACTTCTTATAAAATCGATTTGACAAAAATTACTTATAGACAGACTTTAAGAGCAATATAGTTCAATTCTATACGTTTATTATAATAAGTCCAAATATAACTTACTAATCAGAATCCCAGAAGATTTATTGCTAGCTCCAATAGTTATCATAAAACTCCAAGTATATAACTACATTTTCCTCGGTTTATAAATTGTAGTGCACTTATCATTTTGCAATCTCTAACCTCAACCTTGTCATGACCAATGTCATCTCAGACTTACGAACTCATATTAGGATATATTCTGAAATCTTGTATTACATCTAGAGCTTTCAACTTAAATCCATATTCCTCAAGCTTGGTAATTTAAGATACAATGTCATTCGTATTTCGAAATTCATATTTGAAACTCAAATCAATATTTATTTTTCTAACATAATATGTACTCAGGTCCCCCCAATAACTTGTGTGAATAAAACTCTTTATAGTTTCACACACTTAAACTATATATACATGAATAAGCTTATCTTCATCACTTATTAGAAGTATACTTAATCACTCAATTTCGGAAGATTGATATTGACAAATATATCCAAAATTCTCTCTTAATCTTCATAACCAAATATTCATAACTATTTTCATTAAATTGAAACACGAGCCATTAACCGACTTAGCTCAATATCCATAAAATAGACCAAGTATGTCATGGATAAATATCCTACGTAACTCTATATTTGTCCATGATATTTAAATACCAATAATACCTCAATGTATAATCATAATTACTGAACTCTTTATACAGTCATAAACACGCGTTATACTTAACAAGAGAAATACAAATATCATATTAAAACTTTGTAACTTATATTAAAGTTTAAAATAATCAGAAAATACTTCCAGCAAATAACACAATAAGCCAATCACCACAATCCACATTTTTGTTCGTAAATCATGCGATTCACAAAACCATATGAAATACCAAATTATTGTTCGAAGGTGGTAGGACATGTGTGTACCTTTACATGATCTCCAAGTACCGCTTCAACTCCATAATCTACCTCCAAGAATCATGCACTTGATCTCATCTTAGCTTGAATCATACATATCACCATAGCCATCCTCCAACCACTACCTCACAACAATAACAAAATGCCAACATATCAATCATAACTTATTCACAATAATATACTACAAACTCTTATCTTCCTTGCAATGTTGGTAATTCTTTCAAGCATAAAACACAAACCTCTATTTAGAACTAACTAAACTATTCCAAAAATAAGCAACTCATAAATGATCGCTAGCACTTTACTCACTAGCACCAATCAAGTACATATAATGGCATCTCTAGTTACACAAAGAATTAAATAACCCACTGATATCATGCTTCAAAGTCAACCATTATCAAGGTAACATTAGATACTTAAGCTTCTACTTATTTTGGTTTGAAAACCTTAGTTTATTAAATAAAAGACCAAAGCTGTTAATCTTTACATTGGTTCAATATCAATTCCATTTACATTTCCATGATACAAAAAGAGGAAAGATTCAATCTTTTGCTATAACAGACTACCACAATATGACTTTGTAATTGAACTAAAAAGGAATAGGAAGTGAAATCAAGATTATAGATTTCAAAAATAAGTTTCAATCTAATAACTGAACAAAAGTTCCAATCTTTAATTTCAATAACCCAAACACTACCAATTTCAGACCCATAATCTGACTTTGTTATTATACCAAGATGATTCAAAATAGATTTGAAGATTCAAATAATAATACCCATCAAAATTTCTGAAATAAAACGAGAAAAAGAGTGGAGCATATACCTACATAAAGGCCACAGAACAATGGCATTAACACACACTCGAGAGAAGGATGGGCAGCAGCCTAGCTGGCGGCAAAGAACAGCAACAGAGAAAAGAGAGAATGAAGGACAGCAACAACAACAGGGATAGCAACAACAGTCGGAGCCCGGCGGCGACACTGCAGTAGCAACAGCGACAATAGAGGAGAGAGAAAATGGGAGCAGCGATCGATGAGGGTCAACGACAATGCTCCGACGAGTTAAGAATATCGCCGGCAGATATTCTGGTGGACGGAAGCAACCGCAAAGGGAGGAGGTAAGAAAGAGATGCAGGGGTCACAAGAGAGAGAAAATGGGTTGGGGTTTCATTCAGCTGAAATTGTATTAGTCAGGCAAACATAAAAGAGGAGGGGGGGTTGAGAATTTGACAACGAGGCTCATATATGGCATTTACAAAATGATGCCACGAGCAATCGGAGGACAAATGGCCAAAACTAATTTTAATCCCTTTTTTTTTTATATATATATATATATATATATATATATATATATATATATAATTTATACTCAAACCAAAACCATACTTAAGTTGGTTAATAAACCCAAACTTTATCAAAATATTTAAATGACCAAAACTATTTCTGAAAAGAAAACTCACATTTCTTAAAATATAACATACAAAAATCATCATATAGTCAAAGGTAAAATATAATTAATTTTTAATTAATCTGCTTAAACACTGGGCTATTACATACTATTACCCTTAAAAGAAGTTTCGTCTCGAAACTTGAAAACAGAAAACTTTAGAGCATCTAAAAACGAATAAAATCACATTAAAAACATTTTTAACGGAAATCAAATCACTAATCTCCAATACATCACTTCCCAAACAAATAATCACTAATCTCAAATTCAAATTCTCCATGATTCCCAATCAATAAAACTCAATTTCCTCAAATCATAACTCATAATATAAGCTAAAATCACAATAAATATTTTTAATTTTCCAAATTTCATTTCCTCATACTCAATCTCATATTTCTCTAATTCCATTCCTCAAATTTCAACCACTAATCACCCAAATTCATGTTCGACAATCCCAAGGATCTTTTACCCCCGCTAGCTGGCAAATAAGCACCACGATCGCAGGGTTGCTCTGATACCACCTGTAAAAGCCCACACTTCCGAGATGCTAGCTAATCACACTTAACATTCATAAACCTCATCTATCATTAATAAACCTCAATTACATTATCTTGCAGTAGAAACATAACCTTACAAATCGATCATGGACCTTTGGGTCAGGGGCCCACAACAACCAACCAGAATATAAATACAATTACATGAAACTATCAAACCGAATCTCTGAAATAATACAATAATACGCTACAGGAATTTCTCTCTTAATTATCCCATATAATATCCATTATAGCTCAAAAGAGAATCATCTCCATCATTACACCTATGATCCTCCAACTTGACTCGAACCAGCTTCTAAGATTTCCTGCAAAAATCACTATCACGAACTCTGCCCCCACCAGGACAGGTTTCAAGAACAACATCAGATAAACTGAGTACACACTGTCCAACCTCAAAATCTTTTTGGTGGCTTAAAACGTATTTACAGATTTTAAGCTTATCTTACGAGACATTGAAAGCAAGAAACAGAAACATCATAAATGAAAGAATCATATAACAAGATACTAAAACACAATTTACATTGTTACTTGTTAAAATAATAATGTGAATTAATACCTTACGAAATAAATAATATATATACTTTCATTTCGAGGAATCTATATGATCTCCTAATCTTGTCATATTATCTATATCTCCCACTTCTGTGTTTCAAAAGGAATAACCTCTAATCCAAATATGTGAAACATAGCTAATTCTCTTCATAAATTCCTAACGAGTTTCTTAGTGATTTATTCTCCTATTTGACACATATATTCCATAACTTGGGTGAGTAAAACATTACTTCAGAAATAAAGTTTTAAAATTCACGAATCACTTGCATATTTAAATGCATATTCTACTTTCTTTCAGAAATCATACTATACTGGGGAAGAGAACACGAATAGAGTTGCCATTCTGGCGCATTCTCTAAACTTTTACAAGGGACGTCTCCCTCTTCCATTATGTACTGCTTGCAAGACTTTTCAGGACATGTCCCCAGAATATATACAGAATACAGAATATATAATACAGAATGTTGTTCATCACCGCTCCGGCGACTTCTTCCCCTTACAAAAACGAAATCAAATACATAATCCAATATTTTTCTAGAAGTCAATTCATACTTCTCGAGTTAAATGTATCAAAATCTCATAACAGAATCGCATCAGAGTATTTCATATACAAACTCAAATTGTTTGGTATACACAGTATACTCGAGCTTCCAAAATCATAAATCAACTTCTTATAAAATCGATTTGACAAAATTACTTATAGACAGACTTTAAGAGAAATATAGTTCAATTCTATACGTTTATTATAATAAGTCCAAATATAACTTACTAATCAGAATCCCAGAAGATTTATTGCTAGCTCCAATAGTTATCATAAAACTCCAAGTATATAACTACATTTTCCTCGGTTTATAAATTGTAGTGCACTTATCATCAGCAAAACAGTAGTTTACTTTTGCAATCTCTAACCTCAACCTTGTCATGACCAATGTCATCTCAGACTTACGAACTCATATTAGGATATATTCTGAAATCTTGTATTACATCTAGAGCTTTCAACTTAAATCCATATTCCTCAAGCTTGGTAATTTAAGATAAAATGTCATTCGTATTTCGAAATTCATATTTGAAACTCAAATCAATATTTATTTTTCTAACATAATATGTACTCAGGTCCTCCCAATAACATGTGTGAATAAAACTCTTTATTGTTTTTCACACTTAAACTATATATACATGAATAAGCTTATCTTCATCACTTATTAGAAGTATACTTAATCACTCAATTTCGGAAGATTAATATTGACAAATATATCCAAAATTCTCTCTTAATCTTCATAACCAAATATTCATAACTGTTTCCATTAAATTGAAACACAAGCCATTAACCGACTTAGCTCAATATCCATAAAATAGACCAAATATGTCATGGATAAATATCCTACGTAACTCTATATTTGTCCATGATATTTAAATACCAATAATACTTCAATGTATAATCATAATTACTGAACTCTTTATACGATCATAAACACGCGTTATAATTAACAAGAGAAATACAAATATCATATTAAAGCTTTGTAACTTATATTAAAGTTTAAAATAATCAGAAAATGCTTCCAGCAAATAACACAATAAGTCAATCACCACAATCACATTTTCGTTCGTAAATCATGTGATTCACAAAACCATATGAAATACCAAATTATTGTTCGAAGGTGGTAGGACATGTGTGTACCTTTACATGATCTCCAAGTACCGCTTCAACTCCATAATCTACCTCCAAGAATCATGAACTTGATCTCATCTTAGCTTGAATCATACATATCACCATAGCCATCCTCCAACCACCACCTCACAACAATAACAAAATGCCAACATATCAATCATAACTTATTCATAATAATATACTACAAACTCTTATCTTCCTTGCAACGTTGGTAATTCTTTCAATCATAAAACTCAAACCTCTATTTAGAACTAACTAAACTATTCAAAAAATAAGCAACTCATAAATGATCGCTAACACTTTACTCACTAGCACCAATCAAGTACTTATAATGGCATCTCTAGTTACACAAAGAATTAAATAACCCACTGATATCATGCTTCAAAGTCAACCATTATCAAGGTAACATTAGATACTTAAGCTTCTACTTATTTTGGTTTGAAAACCTTAGTTTATTAACTAAAAGACCAAAGCTGTTAATCTGTACATTGGTTCAATATCAATTCCATTTACATTTCCATGATACAAAAAGAGGAAAGATTCAATCTTTTGCTATAACAGACTACCACAAACTGACTTTGTAATTGAACTAAAAAGGAATAGGAAGTGAAATCAAGATTATAGATTTCAAAAATAAGTTTCAATCTAATAACAGAACAAAAGTTCCAATCTTTAATTTCAATAACCCAAACACTACCAATTTCAGACCCATAATCTGACTTTGTTATTATACCAAGATGATTCAAAATAGATTTGAAGATTCAAATAATAATACCCATCAAAATTATGAAATAAAAAGAGAAAAAGAGTGGAGCATATACCTACATAAAGGCCACAAGAACAATGGCACTAACACACACGAGAGAGAAGGATGGGCAGCAGCCTAGCTGGCGGCAAGGAACAGCAATAGAGAAAAGAGAGAACGAAGGACAGCAGCAACAACAGGGATAGCAACAACAGTCGGAGCCCAGCGGCGACTCTGCAGTAGCAACAACGACAATAGAGGAGAGAGAAAATGGGAGCAGCGATCGATGAGGGTCAACGACAATGCTCCGACGAGTTAAGAATATCGCCGGCAGATATTCTGGTGGACGGAAGCAACCGCAAAGGGAGGAGGTAAGAAAGAGATGCAGGGGTCACAAGAGAGAGAAAATGGGTTGGGGTTTCATTCAGCTGAAATTGTATTAGTCAGGCAAACATAAAAGAGGAGGGGGGGGTTGAGAATTTGACAACGAGGCTCATATATGGCATTTACAAAATGATGCCACGAGCAATCGGAGGACAAATGGCCAAAACTAATTTTAATCCCTTTTTTTTTGAAGATATATATATATATATATATATATATATATATATATAATTTATACTCAAACCAAAACCATACTTAAGTTGGTTAATAAACCCAAACTTTATCAAAATATTTAAATGACCAAAACTATTTCTGAAAAGAAAACTCACATTTCTTAAAATATAACATACAAAAATCATCATATAGTCAAAGGTAAAATATAATTAATTTTTAATTAATCTGCTTAAACACTGGGCTATTACAGACAGCATATCGAAAACAAGCCCAACATAACAAAGGGGCATTCATCAAGCTCAACAAAACAATAGGGACATCGTACCATTATCGAAAAACAGCCCAACAGAACATAAGGGATTGTTCATCAAGCTCAATAAAGTATTAAGATAACATACTAGCACAGAAATCCAGCCCAGCAGAACAAAAGGGGAATATAATAAATCAAGCTCAACATAGGGCATAACATCACCAAAAACCACCACAAAGAGAACCAATGGCATATTCATCAAGCTCAACATATTAATAGGGACTTTTATCACCTACTTAGTATCCACCTAAAAAATGAGCAACCAACAGTTGTGTATATCAAGTGTTAGCAACACTTGAGCACTGATGAGAAACAAAAATCCACTAATCAGTACAGTGGGGACACCAAACAACAAAGTGGTAAAAACTTCACTCAACCTACAAATAATTTATATAACTAAATGAGTTTCCTTAACAACTTCAAAACACTCATCAACTTCCTCTTCTTTCAAGTACCCAAATAACCAGTTTTGGGTTGTCACGAAAGCCTCAACATTTTTGGGAAGAAGAGATGACCTATATTTGATCAAAATTCTCCCACCCAATGCTGAATGAGGATTCCGATGCAACCGAAGTGATAGGGATAGCCAAGATATCTTTGGCCATCCTAGAAAGAACAGGATAAATAGATGCAGAAGACTGCTAAAATTTAAGGACATCAAAATCAACTTTAGTACGTGGAATCAAGGGTGCATTCAAATATGCATCCACACCACTTTCAGCATCAAAACCACTATAATTATTGGCCACAAATCGCTAACACAAAAATACAACAGAATAAAAAAAACAGACAACTTAGCCACAGCTTGTACAAATAAAAGAAAGGAACGATTGTTCTAAATAACAACCTGAATCATGCTAGCCATTATTTGAGAAGATGTAGAACTCGAAAAAGATGTAGATGTCGAAGTGGTGGATATGGTGTCATAGAACTTGTAAAGCTCCACAAATGCATTATAAACAAGTTTAACCTTTTTTTCCACCTCTTCTTCCACAACCAAACACCCAAACATACTTTGAACAAACCTCAGCTTATAGCAAGGATCGAGCAAAACAGCAATAGAGAGCAAAAGTGAATAATCAGCCCAATACTTCTCAAATTTTAACAACATTGCCTTAGCCATTTTCTGAATACTATCGTCCTCATGAATATGACCCACTTCTAATAATCTTTCAATCGCTATGATGTTCTTAAAGTACAAATTAGCAGTTGGGTATTCAGAACCAGAAAACAATACATAATATGGTAAAACGGCTCAAGAAAGTCACAAACATATTTATCAACCTCCCATTCATCCAATGTTAGTCTATAATCAAAAGAAGAATCTCTAATTGCAAACAAATCAATAGCCTCTCTAGCTTTTAGAGCACTCATAAAAGTCATAATCATCAAATAGGTTGAGTTCCACCGAGTGGGAACATCTAACCTTAACTTCCCTGTAAAAGAAATGTTGGAATCCACAATACATTGTTCAAATTTTGTTAACCTCGAATCAGAACCATCAATATAATTCACACTATCACGCGACTTCTTCACACAATCATCAATAACTTTCATGCCAGCTTGCACAATCAGATTTAAAACATGGGCACAACATCTAACATGAAAATACTTACCATTTGAAGGTAACCAAGAACGAGAATGCAAATCAGATTTCAACCTAGTTATCATGACATCTATAGAACTAGCATTATCACATGTCATAGAAAATGTCTTTCCCTCCAACTTCCAATCCTTAATCAACCCCAAAACAAACATATATATATATATATCAATCCCTTTATGTGGTGGGGGAAAGTACTTAAAGTTCAGAATGTTGGATCTAAGTTTCCAATTATTATCAACATAATGCACAGTCAAGGTAAGATAACCACAAGATGATACACCAGAAGTCCAGCAATCACAAGTAAACACACCCTACTATTAACCAAAGAAAGAGCAGTTTGCAAAGAAGACTTCGTATCATCATGCTGTAAAACACAATATTTTAGTATTGTATTTCTTGTAATGTGTTTAACATTTGGATTTAAGATAAGAATGCAATTCCTAAGCTTCTCATGCTCAACTATTCTCAGCGAATATGAATGACACATAATGGCCTCATCAAACATTCTACAATAGGTCCTTTGATCATAATCAGAACACACATTAGGATTTTCAGCTTTGTGCTTAACATAAGCAGGTTATTTTTCAATGTGACTACACTAGTAGAATAATTGTATATTGCTGCAGTTTTTAAGTGGCATATTGCTGCGGTTTTCGCACCGCCGCAAATCAAGGCGCAGCAATAGGTTTTAAATCTATTGATGCGGTTATAAAACCGTAGCAATAGGTTAACCTGTTGCTGCAGTTTTTTGTAGAAACCGCAGCAATAGGTCACTCATGCGAACCTTAAATGGGTTAACCTATTGCTGCGGTTGTCACCTAAAACCGCAGCAATATGTAGTGTTTTTAATTTTTTTTTTTTGGGCAAATTATTTAAAAGTTAGATCCATTCAGTCCAAAAACGAAAATAAAACCAGACATCACATTCATGTATATTCATGAATGAAAATTTTATTCCAATAGTTGAAACTAACATAAGAAAAAACCAGATATCACATTCATTCCAAAACATCAAAATGAAAAAAAATACAAAAAGTAAACACTAACATCAGATCTGAAAATAAAACCTCTTTACAGAAACAAAATTAAAAAACAAATCAAAACTAAGAAATCTAAAACCAGAGATGGGTTGGAAACATCAAGTTAAAGGCGGCAAGGTTGAATAGCGCAAATCAAAAGCGATGACTTCTGAACCCGGCGGTTGCTGAGCGGTCAGTTTGAAGGCGGCGGATGAGCGACGGCGGAGACAAAGTTCAACTTGACATAGCGAGTCACTGAGGTAGAACGTGAAGAAGGGAAAGGCTACGAGTTTAGAGGCGGCGAAGGTCGGGAGAGACGACACCGGATCCGGCAGCAACATTGAAGTAATCATCGATTCTGGCGTGTGGGTCGCCGAATTTTACCAGAGATGATGTTCCTCATCCCTCCGCCGTCGATGCTGAGGATGCATATCTTCCCGCGCTGATTCTTTATCCGACCCATTAGAGGGTGATATTGAAGGTGGATGAAGAGAGGAGTGAGAAAATTAAGGAGAAGAGAGTGATTTGAGGTGCGAAGATCCGAAGAAGATCGATAGTAGAGGAGGTGCGAAGATGAGGGTGAGAGGCGCACAAAACTGAGAGGAGAGACGTGCCTAAGTGAGAGAGGGAGTTATAACCTAGCAGCCTTTAATACTCACCAAAAACCTATTGCTGTGGTTATTCTTAAAAACCACAACAATAGATTAATAAAAAATAATATTTTAATCTATTGCTGCGGTTTTCCCTAAAAACCGCAGCAATATGGTATTTTGGACATTTATATTTTTTCGCACGCGGTCTGTTGCTGCGCAGCGCTAAAACTGCAGCAATTTGACCGCAGTAATATGCAATTATTCTACTAGTGCTAATACATTAGAAGTGCCATAAGAAGGGTCAGCACAATAGTTAGCTATTTTGCAATATTTACATGTTGCGTGAGGCATGACCTTACCATCCTTACCTTCAATCATTGTGAAAGTGTAATGAGCCCATATTGCAGCCCTTTTCTTGCCTTTGGGTGGTGACTGTAACTTCTTCCTTTTAGGTTTGATGGAAACAACAGGAGAACTCTCTGTTGCAGTCTTGTTGGACACAATGGTCTCAATCTCCTCATCTGTAAATAGAAATAAAAAAAAAACATTAATATGAGTAAATAAACATAAATAAAAATTAAACTAAAAAAAAACTGATGAGAAAAATTACCATCGGAAAACCCAGGTGGTCCATGAGAATCAGTTGGTGGGTCATACAAGCGATCCATGATACTGGAATATAATGAGATCACTCAAACTACAAAAATACAAATTTCAACAACAAAAAAGAGATCAAGTAGGAATGGGAAGTAACAAATCAAGCAAGAAAATGGGTCTGGGTAGGTGGGCTGGGTCAGGTGGGTCTGGGTAGGTGGGTCTGGGTCAGGTGGGTTTGGGTAGGTGGGCTGAGTCAGGTGGGTTTGGATTAGTGGGTCTGGGTCAGTGGGTTTGGGTCTGTGGGTCGGGCTAGTGGGCCTGGGTCAGTGGGAATGTTCCAGAATTTTTTTTTAAAAATAAATAAATCAACAATAACATATATGGCATAAAAAACCCTAAAACATAAAATATCAACTGAAATTCCAATCAAATTCTTTAAAAAAATAAATAAATCAACAATAACATATGGCATAAAAAACCCTAAAACGTTCAGCTCTAAGGCATAAAATAAATAAACCCTAAATCGTTCAGATCTAAGACATATAATATAAAATATCAAATGAAATTAAAAAAATAAAGAAATCGATAGGCATATGTGACGTGAAATTTGAAACTTTAAAAAACCCTAAAACGTTCAGATCTAATCCATAAAATAAAATAAAAACCTAAAACGTTCAGATCTAAGGCATAAAATAAATAAATAAATAACCCAAATCGTTCGTATAATATAAAGCATTAAATTTTAAAAAAAATCAAAGAAATTTTACATTTAGAAACCCTATAATGTTCATATGCGACTCGAAATTTGAAACTAATTATTGTGAAATAAAAATCGAAAAGTAACATAAATAAACAACATAAAAATATTCAATAGAACATACAACTCAAATTCTAGAAAGATCGAAGAAAACATGGAATATACAAAACTTAAGCCTGTGGGATATGGCCCACTAATAAAAAAATAGCCTAAAATCGCCTCTTAAACATACAAATGCTCATCTTAAAACAATAATTATTATCCAATAATATAGAGTATTCTAAATATCCCAAGTAAAACATAGTCGCTTCAATTCAACCTTTCCGGAGCATCCTTACCATAACCAATCATGCGCTAACTTCGTAATACCTAAATGATTGCATAAAAAGAAGAAAAGAGAAAACACAGAAAATAAACTAAAATGAGTTGAAAACTCAGTAACTTCACTCTAGCCCGTAAAACCGGCTTTAGTTCGTAAACATTTTCACAGATAAGCATACATTATGACACATTAGTAATTATCAATAGGGAACATTATCATTAGCATTGAATAGTCTGCTGGCAAGGACCATTTACGTGACTTTAGTTCATTGGCAAGTATAGGTTTTGGACAGAGCGTAACTTTCGTAATTCGTAAACATTATCATATGACCATTTTGGTCTGTATCATATATCGTAACAGAATTCATCCACTTGTAACTCACTCATTTACCAGATCAATTCATGACTCCAAACCAGCAGAACCATCCACTTTTATTATCATAATTATAGGTTATCATATATTCTTAATTCGGAATCATCCATAGATCGTATAACCATAATTCGTTAACAGAGTCACAAACATGACATTTCATAACATACATAAGCACCGTCACATCATAACGTATCACATCTTACCACACACAGCTTGTAACACATAATCATATATCATCACATGGTCATATTAGCACATTTGAGCATATCATTACATATAACATATACGGGGGCATGTATTGATGCTGGACATAAAATGTTACACATAACACATACGGGAAAGCATAATAGCTGGACAGTAACATTACCTCATATGCTTAATCATTCTTTGACTCCGACAGATAAGAACTTTGAGAACTTCACAACTCTATAACAATCCTCCGTAATTAACCTCAATAACAACCATAATAATAATAATCAATGACCATTCCTAGTAATATTCAGATGAAAAAAAACTAACCATTCGTAGAAGGGATGTAACCACCACTAACCATCTCTAGAACGAAACTAACTAATCTATATTCTCAAACTCTATTACTCCAACTACTATAATCATAATAACAATAATTATCAACATAAGTTATTCTAATTAAACCTTCCCCATAAACTACAAAACTGATTTTGTACTCATCAGAATATACTTAGGCTAGTATAGTAAGCTAAGAACCAAATCAACCATAAACTAATCTAGCTTCTTGAAATCACACAAGTGAAATCCCTTTATAGGTATTGTAAGTATTTTTAGACTTTCCAATTCTTTAAGTAAAATTAGCCCAACAATTATGTTTAATTAACAACTTAAACTGACATGGTTTAATAGGATCCTTAAATCAGATTTTAGGGCCCATACTTAACCTTAACTAATAATGGGTATTTGGGCTTGAATTACTAACCATAGTTATGAAATTTAAAGGAAAAATAGATAACAGGTGTTATACCTGCTAAAGGAGCAGGGTCGACAACCACGACGTGGAGACAGAGCTCCAGCGAGAGCGGCGGTGCAG
This sequence comes from Beta lomatogona, assembly GCA_947646795.1. NCBI lineage: Eukaryota > Viridiplantae > Streptophyta > Magnoliopsida > Caryophyllales > Amaranthaceae > Beta > Beta lomatogona. The sequence goes on from CANSNZ010000356.1 coordinate 2,229,451, forward strand.
GCGAAGGGACACCGATGGGCCGACGGGTTTGGCAGCTGGGGCTGCGTTCGTTGAGCTACAAAGCTCCAAGCAGCAACATCAAGCGAGGAGAGAGAGAAACGTGCGAGCAGGGGAGGGAGAAAGATAGGGCCAACCACACGGCAGCCAACAACAACGACACAACATCAGCAGCGACAGGGCGGCGACCGCGCGACAGAGGAGAAAGGAAAGCTCCGGCGAGCGACAATAGGCTAGAGGAGAGAGAAATAGGGGGTTGGGGTTTCGCGGGGGAGAGAGAGAGAAAATTTGGGGTTTGAGTTTGGGTGCTCAATGGAAGCAACGAGAATGAAGAAATAAAAATGGTTTTGGGGGGTTTTGTTTCATCCAAAATAAACCGACAAAGAGGCAAAAAGAGTAAACCACATTTGTTTCTCATTTTGGCCACATACCACTCAATTAATCTTAAATAACTAAATCCAAAATATACAACAACAATAACTTCATAAAATTAACAAATAAATATATTTATTTTAGAAATAAGCTTAGCTAGGATCATTTCGGAAAATTTTATGACGTAATTAAGTTAATAAACAAAATTAGTGATTAAGAAAACGAGATTAAAGTTCGAGGTATTACAGTCGTCGCCAAGGAAGATCGAAGCCTTCAATACTTTTCCTCGCCGTTAAATCCATCGTCGTCACCGACTCACCGTTGTCGCCAAAAAGCTCCTCTTCGTTGTCGTCGCTGCGCGTTTATAGATTGAGGGGATTTTGTGTGAGAGAGAGATGAAAACATTTGAGACTTTGAGAATTGAAAATGGAAAATTGAGAGGAGGCAGACCTCACTGAGTGTCGAGTGACTTAGGGTTATTTTGAATCGCCGCTTTTAGGGTTAGGCTGACTTAGGTTATGTTGAGAGTGAGGGGTGGAGTCAGGAATGGAGGCTTATATATGTAGTGATAGTTTTAGGCCATTAGGGCAACAATTTTGGTTTAAACTGAAATGGGCCGGCCCATTAGAGATTATTTTTAACGACAATAATTTGATATTTAAGACATCATTATTTTTAAATGTATTATTATTATTATTATTATTATTATTATTATTATTATTATTATTATTATTATTATTATTATTATTATTATTATTATTATTATTATTATTATTATTATTATGCAATAACAATTTGTTAGCTGTTGCATACAACGAATTAAATTAAATACTTTTGCTACGAAATTAATTCTACATGGAGACGATTAATTTAAATGGTGTTTTGAATTATTTAATTAAATTATTGGCTTACATTAATGAATTGATCTTACCTAATAACAGTTTGTTTCATTTCAATTATATATCTTTAATTAGTTCATTGACTTAAAACGATCAACTTATATGGACTGTTGTTATGTTCAAGAGAGAATAGAAAGTATATCAGAGTACAAAGTACCTTTAACACAAATGGTCAATGTAAATAGAATACAAAGTATATCATAATACAAAGTATCTTTAACATAAACGGTCCACGTAAACCATATACACCAATTAGCTTATCGACTTATATCAATATATTGATCTAATCCAATATCAGTATACATTAGTCTTATGCAATAACAAATTGTTTCAATTTGTTTATGTGTTTAGATGTATTCACATATATAACATCTAATCGAATAAGTTAATAACAACTTCACTAATCAACTTATTTTGCTTTAGTAATATGTTTTGTATTTGCAATACTTAAAGCTTAATCAATGTTCACTTTGGTAGATCATTGCCTTTTTCAATTACCTTGTCAGCTTACATTGATATATTATATAATCCAGTATCAACTTGTTTCAGTTCAATTAGATATTTGAAATTCAAAATTATTGTAAGTTATAAACGATCAACTACATTGGAGTGTTCTTATCTTGATTTAGGTTATCTTTTCACATTGATACAATAATCTAATAATCTGATACTAACTTGTTTCACTTCAATATTATGTTTCGATATCATAATGGAGCAATGTTATCTTCAATCAGTTGGTCTTATAAGAGACCACTTTTAATTTAAAATTAGGCAACGGCCCAAACCCAATTTGAAGAAGAGAACAAACCATCTTTGTTAATATAGTGACTAGTTTAATCTATTAAGTCACCAGTTCAATCCATTTGGTTCTCACATTCTTTAATCCATTAAGTGACTAGTTTAATTTATTTAGTGACTAGTTTAATTTATTTAGTGACTAGTTTAATCCATTTAGTAAGACTATAGAGTTAGTTTATAAAATTATTCATTGTAGTTCGAGATTCGTTGTAATCCAATATCAATTTGGTTCACTCCAATATTATGTTTTGAAATCAAAATAGATACAGCTTAATCTTACTTTAAATTGAGCAAAGTTATTTTCAATTACTTTACTTCGTCACACATAGATACCTTGATCTAATATAATATTAACTTATTTTACGTCGATTATATGTGTAATACCCCTCATGATTGCTTTAAAGAGATTTAGCAGGCTACTCATTCTAACAAGATGCGTCTTTCTTTTGGGGAACTCATTTCCTTAGTTACTTCACAATTAAGCGTGCTTAGCTGGGAGTTGTCTAGGGATGGGTGACCTCCTGGGAAGTTTCTCAGGGTGCACATGAGTGAGGACAAAATGCGCCGGAAGAACTTGTGTTGGTTATTGAGGACAATTGTTGGCCCTGGATGCGCATTGGTGACGATATACTCGACTCTGGAAGAGTCGGGGTGTTAGAAATGGTATCAGAGCAACCCTGCGACCGCGTGTTGGGGCGACCCTAAGGCCGTCAGGCCGAATATTAGGAGTCCTCAGGCACCTAGTAGGGGAGGATTATGGGGCAGCATTGTCATAAGGAGCGACCCAGAGGTTGTCAGGCCGAATATCTGGAGTCTCCGGGAGATAAGTTTCCAGGCTGGGGCGACCCACAGGGCGTATGCCGAATATATGGAGTCCTCAGGAGCAACGAGGGCGTTGCTGTCCTCAAGTGGGGGTGTATGTAATACCCCACATGATTGCTTTAAAGGGATTTTGCAGACTACTCATTCCAACAAGATGCATCTTTCTTTTAGGGAGCTAATTTCCTTAGTTAAGCGTGCTTGGCTAGGAGTAGTTTAGGGATAGGTGACCTCCTTGGAAATTCCTCGGGGTGCGCATGAGTGAGGACAAAATGCGCCGGAAGAACTTGTGTTGGTTATTGAGGACATCTGTTGGCCCTGGATGCGCATAGGTGACGATATACTCGACTCCGGAAGAGTCGGGCTGTTACAATATGTTTTTCAGTTTTCAGATGCATATAGCCTTATTGACTAGTATAGTTTTAGAAAGCCATTATAGTTAGAGAGACATTGATCTATTCGGCTTTTTAAAAATGTCTAACCCGTCTTTCGAGGAAGTTTATAAGAATTTATACTGATATGAGACGTCCTTTTTAACCAAACATGATGTGATTTGCATATGACTAAAAGTTTGAATATTGACTTATATAAATTTGTCTTATTCCAAATTATCGAATATATCAGTAAAATACACATTTATCGATGTCACTTTCATACGCTTATTTGTTGCATCATTTTTTTCCGGACCCGGAAAAAACACTTGGCCAAAACCCGACATGAAGTACCATTTTTCCCGAACAAATACAAGAATGTGACTAACTTCTACCCGAACCGGATGAGATTATTGTCGAATGATAGGCGTGTCGCGCACCTAACAAAAATAAATAACCTAACTAACCTCCTAACTATGTAGTAGGGTAAGTTAGGGTCGATCCCACAAAGAGAAAGTTGTTCTATGATTAGCCCTTGAATAATGGTAAGACTAAAGGAAATTAATATCAAGAATAATGGTCGTCGAATCAACTATACTATTCAATCTATAAATAAAAGACTCTATAGTTAAGTATCCCCACTAGCATGAATTAATACAATAATAATTCCTACCCCAAACTAGTCAATTAAATGCTTACTAGGAAAAGTACACCCTATAAAATACCATAAACCTCTCCCGAGTATCTATGGCTTCTCTAATATGCACTCAAGCCTACTCCCGTGGAATCATGCAAATTAAAGACATTAAACGCGGCAATCTAACTTCCTAACAATCCATTCTACCTACTCCCGTGGAGAACTTCATGTCCTTAATTGAAATACCCAAATCCGTCAAAACCCAACTCCTGTTGTGATCAAGACAATGGAATCATAACAATACTAGTTATCCCTAATCTAGTATTGAAATATGCACAATCAATTAAGCAACAATAATTCAATAATTAATTTGGGAATTTGAAGAAATAATCATGAATTAATTCATACTTGGCTTCAACTTAACCATATATAAAACAACTACTCAAGCATAATTGAAATAAATAAAGAAACTAGAGAAGAATAATTAAAATTCATAATAATAAAGAAAGGAAAACAAGGAGAAAATAAATACTTGAATTGATGGAAGAAAGGTAGAGTCTTGAAGAACAATAAAGATCTATAAGTTTCTCTCTCTAACTTCTCACTAGAAACCCTAAAAAGTGTCTACAATCAACTATATCCCGTCATTAAACAAATAAAATAGTATTTATAGCTTCCTAAAATAATAAAACCGACAAAATAGAATGGCTACGGAGCAGACCAACACGGACGTGTTGACCTGCTACTACATAAATATCCTACGATAGAGAAGCTACTGCCTCGAAGAAATCAGAGTGACACGGACGTGTCATAAGTGACACGGTTGTGTTGTCATGAAATCGTCAGATTCTTCAGCTCAACTTCGAACAGCTGTAACTTTTGATCCAGAGCTTTGTTTGGTACATGTAATATATCGTTGGAAAGATCTTCAAGTATAGTTTCCAACCCAGTTGGAATCACCTCATTATCAATTTTGTGTCAAAAGTTATGCGTAAAATGGTGCAGAGGTGTCATATTTTGTACAAGTACACAAAGTCCTTTGTATCTTCTTCAATTCCAATCCGTTTTGGGCACATGGTGTATCGTTTTGAAGGTCATACAAGTGCCTTAATCATCATATCCTCAAATAGGAGTCCAAAGTACCTGAGATTACATCAAAAGACCAAACAACCCGTGAAAGCATCGTAGCTTATAAAAAGTGACCTAAATATGCATAAATGCAATGTAATGCTCTAATACTACATGAAAATGCACCCTAATATGCAACTAAATTATGTTAGAATATGCACTTATCAAACTCCCCCAAGATAAACATTTGTTTATCCTCAAGCAAATCAAACCAATTCACAATGGAAGAGTAAGATGAACTTTTGTACAGGATTTATACGTTCAACCATTCAATCTTCAAGACATAAATTTCGGGCATATATGAAAGATATTATAATTATAATATTAGACTAAGATAGACCACAAATCACACCTCATATAAATTCATGTAATCGCAACTTGACTCACCATGGCAAACCACAAATCTTCCCTCAAGCTAGACTCAATTAAACTCGATAAACCTCACTTTAGTCGAGCACACTTTCTCTCATGTGTTTTTAGGTTATGAAATTTCCACTCAAACATATACCAAGTCAACTCGAATGAAGTATTTTTCTTTAAACTTGACTATCGTCTCATTATCCACTTAAAACTGGCGAAAACATGCATATAGATCATGAGAACTTACAAAGGGTTGTAGTGTGGCTAAGGTAAGGGTAGGAAAATATTTGGGAATGTGGTGCTAAAAGCCAACTAGCTAGTGGAGCAAATAACACTTTAACATCTATGGCCATTAGATGCAAACGCCACAAAAACTTCTACTAGAAGTTCAACAACTCATTACTAATAAATCAAGATAATACCCAACCTTATCAACTCCAATAAACATTATTTCACCTTTTATTCGATCTTTTTTTTTTCACTTCTTTCTCTTTTTTTTTTTCAATTTTTTAGATCATTCTTCACAACTTCTTCATCATTCTTTTCATTTTTGCACTTTCACACTATAACTTTAAGCATTTTTTCTTTCAACATATTTTCTTCCAATAATTACCGAAAAACCACAAACACAAGCTCAAACACATGAACTTTAATGCTACTCCACTTAGCAAGGCTTTGGTAGAGAAATCATAAAAGGCTATAGGCTTGTAATGTAGGTTGATCAAGAGAATGGGATATCAAAAGCTCAACATGGGTTAATTAAAGGGAATAATATATATGAAAAGAAAAATGTCTGAAGGCTCAAAACAATCAAAAGAACGCATCAATCATATCAACACATGTATATGCCACATAAGTCTCAAAGAGTGTCAAGTCAAGTTCAAGAATCACACTTCATGAGGAACAATCACACAACAAAAAATAGAAGACTGATGTAGATGTGTCAGTCTATAAGGCTTGAAAAATCCTCAATAGGCTTATGCTTACCGAGTAAAATCCAGTCTTTCGTGGGGAATGCCAACCAACTTTACCACAAACCATTCAAGTTGCAAAACAATCGTACCATGAAGCGGTCAATGGAGTCTAACTCAATCTTGTAAAATTTAACTACAATATCCAAAATATGCCCAAATCTCATAAATTATCAATCTCATAAATTAAAACATATATTTCCTGTACGAATGCAACAAAAATGCAAAATTAAACTAATATGCTCCTAATACTAAGAAAGCAATAAATCCTAACTCACTTTCGTAGGAATCACGATTGCACTTAGCATGTGCAACAAGCCCTTTAAACCCCTAAGCTGCCCTAGTAGACGAGTAAGGTCTCGTGAAGGTTTTCAAAAGGCATACCCACAAAGCCAAATTAAACATGCGAAAATGCAGAAGAAGAAGAAAAAATAAAAAAAATAAAGAACCTAAGCGATAATATGTGCAAAGTTATGACCCAAAAAGTAAATCCTCCCCCAAGTTAAATAACACATTGTCCTCAATGTGACAAATAAATATAGGGAGGAGAAGGGAAAGGGAAACATCCACAACCACATAACAGGATAACTTCCTCAATCACTCAATCAAGTTAAACCAAAATAAATGGCAAAAAGAGATATGGAAGAAAGGAAATAGTATACCAAAAGTGTTGTGAGTGAAAACCGGAGTTGAACCTCCTCACACATCACAACATCAAGTACCAATGAAATTAATCTCAATGAATTATAGGAACTCAACCCCTGGATCACAATTTGCACAAAATTTATAAGTTAGTAATCAAATAAAAAATTAGAATTTCCTAAATCTAAAATTAAAAAGAAAAGAAAAAAAAAGGTTAGAAAACTTGGGTTGCCTCCCAGGAATAGCTCATTAAAGCCCTTAGTAGTTTGTCAAATGCATCTGCATGCATCTCACAAAAAAGAAAATAATATACAAAAGAAAATATAAAATAAATTAGTTTTAATTCTCTACAAGACCTGCAAAAAGGAAAATCAAAGAAAAAGTTATATTCACAAGAGAAGGAAGAAAAAGAAAAATTATTAGTCTTTTTACATGATCCAATAGGTTGGCGGTTTTACCCATACGCAGCAATATATAACGACAAAAAAAAAGGTAAATTATAAAATAAATATATTGCTGCGGTTTTTATTAAAAACCGCAGCAATATGGTTACAACAGTAAGCTTTGGCCAAATAGTTGCCCTTTTGACCAACTATATTACTGCGTTTTCTAGAGAAAACAGCAGCAATATATATCCAACGGATTTTTTCAGAAAAGTGTAACATTTTATGTCTGAAATATATTGCTGCGGTCTCTTTCAGAAACCGCAGCAATATATTAAAATAATGTTTAAAAAAATATTATTTTAATATATTCTTCTTGTTTCTGACGAAACCGCAAACAATATCCCGTACTGGATCTAAAACACGGGTTTTTTTTTTTTTGACTTCACTGTTTCTCTACTTTCTCTCTCTCTCTATTCGCACTCTCTCTCTCTCTCTCTCTCTCTCTCTCTCTACTCTCACACTCTCTCACCATCTTCAAATTTCCGGCGATAAGGTTTCATTTTCCGGCAACAAGGTTTCCGTTTCCGACGACAAGGGTACCTAACTCGTTTTTCCGGTGGTTTTCGGCCTTTTTGGAGCGGTTTTCGGCCGTGTTTTCGCCCCTCTTTGGTGCGGTTTTCGGCCTTCTTTTGTGCGGTTTTCGGCCTTCTTTTGGTGCGGTTTTCGGCCGGTTTTGCGCTCCTCTACTCCGTTCACAGCCGCTAGGGCCACCTTCCCCTTGTTATACGGTTAGTTTTTCATTAATTCTTATTAATTTTCAATTGTCTTTTTTCATTTATAAAAAAATTGGTAGTTAAAAATGCTCAATATAATATATATATATATGATTACTTATGAGATTTAAGGATTAAAAACTAAATTTGTGATGATTTTGCTTAAGTTTTTGTATGCCCTAGAATGTTATACGGGATTGTTTTTGCATAAGTGTGGTGAATTGTTTGAAATGATATATATAATGGGCTTATTTTTGCAATGCCTTCATATTAATAGACTCACCAATGGGAGAGGAAGGGAAATCTAAGGAATGGTTTGGTATTTGTTGTTTGGTTATGACTTGAAATCGCTTAAATGCGACTGTTTGTATGTATAATGCGATTGTTTTTTTGCAATGCCTTCATATTTATAGACTCACCAATGGGAGAGGAAGGGAAATCTAAGGAATGATTTGGTATTTGTTGTTTGGTGATGACTTGGAATCGCTTGAATGCGATTTTTTTATGTACATCATAATGCCTAGATACCCGTTCAAGATTTACTCATTAGGAGTAAGTCTTGAATAGTCCCCGTTTTGGGACTGTTCTTAAACGTCACATCTCACTTAGGTAGTGAATGTGTGTTGATTCTTTGATTCTAAGTGAAATACGGTTAATCATTTCCCTAATTTGTTCTCCGGGTGCATATAAGATAAGCAATTATCTTCATCGTGTACTTGGAGAACTGAAGGGAAATGCTGCCGAATTTTACTTAGAATCAAAGATGATACATGCATTCACTAGTGGGATTGGACGTTTAAGAATGGGTTAGGTTGGAGTGATAAGGACCCAGTGGAAGCATGCATTGAATATTAGTTTGTTGTGTTATATTTATGTGAATTTTTTAATTGATAATAAGTTTTAATGGATGTATATATGTGTGGGGGTTTTTAGAAATGGATCGAAGTTGGATGTATGGAAAGCGGAATACGTTGGAGTTCGTACAAGGTGTGAATGAGTTTTGTAAACGTCTTGTAGAGCATCAACAACTTACTTGCGAGGATGAGATATATTGTCCATGTGTTGATTGCTACAATGTGAATACGATTTCGATATTAGGTTAATAAGAGATCATATTATTCGTCGAGGATTTAGAGCTGAGTATTATATTTGGTTATGGCATGGTGAGAAGGGAAAGTATACTCGGAATAGGGTTATTGTTGATGATGGCACTAGTAACTCATTAGAGATTGATATGTCGAATGTTGGGGCGAGAGAATGAATTTGTGATTGAAGATCATGTTAGGATAGAAGGTGATGATGTTGTAGGTAATGAAAATGATCACGGAGATAATAGTGACACCGAGGATGAAGAGTTTGGTGATGATCGATTAGGTGAGATGTTGGAAGGGGCACGTGACCATTTTAAAGAGCGGTCACGAGTGTTTGACGGTTTGTCGAAAGGCTTTGGGAAACCCCTTTATCCGGGGTGTACAAAATACACTCAATTGAGTGGGGTTTTAACCCTTTTCAACATCAAAGCGAAACATAATTTGACCGATGTAGGCTTAACGGGAACTCTTAGAAGCTTTACAAGATATGTTTCCCGAGGGTAATTTATTACCAAAATCCACCTACTATGCCAAAAAATTAATGTGTCCTTTGGGTTTAGAATATGAGCGGATTGATGCATGTTCGAATGATTGCGTGTTGTATCGAAATGAGAATGCAGACCTTTATGAATGTCCGAGGTGTGGTAAGTCCCGCTATAAATTGCCGGATGGGGTTGAGCCTGGGCCGGGCAATACGGGTCCTTCGCGAAAGTGTTGTGGTATCTTCCAATTGTGCCAAGGTTTAGGAGGCTATTTTCTATCAAAGAAGATGCAAAGAACCTAAGATGGCATGCTGATCGGAGAAAGAAAGATGGGATGCTTAGGCATCCAGCAGATTCTCCTCAATGGAAGGCTATAGATTCCGGATATCGGGAATTTGGTCAGGAAGTTAGGAACTTGAGACTTGCATTGTGTACGGACGGAATGAACCCTTACGGTACTTTGAGTAGTCAACATAGTACTTGGCCTGTTCTGTTAGTGATATACAATCTTCCTCCATCGTTGTGCATGAAGCGGAAGTATATTATGTTGTCTCTCTTAATTTCTCGGGCCTAAACAGCGGGAAATGATATAGACATATATCTTGCACCTCTCATCGAAGATCTCAAAAAGATGTGGGACGAAGGTGTTATGGTATTTGATGCGTATTCCAATGAAGATTTCGGGCTTCGTGCTATGCTATTCGTACTATAAATGATTATCCCGCTTATGGCAATTTGTCGGGGTATAAGGTCAAAGGAAAAAAGGCATGTCCCATTTGTGAGAATGGTATGGAGGCTACACATTTGCCACATTGTGGGAAACATGTCTATATCATTAATAGGCAATTCCTACATAATTCTCATCCATATCGAAAGAAAAAAGCACCATTTATCGGGTTAGTTGAAAATGCTCCAGCTCCTAGACCGTTGACCGGAAAAGAAGTTTATAATCGTGTTAAGGGGATGGGCACAATATTTGGTAAAGGGGTTAAACCTTCGGAAGACGATGGTGTCATTTGGAAAAAAGAGTCTATATTCTGGAGACTTCCTTATTGGAAATACTTACCAGTTAGACATTGTCTCGATGTAATGCACATTGAAAAAAATGTTTGTGATGCAATTATTGGTACTCTGTTGAATATGCCGGGAAAAACTAAGGATGGTTTGAAAGTTCGCAGAGATATGGAGAAATTGAAGATTCGGCCTAATTTATGGCCAAAGATTAAGGAAAAAACTAAGAAAGGAAAGGGAACAACAACATATTTGCCTCCAAGCTTGTTATACATTGTCTAGGCAAGAGAAACGATTGTTCCGTGAGTGTTTATACGGTATTAAGGTTCCCACTTGGATACTCATCTAACATGAGAAGACTTGTTTCTTTGAGTGGTCCGAAATTAATTGGGTGAAGTCCCATGACTGTCATGTGTTGATGCAAGTGTTTTTGCCGATTGCAATACGCGGGATTCTTCCAAAACATGTCAGGCTTGCCATCACGAGGTTGTATTCATTTTTCAATACCATATGCAACAAGGTTCTTGACCCTGATAAGTTGGATGCTTTGCAAAATGAGGTGGTGATAACACTTTGTCAATTTGAGATGTATTTTCCACCTTCTTTTTTTGACATTATGGTTCACTTAGTCCTTCATTTGGTAAGAGAGATTAAACTGTGTGGTCCTGTGTTTTTAAGATGGGCATACCCTTTTGAGAGACATATGGGTTCTTTGAAAAAGAAAGTGAGGAACCCAGCAGAAGACCAGAGGCGAGTATTATTCAAGGAACAATTGCCGAAGAGGTTGGAGGATATTGTTCTTCTCATTTTGCTAAGGTCGTGACGATAGGCCTTCCAAAGTCCAGACACGAGGGAAGGTTAGAAGGCAAGGGTGGTGTCGGAATGCGACATATTTCGCCTTCATTGAGTGAGTTGAATAAAGCTCATCTTTTCGTGTTGCACCATGTTACTGAAGTTAATCCATACTTAGAGAGACATATGCGTGAATTGCGCCACAAAAACCCGTCAAAAGGGGAGAGGGCGTTGATGAATGAGCATAACAGGTCTTTCATTGATTGGTTCCATAATAAAGTAATTGGTGAATTGTCTCGCAAACGACCATCATGTACCCGATACAATTAAGTGGTTGGCATACGGTCCACGTGATAGTTTTAAATCGTATGAGGGGTATGATATCAATGGATTTACCTTTTACACTGAACGTCAAGACAAGAAATCGAAGGTGGTACAGAATTGTGGGGTTTCAATGGTTGCATCATCTAGGGAGTATGCGAGTGCAAAGGATAAAACTCCGATTGATGCTACACAATCATATTATGGGATCATTCAGGAAATATGGGAGCTCGATTATTGTGACTTCACTATGCCTATTTTTCAATGCAAGTGGGCGGATAATAGACGTGGTTTGCGAAAGGATGAGTGTGGTTTTACTCTAGTCGATATGAGTCGTCTGCGTGACACTGATGAACCTTTTATCCTCGCATCACAAGCAAAACAAGTGTTTTATGTATCTGATCCTGTAGACACTCAGTGGTGCATTGTTGTTAATGGTAAAAGGCGAATTTTAGGAGTTGGTGATGTTGACGATGAAGAAGAATATGATAAGTTTGATGATATTCCCCCTTTCTCAATCCCAAGTGATGATATGATGGATGTGTATGATACTGAAAATAGTTACATGCGAGTGGATCACCAGGAGGGTATAACGGTCATCGAGCAACCTATTGACCAAAATTAAAGGTAAAAAATGTTCTATATGAGTAATTTGAATACTAATAAATTGATGTACTTATAATGAGATTTCATTACAATAATGTGTTGATATATATTGTTTTAAATTTTGTTAACACTTTTTGTTGTTTCTATGTATATGTTACAGATATGGCTAGTGACGGTTCGAGCGATCAGTCATCGGATTCCGATGCACCATTTCACCCGGAAAAGGAGGCCGATCGGGGGGAGGACAACGATCGTGCTTGCAGATGCGTTTGATGCTTGGATGGAAAGAATGGAAGTAGAAGCTGATAGAAATGCTTTACTTGACATTGAGGTGACATCTGATCCACGTCAGCCACCCCCCTCAGGTTCGCGATTATTGTAATATTGAATATGTCATTTATTTGTTCGTTCTCTAATTCATTGTTTCCTTATTTTGATTCTTAGATCCTCGTCAGACCACTGCATATTATGGTGCACAAGGGAGGGGGAAGAAGTCAGGTGGGAAGACAAAGGCAGCTAAAAAGAGTAAAAGAGGTCCCACGATGAATCTCCACAACACAGAAGATATGTTCTTACAGTTTGATGAATTGGGGAGACCAACAGGTAATTATTGATTGTAAGATAGTTATAATTTACCATGCTTAGGATTTAATGTTTGTATTTTGTAATTGTTTTTTCTATTAGGCACGTGGAGATCCAAGTATGGTATTTGGGTCGGTCTTTCTATACGCAGGCTTAACATCAATTGGAAATGGAAAAACATTTCTCCTGCCTTGTTGGATTTGATGTGGACAGACACTATGGTAAGATTTGTTTCATTTACAATTTTGAGATTTATTGTTCTATTGTTGATCTAACGTGCTTATTTATTTGTTTATGATGGAAAACAGAATATGTTTCACCTTCCGGACGAGATAAGCTATAAGAGGCATTACTTGACTGCTGTGAACTCCAGATGGAGGGATTTCAAGAGCAAATTGGTATCTGGTTGGATCACCATGACCAGAGTCAGATCAAAGAAGGAGAAGCTAGGTGATACTCCGCCAGATGTATACAAGCACATCAAGACGGAGGATTGGCTTACCTTCAAGGAGGCTATGACGTCAGATGAGGCTGTAGTAAGTTAAATTATATTCTAATAACTTAAATTGTTTTATTAAATTAAATTATATTCTACTAACTTGATGTGTTTTTTATTGCAGAAAAAGCGAGAAAAGGCGCTCGAGAGTGCAAAAAGGAATACACATCATCACCACTTAGGGCAAAGGAACTATGGGGATGCTAGAGAGTTGTGGAAGCAGGAGAACTTTTCTCCACCTAGTTTTGATTCTGCAGGATCGTCATCTAGTACACCATCCTCCTCGGTGTCCTCTCATGTTACTCGGGGTGATGACTGGTGGTGCGCGATGCATAAGAAGGATCCAGTCACCAAACAGCGATTTATTCCAGCTGAGGAAACAAAGATTGCAGCTGACAAATACGTATGTATATCACTATATATAACTTTTAGTTTGACATATATACGTTTTTTATTTATTAAATACATTTTTGTTATTTGGAACTTGTTTTTTGGCAGTTGGAGTACAAGGAGAAGCAAGCCAAGGGTGAGTTCACTCCGGTACGTAACAAAGACGCCCTGTTTATGGCTCTTGGAGAGAAGCCAGATCACTCGGGTCGTTGTTATGGTTTTGGAGGCTACAATGTTGGCTATAGGAAGGCTTTTGGTCTTCCACCTCCTAGGAACTATTGGAGCTCGAGTCGGGAACAAGAGGAAGCATTCATGCGAGAAAATGGCGAAAGGTGGAGAACCGACATTGCCACATATATGCAGAATGTGGCGCTTTCACAGCCCACTCAGCTACCTACTCCACCATTTGCTCCACCATTTGTTCCATCAGCTGCTTCACCATCTACCTGGGCCTTTGCTTTTCAGCCCACTCAGCTACCTTTTCCGCCATTTGTTCCATCACCCGCTTCAAAGATCTTCGGGCAGTGCTTTTCAGCCCACTCGCCTACCTTTTCCTCTATTTGTTCCATCACCCGCTTGCATCTTCCGGTCCAGCTACTTTTCAGCCTACTCGGCTACCTTTTCCTCCATTTGTTCCATCATTGCTTCACCGGTTGTTCCATTCACCGTTGTTCCATCACCGCTTCACCATCTGTTGGGCCATCTACTTCACAGCCCACTCAGCTACGTACTCCACTATCTGGATTTGGAGACACTCATTCTCCTCATTCGAAGGTACATATATTTATCATATATACATGTGCTTTATACAAATAAGGATCATATATACATGTGCTTTATACAAATAAGGATCATATATACATGGTGCTTTATACAAATAAGGATCATATATACATGTGCTTTATACAAATAAATATCATAATTATTCATGCTTTATACAAATAATTATCATATATACATGTGCTTTATACAAATAATTATCTTATATATTAAGAACTTTATGTTATTGTTAGGACGAGACTCCCTGTCGATTGTATTTGATAGATCCAACTAGTGGAAAGACTTGTCTAGTGGCAGATGCACATTCTTATGCTTTTGATGAGACCACTACAGTTCATGGGTCTAGAATGATGAATGATCACCTTCGAGTGAAAATTCATCGTTTTGTAGAGAAGTATGGTCATTTGCCACTACCTGTCCCCGTCCCTGCATATGAAATCGACACTACGGAAACTGCTTTGGGTACGTGGGTGCAATGGCCAAAAAATTTAGTGCAAATATTAGGTGATGAGGTAATTGTTCAAATTTTATCCATTTTTGTTCAAATAATAGGATTAAATGTAAAAATTACATAATCTTATGCGCGTTCTCAAAAATTATTATTAGGTTACACAGACACCTAAAAAACAAAAGGGGATTTCGGGGGAGGCTGTTAGATGTCCTAGCCAGCAGCTTTCAGCCGGTTCGGCTACTCGTTATAGTCCAGTAGTTGATGATGTATCGTTCTTGGAATCACTCACTGAAGACTGTAAGGAGTTAGCAGATACGCTTGCCCTTGCCGTCGCAGACGATGATACTGTTGGTGTAACCTTGCCGAGCTCATTATTCCATTATACAGAAGATGCCACCGCTTATCTGACCAAGGAGGATATTGCTCAGTTCTTGAAAGGGGAGATGCTTAATATTTCTATTATCCAAGTGTACATGAGGTAACAATAATCAAAGTTATGATTTTTTTTTACATTTCATTGTATGATAGTTGTATTTTCCACATAAAGTTTATGTTTATCTATTTTTTGTAGGGCAATACAGTCTGACTTGGATGGATTTGGGGATGCTGTTCGAGTTTGTTGGATGTGCCCGGAGAGTACCGCGGATGTGCATTCTTTGGAGAATCTAACGACTTACATTGAGTGTGCTTTGACTGGATCCGTCGTTGCTGGTGCTAGTATCATCTTCGCGCCAATCTTTCAAGAGTAATATTCTATCTTAATAGTTTTACAAATATTGATTTTTGCATGACATGTGAATTTTTTAAGTAATTATTATTATTCAATCTTGCAATAGCCGTCATTGGATGCTCCTGGTCATACGTCCCATGCTCGGGATTATTTACGTCTTTGATTCCGCTAGCTATCACAAGGAGCGGAAGTTAAAGATTAAACCTCCAATGATAGCGTAAGTTGATCGCTTTGATATATTTTAAATGTTTTTAAATTATAATATAAAGCAAATAAAGTGTAATTGATCATTTGATTTTGTTTTATGTAGTGCTTTTAGGAGGTTTCGGATGACCTGCAACGAAGTTCGTCACAACAAGCTTAGTTGGAAATGTGTTAAGGTATAATATCCTTATTTTATTCAATTAAAAGCATATGTTATGTCATTCTCATTATACTATAAATTTACTCATTTTCTTAAAACTTTCGTTAAAGTGCCCACAACAACAAGGAGGCACGGAGTGCGGTTATTTTGTCATGCGCAACATTTTTGACGCACTCATTTTATATTCTAGTTCGGAGGATTTCGATGAAGTAAGTTTTTTGTTCACTTATTATTCATTTCATATTTTATATATATAACTATTGAAAGCTAACTTTGGTGAATTATTTTCAGGTTGCTTGTACTACCTTTACCCGCGATCCTTATACTGAAGATCAAATCAATGAGGTGAAAAATAAGTGGGCAAGATACTTTATTGATAATTGCATTGCATAGGTTAGGTTAGTTTATATATATAACTATTGAAAGCTAACTTTGGTTAATCGTATTATTGACTTAATTGATTGGATTTCATGATATATAAATATATATGTTGGATCATATGATATCTATGTTTTATTGAATCTTATATATTTCTATTGTTAAACTTGGAATTTGGATTGTGTGTGGAAGTTGGATGTTGGATGAATTTGTGGATTAGGTGTTGTTTGTTGGATGATTTGTGGATGATGGATGGATGTTGGGATGAATTTTGGATGATGAATTGTGGATGATGGATGGTTGTTGCATATAATATTGTACGGGTTAATTCCCAATTATGGGTTTATCCAATTTACAAACGGAGCTCTGTCGAAATTTATGCGTAAATTTGCCGCATCCCGCTTGCCGCATCCCGCTTGCTGCATTCCGCATTCTCGCATTACGCTTGCGCATAATGTAAATTATTTAAAAAAAAAAAAGGTATATTGCTTGCGGTTTCTCCGACAAACCGCAAAGCAATATCCATTTTTAATAATAAAAAATACATAATATTCTTTGCGGTTTCTCGACAAACCGCAAGCAATATCCTTTTTTAATAATAAAAAATATATCATATTGCTGCGGTTTGTCAGAGAAACCGCAGCAATATTATGTATTTTTTATAATAAAAATATCCATATTGCTGCTGTTTGTCACAAAAACAGCAGCAATATGTTTGTTTTAAATAATAATAAACAGGAAATATTGCTGCGGTTTTTCCTCAAAACCGCAGCAATATATTTTAATATTGCTGCGGTTTAAAACCGCAGCAACAGATTAATTACCTATTGCTGCGTCGTTAATTGCTGCGCGGTCAAAACCGCCGCAATAGGCCACTTAAAGACCGCAGCAATAAGCATTTATTCTACTAGTGGAAGAAACCGAATTTACATTAATTACGTGATCATATGGGTCATACAAAGAGGGAGAAATAAGGAATGATGGAGGATATAATATAGGGGAAGAAGGAATGAGGTCAAGTTTTTGAGAGAAAGGAACATGAGACTCAAAAACAGTAAGTGGAACCGATAAAGACTCATGAATTTCATAACTCTCATCTAGAGACTTCTCTAAGGAAGGCTTTTCAACCAAGGGTTCTTCGTCCTTCAAAATATCCATCACATTGATCCTTTTCTTAATCTCATCATCATCCCAATAGTTCACATTTATTATCCCTCCCGCATCATCATCATCATCATCATAAATATATGGTTCGGGATGAGAATTTTGAGCAGAATTATCACAAACATATTGGGGAGAGCGATTGAAACCATGTAGGGGTGTCACATCACACAAAGAAATAGCAAGAGAAGTAGAGTGACAGTTCGAAGAATAAGAAGGTGTTGTAATATGCATTTCGGATGAAAAGGATGGTCGAGAAGAAAAAGACATATCCCACTCATAATTATTCTGAGCCAACCACTCAATTAGATCCCAACAATAATCAGGTGATTGAGATAGAAATTGTCCATTAGACATAGACTCCAACACCTCTCTAGTTTCTTTATTTAAACCCTCATAAATCACTAGGCACATATCCCAAATTTCAATTCCATGGTTAGGACCAATAAAATCGCCAAGTCTATAATAGTATTTCCAAAATAATTCATTCTCATATTGAGGAAAAGAAAAAACTGCTCTAGAATTACTAGCAAAAATATTGGGTTCATGGAACATGTATAGCAATTCATGAGAACTCATGCAAAAATTGGGAGAATTTTGATATGATGCATCAAAACTATAAACATGAGAACCACAAGAATTATGACTATGGTGCCTATCAAAAGAATTATCCCCATCACAATAATAATATGACTCCATGATACGAAAAAGAAAAAAAAATATTCACAAAAGAAAGGAAAAAAAAATTTATATACACTATAGTCTCACCAACAATAAAAACTAAATAAAACAAACTATCTCCCCGGCAACGGCGCCAAAATTTGATAGGCGTGTCGCGCACCTAACAAAAATAAATAACCTAACTAACCTCCTAACTATGTAGTAGGGTAAGTCAGGGTTGATCCCACAAAGAGAAAGTTGTTCTATGATTAGCCCTTAATTAATGGTAAGACTAAAGGAAATTAATATCAAGAATAATGGTCGTCGAATCAACTATATTATTCAATCTATAAATGAAAGACTCTATAGTTAAGTATCCCCACTAGCATGAATTAATACAATAATAATTCCTACCCCAAACTAGTCAATTAAATGCTTACTAGGAAAAGTACACCCTATAAAATACCATAAACCTCTCCCGAGTATCTATGGCTTCTCTAATATGCACTCAAGCCTACTCCCGTGGAATCATGCAAATTAAAGACATTAAACGCGGCACTCTAACTTCCTAACAATCCATTCTACCTACTCCCGTGGAGAACTTCATGTCCTTAATTGAAATACCCAAATCCGTCAAAACCCAACTCCCGTTGTGATCAAGACAATGTAATCATAACAATACTAGTTATCCCTAATCTAGTACTGAAATATGCACAATCAATTAAGCAAGAATAATTCAACAATTAATTTGGGAATTTGAAGAAATAATCATAAATTAATTCATACTAGGCTTCAACTTAACCATAGATAAAAGAACTACTCAAGCATAATTGAAATAAACAAAGAAACTGGAGAAGAATAATTAAAATTCATAATAATAAAGAAAGGAAAAGAAGGAGAAAATAAATACTTGAATTAATGGAAGAAAGGTAGAGTCTTGAAGAACAATAAAGATCTACAAGTTTCTCTCTCTAACTTCTCTCTAGAAACCCTAAAAAGTGTCTACAATCAACTATATCCCGTCATTAAACAAATAAAATTGTATTTATAGCTTCCTAAAATAATAAAATCGACAAAATAGAACGCGCTACGGGGCAGACCAACACGGAAGTGTCAATAATGACACGGACGTGTTGAATTGCTACTACATAAATATCCTACGATAGAGAAGCTACTGCCTCGAAGAAATCAGAGTGACACGGACGTGTCATAAGTGACACGGACGTGTTGTCCTGTAATCGTCAGATTCTTCAGCTCAACTTCGAACAGCTGTAACTTTTGATCCAAAGCTTTGTATGGTGCATGTAATATATCATTGGAAAGATCTTCAAGTATAGTTTCCAACCTAGTTGGAATCACCTCATTATCAATTTTGTGTCAAAAGTTATGCGTAAAATGGTGCAGAGGTGTCATACTTTGTACAAGTACACAAAGTCCTTTGTATCTTCTTCAATTCCAATCCGTTTTGGGCACATGGTGTATCGTTTTGAAGGTCATACAAGTGCCTTAATCATCATATCGTCAAATAGGAGTCCAAAGTACCTGAGATTACATCAAAAGACCAAACAACCCGTGAAAGCATCGTAGCTTATAAAAAGTGACCTAAATATGCATAAATGCAATGTAATGCTCTAATACTACATGAAAATGCACCCTAATATGCAACTAAATTATGTTAGAATATGCACTTATTATCGAACTTATGTGATTTTTGTCAATAGCTGAAATAAACTGAAACGAAACTGAAAATAACTGCAACGTATTTTAACTGCTTTGGATTCAACCGTTGGTTGGTTTAACTGTTCAGATAAAACTGGTTTAAACTCCAACTGAACTGAACTGAACATGGAAAAGAAAAAAACTGAACTGAAAAGTTTCTTAACTGAACTGAACTAAATTGTTAATAATTTTAACAATTACAAACTGAACTGATAGAACTGAACTGTTTGGATATAGTCAAAACTAAACTGTTGAACTGAATTGACACCTCTAACTACAACCTTCTCCTACCTAAAAACCTTATTGAAAACAAAAAACAAGAATAAAAAAAAAGGGCAAAAACAAATGTCCGGCAAGGCAAACCACGCGCAGACTAATAACAAACCTCCTAGGGTTCTTCGTCTTCACACCACACTCACTCCACCGCATTCGCCCTTACTGTCGTATTCGCCAGCGCACCAACATCTTCTCCTTCGTCTTCTTTATCGGCGTACGAAACACTCACTCCTTCGCCTCCGTCGTCTTCTTCAAACCTCCACAGCTTTGCGAAGGTTCTTCGTCTTCGCCTCGCCCTCACTTTGGGTCTCAATTTCATCATCACTTTTCTAAGGTAATTCTTACTCACGTCCTTTCCTTTCTTTTGTCTTTTTACTCTCATTCTCCCCCCATTTTTATGGCTCTCGATTTGATAATTTGGGCATTTGTAATGCTTATACCGAGCAGACCACCCATGAGGAGCTCTTCCTTCCCCCGGACGAGAGGTATGCCCGGGGGGTGGCGGAGGAATTAGGTCAGAGGGACCCTGAAGAGGTACAGTCTCAGCCTCAGCCTCAGCCTCAGCCAGAGCCTCAGCCAGAGCCTCAGCAACAGCAGTTCCAATACCAGCAGTACCAGCAGGAGCAGGGTTACCTCCCTCACGCCCAGTTTCAGGCACAGGTAACTGAGCAATTATACAGTATTAGGGGCGATTTGGGAGAGATGCAGGATAGGATGTATGGGATGGAGGACCAGATCTATTCAGTTGGTTCCATGGTTTCAGCCATGAACAACTTCTTTGTGTCCCGTTTTCCACCCCAGGGACCGAAGAACCAGGACTCCTAGTACTCCGTTCCCACATCCGAGATTGAGGCGACGTGCATTATACGCCGCCAGGAGAGAGAGGCCCGTAGGGCAGCCCGCGGGTTTGAGCGCAGGGGCCCCTCGAGCTCTTAGAGTTTTTACCTTTTCCTTTCCCTCTTATTTGTGTTTGTCCTTTCCACATTAAGGACAATGTGCATAATAAGCGTGGGGGAGAGATTGATTAAATGCGGTGGTATTTTAGCTTGTTTTAGTTTGTTCTGTTTGGTTTGTTTTGTATATATTGTGGTAATTTGATGAAAATTTTTGTGAATGACAAAAGAAGAAAGAAAAAAAAAGAATCCCGCTGAGTTGAAAACCCGCAAGGGCGGGCGACTCGGGCAAAATTGGGGGCTCGGATAGGTCGACCTATGCAAAAAAGAGCTAGTTGAGCGGGTGAGTTTTGCGAGCCAAAAAAAAAAAGAGAGATGAAAAAAAAAATGAATGAAAATGAGAAGCTAGGATGAAAACCCGGAAGGGCTCCTAGGCAAAATGAGAGAAAAAAAAAGAGAGAAAAGCAAAAAGAAAAAATATTTTTGCTTTGATCCTCATTTGTCGGTGTCGGCGTCATAAGGTGGCGGCATTGGAGATGATGTTTTCGGGCTAGATTAGGTCCTTGTTTTGTGTCTTTTGAGGGCGGGGTGTGCATCTCTTTTTGGCTCGTTTCTCTTTTGTTGCTTGTGGTATGATTTGGTTGGAGCATGGAGCTAAGTGTGGGGGAATTACTTACCCTCGTGCCTTAGTTTCCTTGCATTTTGGGTAGGTCGGAATCGGGAGGTCATTTTTAATAGTCGTGTTCCGAAACCTTTCGGGATTCGAGATTCATTTGTATAGAAGGATTCTTTTGGGGTAAATTTTGTCGATTGGCTTTTGTGTCTTGTGGATGGCGATTCCGGAGGTTGGCGTGGTATGGCGTATTTTGGTGCTTGGGTGTGTCGATTTCTCTTTTTCTTTTACTCGAAGTCGAGTAAGGTTTAAGTGTGGGGGAAATTGATGTGTCTAAGTTATCCGCCAATCTTAGGCGGATTTCGGGTCGTTTTTGGTGTCGGTTCGGGCTTAGTATCGGGATTTAGGAGAGTTCTGATGTTAGCAGGTGTTGTCGGAGGATGTTGTGTTTTGAGGAGTCTAGGGAGCGGTTTGCATGGTGGCGTAGTCGAGGACCAATCTTGGTCCTCCGATCACTTTTTGTGCCTCGGGGTCCTTGTCCTTGGTTCCTTTATGTCGCATCTTCCGAGGCTTCCGAGCTTTGTTCGAGTTCCGAGTCCGAGTTCCGAGGTCCGTGGTTCAAGCTTCTTGGTTTGCTCGTCGTTCGAGGATCGTCTTCATTATGGTTCTGCAGCTTCATGGCTTACTCAAAAGCCAAGTTCTTTCTTTTCTTCCGCTTTATGCTTTCTTTTGGCGCTTCTGAGGCAGTCGCAACATCGCGACCCGCGTTCAGTGTCGGCTGCTTCTTTTATTTTCTTTTCCTCCCTTGGAGGGTGAGGTTATTAAGTTTTAGTTTTTGTTAGAAAAAACGAGAGAAAAGAAAAAAGAAGATTTCTTTCTAGGGTTTTTTTCTCTCTTCTTTTGGAGATTTGTAATGAATCCTATGGCTTGGCTAGCTTAAACATCTTTCTTGGGTTTGGTTGTTGAAGCTCTAATCTACTTGTGAGAAGTTCTTATCCTCTACTTTCTTTATGGTCATTGTGATGCTTCTTGTATTTAATTTCATGATGTTTGCATAATCTTTGCTAGGAACGTTACTAGTATTGTTGAGTGATTCATCTAATGCTGATTCTAGGTGCATAATCGGATTGTTGTGTTCCTAGCTCCATGTAGCATACTAGGTGTTTGATTAAATGCTGAACATTAATCTTTTGCACTTAGAGAAGCATTGCTTATTATTTGAATGTTATTGCTTTGATAACATTAGTAATCCTATCGTGTTCCTCGACTTTAATGCTACTTTGATTTGGACCTAAGTGTGATTCATTTGAGTTAAAGCATAGTAAGGGCGGTTCAAACCACGCAGATCGTGTGTTTAGCCACGATCTAGGAGGATAGAGGTCTAGACTTCTCGATAGGTGACCATAGGAAGTGTCAGGGGTTAAGATTTCATAACCACAAACTAGGTTAGGGAGGATGCTAATCGAACCCAAGGCCTTTTTATATTGTAATCTCTTCGTATTTTAATACTGTGCTTAGTTTAACTTGCTTGCATTGTTCCAAATCCCCCAATTCGGTTACTTTGGCCTTAGCACATACTAGGGTCCTTAATTCACTAATTTCCGAACAAGTTCCTTTGCTCCCTGTGGATACGATCCCTACTTCCATTATACTAGCTTAGTGTGCATGAGAGTAGGTTAATTATATTTGGTTAGGAGTACACGGCAAACGCCTACCAGGTAACAATAGATACTTAAGCTTCTACTTATTTTGGTTTGAAAACCTAAGTTTATTAAATAAAGACCAAAGCTGTTAATCTTTACATTGGTTCAATATCAATTCCATTTACATTTCCATGATACAAAAAGAGGAAAGATTCAATCTTTTGCTATAACAGACTACCACAAACTGACTTTGTAATTGAACTAAAAAGAATAGGAAGTGAAATCAAGATTGTAGATTTCAAAAATAAGTTTCAATCTAATAACTGAACAAAAGTTCCAATCTTTAATTTCAATAACCCAAACACTACCAATTTCAGACCCATAATCTGACTTTGTTATTATACCAAGATGATTCAAAATAGATTTGAAGATTCAAATAATAATACCCATCAAAATTTCTGAAATGAAAAGAGAAAAGGAGTGGAGCATATACCTACATAAAGGCCACAAGAACACTGGCACTAACACACACGAGAGAAAAGGATGGGCAGCAGCCTAGCTGACAACAAAGAACATCAACAGAGAAAAGAGAGAACGAAGGACAGCAGCAACAACAGGGATAGAAGCAACAATCGGAGCCCGGCGGCGACACTGCAGCAGAAACAACAACAATAGAGGAGAGAGAAAATGGGAGCAGGGATCGATGAGGGTCAACGACAATGCTCCGACGGGTTAAGAATATCGCCGGCAGATATTCTGGTGGACGGAAGCAACCGCAAATGGAGGAGGGAAGAAAGAGATGCAGGGGTCACAAGAGAGAGAAAATGGGTTGGGGTTTCATTTAGCTGAAATTGTATTAGTCAGGCAAACATAAAGGAGGGGGGGGGTTGAGAATTTGACAACGAGGCTCATATATGACATTTACAAAATGATGCCACGAGCAATCGGAGGAGAAATGGCCAAAACTAATTTTAATCCCTTTTTATATATATATATATATATATAATTTATACTGAAACCAAAATCATACTTAAGTTGGTTAATAAACCCAAACTTTATCAAAATATTTAAATGACCAAAACTATTTCTGAAAAGGAAAATCACATTTCTTAAAATATAACATACAAAAATCATCATATAGTCAAAGGTAAAATATAATTAATTTTTAAATAATCTGCTTAAACACTGGGCTATTACATACTATCGCCCTAAAAAGAAGTTTCGTCCTCGAAACTTGAAAACAGAAAACTTTAGAGCATCTAAAAACGAATAAAATCACATTAAAAACATTTTTAACGGAAATCAAATCCACAATCTCCAATACATCGCTTCCCAAACAAATAATCACTAATCTCAAATTCAAATTCTCCATGATTCCCAATCAATAAAACTCAATTTCCTCAAATCATAAATCATAATATAAGCTAAAATCTCAATAAATATTTTCAATTTTCCAAATTTCATTTCCTCATACTCAATCTCATATTTCTCTAATTCCATTCCTCAATTTTCAACCACTAATCACCCAAATTCATGTTGGTCAATCCCAAGGATCTTTTACCCCCGCTAGGTGGCAAATAAGCACCACGATCGCAGGGTTGCTCTGATACCACCTGTAAAAGCCCGCACTTCCGAGCTGCTAGCTAATCACACTTAACATTCATAAACCTCATCTATCATTAATAAACCTCAATTACATTATCTTGCAGTAAAAACATAACCTTACAAATCGATCATGGACCTGTGGGTCAGGGGCCCACAACAACCAACCAGAAGATAAATACAATTACATGAAACGATCAAACCGAATCTCTGAAATAATACAATAATACGCTACAAGAATTTCTCTCTTAATTATCCATGTAATATCCATTATAGCTCAAATGAGAATCATCTCCACCATTACACCTATGATCCTCTAACTTGACTCGAACCAAGTTCTAACATTTCCTGCAAAAATCACTATCACGAACTCTGCCCCCACCAGGACAGGTTTCAAGAACAACATCAGATAAACTGAGTACACACTGTCCAACCAGAAAATCTTTTTGGTGGCTTAAAACGTATTTACAGATTTTAAGCTTATCTTACGAGACATTGAAAGCAAGAAACTGAAACTTCATAAATGAAAGAATCATATAACAAGTTACTTAAACACAATTTACAATGTTACTTGTTAAAATAATAATGTGAATTAATACCTTACGAAATAAATAATATATATACTTTCATTTCGAGGAATCTATATGATCTCCTAATCATGTCATATTATCTATATCTCCCACTTCTGTGTTTCAAAAGGGATAACCTCTAATCCAAATATGTGCAATATAGCTAATTCTTTTCATAAATTCCTAACGAGTTTCTTAGTAATTTATTCTCCTATTTGACACATATATTCCATAATTTGGGTGAGTAAAACATTACTTCGGAAATAAAGTTTTAAAATTCACGAATCACTTGCATATTTAAATGCATATTCTACTTTCTTTCATAAATCATACTATACTGGGGAAGAGAACACGAATAGAGTTGCCATTCTGGAGCATTATCTAAACTTTTACAAGGGACGTCTCCCTCTTCCATTATGTACTACTTGCAAGACTTTTCAGGACATGTCCCCAGAATATATACATAATACAGAATATATAATACAGAATGTTGTTCATCACTGCTCCGGCGGCTTCTTCCCCTTACAAAAACGAAATCAAATACATAATCCAATATTTTTCTAAAACTCAATTCATACTTCTCGAGTTACATGTATCAAATTCTCATAACAGAATCGCATCAGAGTATTTCATATACAAACTCAAATTGTTTGGTATACATAGTATACTCGAGCTTCCAAAATCATAAATCAACTTCTTATAAAATCGATTTGACAAAAATTACTTATAGACAGACTTTAAGAGAAATATAGTTCAATTCTATACGTTTATTATAATAAGTCCAAATATAACTTACTAATCAGAATCCCAGAAGATTTATTACTAGCTCCAATAGTTATCATAAAACTCCAAGTATATAACTACATTTTCCTCGGTTTATAAATTGTAGTGCACTTATCATCTGCAAAACAGTAGTTTACTTTTGCAATCTCTAACCTCAACCTTGTCATGACCAATGTCATCTCAGACTTACGAACTCATATTAGGATATATTCTGAAATCTTGTATTACATCTAGAGCTTTCAACTTAAATCCATATTCCTCAAGCTTGGTAATTTAAGATACAATGTCATTAGTATTTCGAAATTCATATTTGAAACTCAAATCAATATTTATTTTTCTAACATAATATGTACTCAGGTCCTCCCAATAACTTGTGTGAATAAAACTCTTTATAGTTTCACACACTTAAACTATATATACATGAATAAGCTTATCTTCATCACTTATTAGAAGTATACTTAATCACTCAATTTCGGAAGATTGATATTGACAAATATATCCAAAATTCTCTCTTCTTCATAACCAAATATTCATAACTGTTTCCATTAAATTGAAACACGAGCCATTAACCGACTTAGCTCAATATCCATAAAATAGACCAAGTATGTCATGGATAAATATCCTGCGTAACTCTATATTTGTCCATGATATTAAAATACCAATAATACTTCAATGTATAATCATAATTACTGAACTCTTTATACAATCATAAACACGCGTTATACTTAACAAGAGAAATACAAATATCATATTAAAACTTTGTAACTTATATTAAAGTTTAAAATAATCAAAAAATACTTCCAGCAAATAACACATTAAGCCAACCACCACAATCACATTTTCGTCCGTAAATCATGCGATTCACAAAACCATATGAAATACCAAATTATTGTTCGAAGGTGGTAGGACATGTGTGTACCTTTACATGATCTCCAAGTACCGCTTCAACTCCATAATCTACCTCCAAGAATCATGCACTTGATCTCATCTTAGCTTGAATCATACATATCACCATAGCCATCCTCCAACCACTACCTCACAACAGTAACAAAATGCCAACATATCAATCATAACTTATTCACAATAATATACTACAAACTCTTATCTTCCTTGCAATGTTGGTAATTCTTTCAATCATAAAACTCAAACCTCTATTTAGAACTAACTAAACTATTCCAAAAATAAGCAACTCATAAATGATCGCTAGCACTTTACTCACTAGCACCAATCAAGTACTTATAATGGCCACTTTGCTATCTCTCATATCTACCGTTCTCTCTTCTCCAAGTAAAATAACCACTTTGCTATCTCTCATATCTACCTTTACTTTAATAAAATAACAATTGATACTAATCCTTTGAAGTTATGTATCTTTATAGGTGTAAGAAGTGATTTTAGACGAAGGAAGTAATTCATTTTACAAGTTCCCATTATTCATTTTAACATATTTCCCATTTTGACTTTAATACTATTTAGATATATGACTTTCACTATTTATTTTGATGTGTGCTTAAGAAAATACGTAGTCTACTTATTTTGTCGTGTAATTGTCAAAGGAAGTACTAATTAGTCACGAAAATTTTGTTTGCCACTATATATAAGAGGCTTGAGATTTAGTTTCGCCCCGGGCCTATAAAATATCAGGAACGGCCCTGATACTGTTGTTGTTGATGATAGACAATACATGCTTTTGATGATAGACCATTCATTTAGCATGTGTATAACAAGTTAACAACTGTGGGTTTGTGGCTACAATCCTTGTAGACTGTGGGTCGTGGTAATAGCTAAATCACTTTGATAGGTGTTTCACGCACCTAACAAAAATGATTCCTAACTAACCTTCTAACTATGTAGCATGGCAAGTCAAGGTCGAATCCACAGTGACAAATGGTATCAAACACTAGATATCTTGAATCAAATTAACTAAACACGTGACAAATTAACAACGACGGTGAAAGGAATGCTAGAATAATACTAACACTAAACTATAGCAACTAGCAATAACACACGAGGTAAAATTAATTAAGAAAAGCACCTAGAATTAAGTATCTCCACTAGCACGAATGATACATGAATAGTTCTCATTATAATAAACAAAATCAATAGTCCAAAAGGAGTAATGCATCCAAAAAATACCATGACCTCTCTCGAGTACCTATGACTACTCTAAATAAGCAATCATACCTATTCCCATGGAATCATGCACGAAAGAGACATTAAACATGACATCACAAATGAATTCCTAGTAATCCTATCTATTTATTCCCATAGACTATAGAGATATTCATACTCTTGATTGAATCAACAAATCCATCTAGATTCAACTCCCATTGAAAACAAGACATAAGAAATCAATTCAATATCACCTATACCTAGTATGATAAAGAAATTAGCACAATTCAATCAAGCGAGGACAATTAATCAAATTAAATTGGGATTAGGGGGAAAGTCATGCATCAATCATTGCCAGAGTTTAGATTAACCTTAGATTATGGAACTACTCACTCATAGTTCAAATAACAAAACAATTGAGAAGTAAATAAGAAGACATAACAATAAATAAAGAGAGGGAATTAGAAAAACTTAGTCTTTTATTTGAATGAAATCAATCCAAATTAGCCAAAATTGTAGATCTCAAGGTAAAACAATAGAGTTTTGCTCTAAAAGCTCTCTAAAAACTAATACTCTATTTTCTAATAATGAAAAACTGCCCAAAAGAAGGTTTTAGAAAACCTAATTATCGTTTAAAAAAACTAAGAAAGGAAATAAAGAAATCGCAGAAAACAACCCAAAGAGCATAGCGCACGGTCCAGCACAAATGTAAACGGCCGTGCAAGTGAGACAAAACATTTTCCCTTTTTCTTCACAAATGTGCACGAGCGAGCAACAATCCGCACGGTCGCGCACAAACAAAATTCTTCAAATATCATCATCATCTATTCAATCCCAAAGAGATCGAAGTTGTCTCCTCGCCTCCGTGAACCGCTACCTAGACCATCTACGAACTATCTTAGCCTCTCTTAGCCACAACCGACCACAAAGACCTGAAAATCACAAAGAAGAGGCAAAAGTATCTCAAAGTAACACAATAGTTCAAAAAGCTACTCAAATCATGCAAATAGACCTTAGATGCATTAAAAAATTTCATGAAAATGAGACTTGAAACCTACCTATATGCAACTAAAAACCCCGACTTATCAAACTCCCCAAGCTAAACTAGGATCACCTAAAATAGAATGAGCCTGGCCATGGGTAAAGGCCTCGGCGGATCCAACCCATTGCCATCTCCAAATTCTCTGGTACTATTATCAGTATCCTCCAGAAACTAGAAATGAGCACCTCCTAACTCTGAACCGAAACTTTCACTCCCTCACACACGGAATTCTGAGGCTTCGAACTGATCTTCAAACATTGTTGTTCAGTTCATCATCCTTCTCCCTTTTCCTTTTTCATTCTTTAATTTACATGGTTACTAGTGGAAGCGTCGAGGTTTCAGGTTTGAAACGTGATGGTTACTCGACGAGGGATGTGAAGATGTTGTGTGGCATGCTTGGGAGGACTCAAAAGGGGAGGGAGTCACCACCCGCATCTCCTCTATGGCTCGTAGCCTTGCATCTTGGAGTTCTGTGCACTATAGTAAGCTGGGTGACCAAATCAACAAAGTTGAGAAGGCGCTATCTATTGCTCAGCAAAAACGCACCACAGATGAGAGTTGCCGGGAGTGCGCTGAACTAGAAAAAAATTAGATGATTTGAATGAGAAGCATAAGGCCTACTGGTACTTGCGTTCAAGAATTGCATAGATTAAAGATGGGGACAAAAACACTCAATACTTTCATCATAAAGCTTCACAGAGAAAAAGAAGAAACCATGTTCAAGGGCTTGCTGATAACAATGGTGTCTGGTGCATGAAAGAAGAGGAGATTGAAAATAGTTTTGCTAATTATTTTAGCAACATCTTTACATCTTCTAACCCGTCTGATCTCAATGTTCAGGATGTTTTGCAGAGTATTGATTCGGTTGTTACATATGAGTGCAATCACGCACTAATGAAGCTGTACACCAAAGATGAGATTTATGCAGCTCTTCAGCAAATGCATCCTTGCAAGGCTCCTAGCCCTGATGGGATGCATGCCATATTTTACCAGCGATTCCGGCATATAATTAGTGATGATTTCTCTCAATTTATATGTAATATTCTTCATGGAATTCATTTTCCGGATGAGTTGAATCGAACAAATATTGCTCTCATCCCAAAAGTAAAAGAGCCAAAGCTTGCTGCTGAATTTTGGCCAATAGCCCTCTGTAACGTGCTATACAAACTGATATCTAAGGCTCTGGTGATGAGATTAAAGGAGTTTCTACCTGATATTGTCACTGAAAACCAGAGTGCATTTTTTCCAGGTCGCCTCATCACTGACAACGCTCTCATTGCTTTGGAAATTTTCCACTCCATGGAACATAGAAGCACTAGTAGGCGGGATACTATTGCAATGAAACTTGTTATGAGTAAGGCGTATGACAGAGTCGAATGAGGCTTTTTCTTCGGAAGATGATGTTAACTATGGGTTTTGATGGCCGATGGGTGAACCTTATCATGAACTGTGCCTCGTATGTATCTTACTCCTTCATTATTAATGGAGGTGTCTGCAGTTCTGTTACTCCTGAAAGAGGGCTTCGTCAGGGTGATCCTCTCTCTCCTTATCTTTTTATTCTGAATGCTGATGTTTTCTCCAGAATGATTCAGAAGAAAGTTATGGAGAAGCTTATTCATGGGGTTAGAGCCAGCCGAAGTGGTTCAGAAATCTCACATCTTCTTTTTTTGATGATAGCTTGTTGTTTACTAGAGCCACCCGTCATGAATGCACGAAATAGTTGATATTCTCACACAGTTATGCATTGGCATCTGGGCAGAAAATTAATTACGAAAAGTCGGAGGTCTCGTTCAGTAAAGGGTTAAGTTCAGAGCAGAAGGAAGCACTAATGGGAATTCTGAATATGCGGCAGGTTGACAGACATGAGAAATATCTTGGTATCCCTTCTATTGCGGGAAGATCGAAAAAAGCTATTTTTGATTCTCTCCTTGATAGAATTTGGAAGAAACTCCAAGGTTGGAAGGAGAAACTACTTTCTAGAGCTGGAAAAGAAGTTCTACTGAATGTTGTTTATTCAAGCTATCCCTACCTATCTTATGGGAGTTTACAAATTCCCTAGTGTGATCATTCAAAAAATTCAAGCTGCTATGGCTCGATTTTGGTGGGGTAGTTCTGATGGGAAAAGGAAGATTCACTAGAGAAGCTGGGAGTCCTTGTGCACAATGAAATGTCTTGGTGGTTTGGGTTTCAAAGATCTCGTTGTTTTTAATGATGCTCTTTTGGGCCGACAAGCTTGGCGCCTCATTCGCGAACCAAATTCTCTTCTTGGGCAAATAATGAAGGCGAAGAATTATCCTCATGGTGAGTTTCTTGATGCATCTCTTGGTGTTTCCTGTAGCTATTCTTGGAGGAGTATATGGAGCTCAAAAGCATTAGTGAAAGAAGGTGTGCTTTGGCGAGTTAGTAATGGAGTTAATATTAATATTTGGGACGCTCCATGGGTTGCTGATGAAGATGGGCGTTTTATTACTTCTCAAGTGAGAGATGATGTGCAAAAGGTGAGCCAACTCATTGGTCCTAACTGTATGGCGTGGAAGATGGATCTCATTGATGAGCTTTTTAATGAGCGAGATAAAAGATGTATTTTAGCCATTCCCCTCAATTTGCCGGCAGCCCATGATGAATTAGTATGGGCCTTCTCAAAAAATGGCCACTACTCTGTCAAGACTTCCTATATGCTTGGGAAGGGATGTAATTTGGATAACTTTCACAATGCTTGGGTGGATATCTGGAGCCTTGATGTTAGCCCTAAAGTGCGGCAGTTTCTATGGCGTTTATGCACTCAAACGCTTCCTGTTCGTGCATTATTACAGCAGCGTCATCTCATTGATGAAGCTTTTTGCCCATGGGGTTGCGGGAACTTGGAAACGGCTGCTCATGCTATATTTCAATGCCCAAGACTTGATGCTCTGTGGATTGATAGTGGTTGTACAATGCTGCGTGAAGGAGATCTTGATGTATCTATGTGCGATATTGTTGCAAGATGAAAACAAGTTGAACCCAAAGTGAAGATAAAAGGTGCTTTTCTCATGTGGTGTATTTGGGGTGATGGAAACAACAAAGTTTTTAACGATAAAGTCACGCGACATCAAGTGATGATGAACCGACTTGAAAGGCTTCTTTGAAGAATTTGGGAAATACCCTAAACAAATCTACACTCGCCAATCTGTCCCTGTAGGTTCTTGTTCGAAGACTTGGTCCCCCCCCCCTCCGGTTGGTATCCACAAAATAAACGTTGATGCATCATTGGCAGTGGATGGCTGGATAGGTCTTGGTGCAATTGCTCGGGATTCAAGGGGTGGAGTTCTCTTGGCTGCATCACGTTGAGTTCGCGCACATTGGTCCCCCGAGGTCGCTGAAGCAAAAGCAATTGAGATGGGTGTGTGATTGGGGAACAGATTTGGCTTGAAAGATATCATTCTCGAGTCCGATTGTCAAACTGTTATCTCACGGCTTTCTAAGAGTGCAATCTATCTAACTAATCTAGATAATGTTTTGTCCAACATCTTATTTTCTTGTAATTGTTTCTCCTCCCTAGTTTGGTCTCATGTGAAGAGAGATGGCAATTTTGTTGCTCATCATTTAGCTAAGCTAGTTTCCTTTGGAATTGAACAGATTTGGGAAAACCACTCCCCTTCGGAGGTGGCTCCTTATGTACTCATGGACAATTTGTCTGTTGATTAATGCTAGCTTTTTCTTTCCCTAAAAAAAAATAGGTTGATATAATCTTTCCTAGAATTAAGGGGATGCATAAGATAGAGTTATTAACGCTTAAACATTAAGTATGCACGGTTTTCAAAAGATAAACAAGATTAAAATTATAAGATAGATCTGAAAATTGAAGCCCGACAAACTGAGGAACCCTCAAATTTTGGTTAAAGATTAGGACTTTAATTGTTAAATCAAACTATGAAAATACATGGTGCAGGATTTTATCATTTGCATGGTATGAGAAACTGTTATTGCATAAGATTTAAGCGGAAATCAAAAGCATTATAAATTTACACTTGTTGTAATATTGATTGAAATTTCTGTAGAATGGCTGAAATATCAGGCCAAGAAGATTATAGCGAGTTAAGGTCATTGAATAAGAGGTGCAAACATATTTGGCGTGGCATTTTCTTTGATCAGCCTAGCAAGTTACCAAAAAAATCCTTTAGAAGGTACTAATTTTCTAATATAATGTAGGTAATTTGTCTTTTGGATATGTTGATTTCATGTTTGTTATGACTTGATGGGTTGTGTTGATTTGTGATTAGTTGCCCTACCATAATTAGAAAAAAGTTTAAAGACCCTGTATTCCAGTTCATGTTGGTAAGATGCAAATATATTGTCACTATTAGTTGAATGAGAAGAGCTGGTTTTATAAGTTAGCCCAGTTGAATTTGGTTGCTGGCTATAAAACCTAGCATTATCTTTCAATGTAGAAATTTCGAACTTGGAATAGTTTTTCTGTGCATCTTTACATTCAAAAAAAATAATGTCCAAAGAACTCTTCATTGCGGCAGTGGAGTTTCTTTCTACTTTTTGAGCTCAATTCAAACATTTCTTATGTTATTGGGGTTTTGTGTTGTAAGTATGCTTTGGTGGGTATAGTTAATTGGTGTTATGATTTTGTCTACATATAATACAAGGCATATCTTTTCTCTATATGTTTTTACATTCATTGAGTTCTTTGGTTGTTCGAGATGGAGAGAGAAAGATTACGTTTGGGTTTCTTCATAAGATCTTCTATATTGTACAAAACAAAATTTTCTCTCTCATCACCACTTGTACCTTATAAAACACAAGTTTTATAGGGAAGGACCTAATAATTTTTTTTTTTTGTCTAAAAAGATCTATTAAAATACTTCCGGTTGTTAATAACAACCATTTTATGAATTTCAGGCCAAAACACCAAATTCCGGCATTGACTTTTTTTTTTTACTCCCATTGACTCTTTTAATTCTTTATTTCTGTCTTACCGCTCACTGCTATAAGCTCATCTACAGTCAACGTCGAAATTTAGTGTTTTGGCCTGAAATTCATAAAATAGTTGTTATTAACAACCGAAAGTATTTTAATAGGTCTTTTTAGACAAAATTTTCTTATTAGGTCCTTCCGTACAAAACTTGTGTTTTATTAGGTACTTTATGACAAAAAACCCAAGTTCTTATTCTATTTAGCAGTTCTTGTGTTGTGCTTAATTACAGTTTTTGATTAGATTTAGAGTTACCCTTTTCATGAACCTAAAACTAAATCAGTGATTGTGTGGAAAGCTGGTTTTGTCCCAACTATGTATGATATCAAGAACCTAAAATTATAGAATTAGTCTGACTATGGGCAATGAGTTTTCAAAGTTAGACCATGAGTCGAATAGGCTGCAATGCATGCCCATTATATGTATGTCTTTTTTCATTATCTTTGAAAATTATGTTTTCATTTATCAGTTTAGCATGAATTATATCATTTTTAGTCTTCTTTACTCCTGTTTAGTTGTCTGGACTTAAAAAAGTAGCTTTATTTGACGATGATTGTGTCTCCTTGTGTTTTTAGAGTCTCCTGTTGAGACATGCTGGTGTATAAATATTTTAGCAATGGTTTATTTCATGAGTACCTGCACTTGTTTGCTGAATTCAGCAAGCCCAGAAACACTAGCTCTAGGACGTGCACAAGCTGTTGATTGAGTTCCTCTCTTTACATATCGCTTAAAATAAATTACATAAAATAAATTACAGTCTTTATCAAGGACCTCATTACTAATGTGCATACATGTTTCGATTTGATAGAGACTTTGATGATATTTTTTGAACTTGAATCATAGTTTTGATGCATTTGTTGGTTGGCTGCATTGGAGTGTTCTATTAAGTTTATGATAGAGTAAATTTATCTTCGGTTTTTTCACCATATACCCTTGACAATTTATTTTTTTTGCACCATATACCCTTTCAACTTTCCAAATTCACCATATATCCCTCATGTTTGAAAAAATACATCCACTTACCCTTAATGACTAACGGCCTTAAACTCCGTCAGTCATTAACCCTTAATCCCCCATCTAACCTAATTAACTAACCTAAATCTACCCCTAATCCTAATCCTAACCCTAACCCTAACCCTAACACTTAACACCTCCACCCCTCCCCCCCACCCCACCCCCACCACCCCCTTACCCCTTGCCCCACCCCAACCCCCCCCACCGCACCACCAGCCCTTACCCCACCGCACCACTACCCTTCCCCGCCCCCCTCCCTCCCCCGACAACCCCTCCGAGGCAAAGCATGTGGTTTGTGTATTTTTTGGAGAGAAGGTGTGAGTTTCTCTTTGGTCTCTTATTCGAATCATCACATTTGTGGTGACGTTGGAGAAGGGGAAAAGAAGTGGAGGTTTGTAGGTGTGTATGGTTGGGCAAATGAGGAGGAAAAATATAGGACTTGGGATCTCATTCAATATCTATGTGAAGAATCATCTTTTCCTTTGCTGCTAGGAGGTGATTTTAATGAGATACTAAATTATAAAGAAAAAGAAGGGGGTGTTGATAGAGTGCGTCGTGAGATGGCTGCGTTTAGGGACATCATGGATGATCTTTCACTCCGTGATTTGGGCTACTCAGGTTTGTGGTATACATGGGAGCGAGGCCTTTCGGTTTCTACAAGAATTCGGGAACGGCTTGACCGTTTTCTTTGTACATCGAGCTGGGTTGATTTATTTCCTAGCTATAATGTCGAGCATCTTTTTCGCTATAAGTCTGATCATGTGCCCATTATTACTCGTGCTAAAGTTGAGAGTGGAAAACGTAGGAACACTAGTAGAAAAATCCTCAAATGCTCCGGTTAAAAAGGCCACAAATGCTCCGTATTTGACTCATAGCAGACGTCATACGAGCATTTGAGCATTTTACAAATGCTCCGTTTTTAACCGGAGCCAAATAAATGCTCCGGTTGTTTAAAAAACCGGAGCATGTAACCTCTAAATGCTCCGGTTGTTAAGGGAAAACCGGAGCATTTGGAGGTTAAATGCTCCGGTTTTCCATTCACAACCGGAGCATTTGCTAATATTTTCTTTTTTAAAAAAAAAAATGTACAGCTTGCTAAAGCTAGCAAGCTGTACAACGACAACACAACAAGAAGCAGCACATTACACATGCAACAAATGATATTATCATTAAATGATATTAACCAACAATAAGTACATAAAGTAATTATAACTCCTGTATACAAATTTTGCTAACATACACATTACACTCTAGACAATATCTGAACTGTAGACAATAACTTCCCCAAATCTGAAAACTTCAAACACCAACATCATAGACTCGTAACAATTAGAGGGAAACCAAACCACCACCATTTTGTCTAGAATGTGCAGCTGGCAAAGGTCAAGGTGCAAGCAGAAATCAAACAGAATGAAAAGGCCAGAGAGGAATGGATAGTGTCTTGGATTTCAGAAGGAGATTATGTTCTACTTGCTTCAGAGCACAGACATCTGCAACCAAAGGCTTACGGATAAAGTCTTAAAAAGCATACTAGAGAGCAAGGAGAAAAAAAAAGAGAAGAGATAAAAATCTGACCTGCCGGATTCGAACCAGCTACCTAAGGAGTACCTGTGTATCATTGACCAATTACAGTCCTCCGCTCTACCAACTAACCGAAGGTCGGCTTATGTTCAATGGCTGCAGAAATAGTCTAAGAACTAATTGTTCCAATAATATTCCACTAGGCTGGAAAGTTTTACCCTCGTATTAATTCAAGTATGCTAAATATGTTAACAAAAGCCAAAGTTGTCAGAAAGGAGAACAATCATGCCTAGAGTTGCGATAAAAGAAATCAAGGGTAAGCTGAATCAGCAACCTAAAAGTCATCTCTTTGACCAAGCATAGTCCTCCACTCTACGAACTGAGCTAAAGTTGGATCATATCACACATATCAAGACTTAAACCACAGCAATCAAGTGCCTGCCATCCCCATAAAAATTTAAATTTTAACCAGAACCTGTGAGGAAATGTAGATAAATTCAGTCTTCATAGATGAGACACAAAGCAAGATATGAAGTATGAACTTTCACCCCTTTAATATATTGTTTTACTTTGTGATTTGATCTCTTCATGAGATCATCATAAAAGTAAGACAGCTGATAGTAAAATTCAATTTTATAGTTCTCACGTTTGTATTACCAAAATAATCCACCAAGTCAATTCTCATAATGGACATCAAAGGAATTTACGGCTTACAACTATGGACTCTAAATTCTTATATGCATCCAACAAGGTGATCCTCAATTCCAATTCAAGCGCAACAAGGATTAATACCATATCTGAAAAAAGATCAATCGACACTAAATTTGGAAGTAATTTATAACACGTAGTAACTATCATCATCAAGAATAACAAGTAATATTAGTTTTTAATATCTATTGTGTAATTGAGGATCATCTAGATGGCCAAAATATTAAATACCAAGATGCAAGGTAAGTGAGAACCTGGATAGTACTTACCTTTAAAAAACCATAAAAATTTATAGTACAGAAAAGCAA
Source organism: Beta lomatogona (assembly GCA_947646795.1). Classification (NCBI taxonomy): domain Eukaryota; kingdom Viridiplantae; phylum Streptophyta; class Magnoliopsida; order Caryophyllales; family Amaranthaceae; genus Beta; species Beta lomatogona. The sequence goes on from CANSNZ010000356.1 coordinate 2,267,662, forward strand.
AGCGAATTACTAAGTTCGGATCACCACAAACACGACAATCAACAACCTAAAGCACACGCAACCAAAGAAAGCAAGAAAAGAAGTCCAACAGAACATTATGGGAGCATTTTTTTGCACATAATTCTCAAAGTCTAAACTCAAAGGTTAAACATATAACGAAAGAAAAATAAAGACAATTGGCAAATTAAGAATTTACAACTTAGAAAAACTCAAAAAGAAAAGCTAGATTTTTACCTAAAATACGAGGGATTAACCTTCGATTAATCGAAGAACCACACTGGATTATAGAACAAAATTGAAGTAAAATACGGAGTTAAGAAAATCAAACAACATCGAATAAAAGGAATCACTTTACAGTAAATTAAGAGAAAAACCTTGACGATTGCTGCTGCACTAGAGCAGGAACAACATTGGCAGCACCATTAGAGGAGCAACAACGATCATTGCAGCTTGGTGACGGGTTTGAAGAGATAAAAATTAAGGGTGTTAGTTCTATCATTTGTGACCATAAATCAGAGAGGTAATAGTGCAATAAAGAAAATTAAAAAAAAAAGTTTGGCAGTACAAGAACAATAACTCAAAAATAGCTAATAATCCACTAAAACACAAGAATGATCCAAAATCATGCTAAAATAAGAGTATAAATCAAACTAAAGAGCATCACATATAAACTAATACCTGCAGCAGGTCACTTGAGTAGATAAAGGAGTTACTTCAATTTGCAAGGTTTGGACTTTGTGCTCTAGTTCTGCCATGTAACTCATCTTTCTTTCCTTGGATCTTGTAGCTGACTGCCTATTTGCCCAGATTCTACTCGAGCAAAACAAAGAAGAGTTAAAAATTGAATGAAACCAAAATTGGAAATGCATGGTAATCAGTCATATATTCTTGCCAAGTGCAAATGCAGCGAAAAGACAACACACTTTACTTTATATCTTATTGCTAAACTGCTCAAGCTTTTACTAGTCTTGTTTCATCGATCTCCACAAAAGACCGATTCTTTAATCTTATTGCTAGCACAATATTGAAAACTATAGAAAATGTAAGAGGCCTAAAATCTGCGTATTTGGAAAAAAAGGATCATGCTCCATAACTAAAGACTGATTTAGCAACGCATAACACCTGTTCGACATAATGTCTCAAAGATGCAGATCATAATTTCACTCCCTTAAAACAGAAATTCAAGCAAAAAGAAGCACAGATGTGAAGAAAAACACAGAAATCTTGCCCATTAGAAACGAAACACTAAAACGGTTATGTTATTCTACTAGAAAACCAAAATTCGACATTAGAGTTGCTCCACTATCATGAATTTCCTAACAATCAACAAAATAAATTACATATTAGTATATGAATTTACACTATTACGTAATAAATTGGGTGAAGCAATAAGAAATCTACAGAAAAGAGGCGACAAAATTAGGGTTACCTTTAGATCTGAGAACAAGGAGAGAGAAAGCAAGAATTAGGGTTCACTTTAGATCTCATGTTGCTACTGCTGCACCACCTTCGCCGCCGCCTCCTGCCGCCGCTGTTGAGTCGCACTTCGTTAATTCCAAGGTCAGTTCTTAATCTAATTTCTCGAAATAAAAAGACGAAATTAGGGTTTCAAGCATAAAGATCAAGTGATAAAATTACTAAGAATCAACCAAAAAAAACGTAAAATGAGTTCCTCGAGAGAACATTAATTGAATTACAGTTAGGTGAGCAAAGTTGACACTCAACTAGAAAAAAAATCAAAAACCTGAATGAACGGCGCTGAAGAACTCACACAAAATGGATGAGAGAGAGAGAGAGCGATGCTGAAGAACCACCATCGCCGCTGCCTCCTACCGCGGTGCTGAAGAACGGCGCTTAAGAACTCGTGATGAGACATCAAGATCTGAAGAGAGAAGAAAAACTCAGGGGAACTCGTGAAAGGAAATAAACCTTATTCGATTTCTAGGGTTCAAGTTTTAGAACAAAAAAAATCAGAAATCGAAAAAAAGAGAAAAAAAATCAGAAATTGAAAACCAAGGTGACGATAAGGAGATGGAGAGAAGGAGGGTAGAAATGGAGTAGTTAGCGTTTCGGTGGTTGAGTATGGAAGAAGATGAAGACGGGATGAGAGAGAAAGAGAAACCAGTTAAGGGAGGGAGAGAACAGAAAGGCGAGATACTGGGGGGAATAGTAATTTCATTTGAAGGAGGGAGGTAGGGGGAATTAATACTAATAAAAAAAAGGATAGCCAAATGCTCGGGTTGATGGACTAGAGTCGCGGAGCACTTATTCACAAATGCTTGTGTTGATTAGTCAACCGGAGCATTTGACATCAAATGCTCCGGTTGACTAATCAACACGAGCATTTGTGAATTTTTTTAATTAAAATTTTCCCAAATGCTCGGGTTAATTAGACAACCAAAGCATTTGTTAGGTAGCAAAAGCAGTTTTTTCCACTAGTGGAAGCGTCGAGGTTTCAGGTTTGAAACGTGATGGTTACTCGACGAGGGATGTGAAGATGTTGTGTGGCATGCTTGGGAGGACTCAAAAGGGGAGGGAGTCACCACCCGCATCTCCTCTATGGCTCGTAGCCTTGCATCTTGGAGTTCTGTGCACTATAGTAAGCTGGGTGACCAAATCAACAAAGTTGAGAAGGCGCTATCTATTGCTCAGCAAAAACGCACCACAGATGAGAGTTGCCGGGAGTGCGCTGAACTAGAAAAAAATTAGATGATTTGAATGAGAAGCATAAGGCCTACTGGTACTTGCGTTCAAGAATTGCATAGATTAAAGATGGGGACAAAAACACTCAATACTTTCATCATAAAGCTTCACAGAGAAAAAGAAGAAACCATGTTCAAGGGCTTGCTGATAACAATGGTGTCTGGTGCATGAAAGAAGAGGAGATTGAAAATAGTTTTGCTAATTATTTTAGCAACATCTTTACATCTTCTAACCCGTCTGATCTCAATGTTCAGGATGTTTTGCAGAGTATTGATTCGGTTGTTACATATGAGTGCAATCACGCACTAATGAAGCTGTACACCAAAGATGAGATTTATGCAGCTCTTCAGCAAATGCATCCTTGCAAGGCTCCTAGCCCTGATGGGATGCATGCCATATTTTACCAGCGATTCCGGCATATAATTAGTGATGATTTCTCTCAATTTATCTGTAATATTCTTCATGGAATTCATTTTCCGGATGAGTTGAATCGAACAAATATTGCTCTCATCCCAAAAGTAAAAGAGCCAAAGCTTGCTGCTGAATTTCGGCCAATAGCCCTCTGTAACGTGCTATACAAACTGATATCTAAGGCTCTGGTGATGAGATTAAAGGAGTTTCTACCTGATATTGTCACTGAAAACCAGAGTGCATTTTTTCCAGGTTGCCTCATCACTGACAACGCTCTCATTGCTTTGGAAATTTTCCACTCCATGGAACATAGAAGCACTAGTAGGCGGGATACTATTGCAATGAAACTTGTTATGAGTAAGGCGTATGACAGAGTCGAATGGGGCTTTTTCTTCGGAATATGATGTTAACTATGGGTTTTGATGGCCGATGGGTGAACCTTATCATGAACTGTGTCTCGTATGTATCTTACTCCTTCATTATTAATGGAGGTGTCTGCAGTTCTGTTACTCCTGAAAGAGGGCTTCGTCAGGGTGATCCTCTCTCTCCTTATCTTTTTATTCTGAATGCTGATGTTTTCTCCAGAATGATTCAGAAGAAAGTTATGGAGAAGCTTATTCATGGGGTTAGAGCCAACCGAAGTGGTTCGGAAATCTCACATCTTCTTTTTGCTGATGATAGCTTGTTGTTTACTAGAGCCACCCGTCATGAATGCACAGAAATAGTTGATATTCTCAACAGTTATGCATTGGCATCTGGGCAGAAAATTAATTACGAAAAGTCGGAGGTCTCGTTCAGTAAAGGGGTAAGTTCAGAGCAGAAGGAAGCACTAATGGGAATTCTGAATATGCGGCAGGTTGACAGACATGAGAAATATCTTGGTATCCCTTCTATTGCGGGAAGATCGAAAAAAGCTATTTTTGATTCTCTCCTTGATAGAATTTGGAAGAAACTCCAAGGTTGGAAGGAGAAACTACTTTCTAGAGCTGGAAAAGAAGTTCTACTGAATGTTGTTATTCAAGCTATCCCTACCTATCTTATGGGAGTTTACAAATTCCCTAGTGTGATCATTCAAAAAATTCAAGCTGCTATGGCTCGATTTTGGTGGGGTAGTTCTGATGGGAAAAGGAAGATTCACTGGAGAAGCTGGGAGTCCTTGTGCACAATGAAATGTCTTGGTGGTTTGGGTTTCAAAGATCTCACTGTTTTTAATGATGCTCTTTTGGGCCGACAAGCTTGGCGCCTCATTCGCGAACCAAATTCTCTTCTTGGGCAAATAATGAAGGCGAAGAATTATCCTCATGGTGAGTTTCTTGATGCATCTCTTGGTGTTTCCTGTAGCTATTCTTGGAGGAGTATATGGAGCTCAAAAGCATTAGTGAAAGAAGGTGTGCTTTGGCGAGTTAGTAATGGAGTTAATATTAATATTTGGGACGCTCCATGGGTTGCTGATGAAGATGGGCGTTTTATTACTTCTCAAGTGAGAGATGATGTGCAAAAGGTGAGCCAACTCATTGGTCCTAACTGTATGGCGTGGAAGATGGATCTCATTGATGAGTTTTTTAATGAGCGAGATAAAAGATGTATTTTAGCCATTCCCCTCAATTTGCTGGCAGCCCATGATGAATTAGTATGGGCCTTCTCGAAAAATGGCCACTACTCTGTCAAGACTTCCTATATGCTTGGGAAGGGATGTAATTTGGATAACTTTCACAATGCTTGGGTGGATATCTGGAGCCTTGATGTTAGCCCTAAAGTGCGGCAGTTTCTATGGCGTTTATGCACTCATACGCTTCCTGTTCGTGCATTATTACAGCAGCGTCATCTCATTGATGAAGCTTTTTGCCCATGGGGTTGCGGGAACTTGGAAACGGCTGCTCATGCTACATTTCAATGCCCAAGACTTGATGCTCTGTGGATTGATAGTGGTTGTACAATGCTGCGTGAAGGAGATCTTGATGTATCTATGTGCGATATTGTTGCAAGATGAAAACAAGTTGAACCCAAAGTGAAGATAAAAGGTGCTTTTCTCATGTGGTGTATTTGGGGTGATGGAAACAACAAAGTTTTTAACGATAAAGTCACGCGACATCAAGTGATGATGAACCGACTTGAAAGGCTTGCTGAAGAATTTGGGAAATACCCTAAACAAATCTACACTCGCCAATCTGTCCCTGTAGGTTCTTGTTCGAAGACTTGGTCCCCCCCCTCCGGTTGGTATCCACAAAATAAACGTTGATGCATCATTGGCAGTGGATGGCTGGATAGGTCTCGGTGCAATTGCTCGGGATTCAAGGGGTGGAGTTCTCTTGGCTGCATCACGTTGAGTTCGCGCACATTGGTCCCCCGAGGTCGCTGAAGCAAAAGCAATTGAGATGGGTGTGTGATTGGGGAACAGATTTGGCTTGAAAGATATCATTCTCGAGTCCGATTGTCAAACTGTTATCTCACGGCTTTATAAGAGTGCAATCTATCTAACTAATCTAGATAATGTTTTGTCCAACATCTTATTTTCTTGTAATTGTTTCTCCTCCCTAGTTTGGTCTCATGTGAAGAGAGATGGCAATTTTGTTGCTCATCATTTAGCTAAGCTAGTTTCCTTTGGAATTGAACAGATTTGGGAAAACCACTCCCCTTCGGAGGTGGCTCCTTATGTACTCATGGACAATTTGTCTGTTGATTAATGCTAGCTAATTCTTTCCCTAAAAAAAAATAGGTTGATATAATCTTTCCTAGAATTAAGGGGATGCATAAGATAGAGTTATTAACGCTTAAGCATTAAGTATGCACGGTTTTCAAAAGATAAACAAGATTAAAATTATAAGATAGATCTGAAAATTGAAGCCCGACAAACTGAGGAACCCTGCGTCCAACGCAGCATAGGCTGCGTTTAGCGCAGGTGGCATCCTCCTTGCCTGCGTGTTGTGCATGCGTTTGACGCAGGTGCCACGTGTACCTGCGTCTTGCGCAGGTCAGCCTGCGTATAGCGCACATTCCCTCTATCCGATTTTTCCCTATAAATAGCCTCGTTTTCAGCCGAATTAAATACATTGACGACTTTCTAATCACTTCTTCTCTTCTAATCTCTCATACTACGAGTCTCTTCTCTAAGCCACATCTATTCTTCTATACAAACAAATCTACACACATCTAAACACAATCAAACATATTGTTTTTAATTATTTTTACATTGTTCTTCACATATTAATTCGAGTTCTACATATCCATACGCAAGGTATTGTCGCAAACCCTACATAAATTTAATCATGCATTATGATAATATTATCAAGACTATGTTTAATTAATTATTTGAGATTAATAAATTAATTAGACCACTTATAAACTAATTTAAGTGTGAATTTTATTTAATTAGATTTATTATTTCTCGCAAATCAAGTCGATGTAATTAGTCCTTAATTTTCGCTATCGAGTTGTAATATTTATTTCTCGCATTTGTGGTTGGATGTAATCAATTTAATTTTTCGCAAGCGTGGTTGTAATATTACTTTTCGCGTTTTATTTATGTTTTGATGTATGTATATACGCGCATGGCGCCAAACACGATGTAATTTTAATTTCCATGGATGCATTTATTGCTTTCATCACCTTATTATTGTTAATAAAGATCGAAATTTCGTTCATCACATAAATCAAGATAAAATATGATTAATCGAAGTGATCACAAATTAACATGATTTCATGTGCATTACCGAAACACGCCTAGTAATCTTTATGTGCATTATTAAGGACATCTAATATGAAAATATCCATGTTACTCAACAAATCACATCGCAAATTATAATATCTTTGGGATTGAGTAGACACCACTTTGAGTGACCGAACTAGTCTTCATTCGTTCTTGGCTAAATTCGTACCCTTGTCCCTGAATTCAGATCTGGTTCCAGACCTTTTCCGAAGTTAATAGGGGTTTATAAGTTCCTCATAAAGACTCATTGACAACTTCTATCTTTTGACAAGCATCTCCACACACCTACTACGTGGTAGGAGGGTGGTATCCACGCGCCTCATCACAATTACCATACTGGTTTGGTTAAAGATCTTAGTTAGTGTTTGTTTCTTAATTTGTGGTTGTCATTTTGATGTTTAATTTGTACAATCATTTTAGAGTGTTGTTGTTAATTATATAATTGGTGTTGTTCTTGTCTGTGATTGTTCCTTGTTATTGTTCTTTATTGAGTTGCTGATATAGACAATATAGTAAATAAGAGTTAGGTTTTTTGAGGTTTGGGGAGTGATTTAAGGTTGATATTCCGAGTTAGGGGATATCGTTGCTTGATTATATGGCAGCGGGAAGGCATGGGGGATACCACGAAAATGAGTATAAGTAGCGTGTCACGGATTACGATTCGTCGAGGCGAGATATAGCTCATACCAAGGGCAAGTATGATAGGATTAGGAATGACAATCATATTAGGGAGCATATTGTTATGATGGGTAGAGATAGAGCTAGGGTTAGACAGAGGGATGTTAAGGAAAAGGAGCTTGCTAATTGTGGTTATCGCTCTTCGTCCAGCAAAAGTGATTCGGTGGAAGTGGAGGTGGAGGGGGAGAGGATGGTGGGGGCGGGGGAGGGCCTAGGAGGTGTGGGAATTCGACCCGGACTATAGACTGTGAGCCTGGGGAATTGTCGAGTGAAGATGGGATTGCGGGTGCTATAAAGTCTGAGGTTCCATTTGAAGGATTGCATACAATTGCATTTTCGTCCAATTTGAAGGATGATTTTGCTATTACTGGTATTGCTCATTAGTGTTCAGAGAGTAATGCACCATGTTTGTGTTTTGTTATTATGCCATATAATGTCATTATGTTGTTTTGTTGGAGGTGCAATTAGAAATGTTTTTTGTGCTGATAATAAAGAATCGGATAAAGAATGAGAGGGAAAAGGCAGAGAAAGATAAAGAGTGAGAGGGGGAAGAGAGGGAATGATAAAGAAGGGGAGATCAAAGTGAGGGAAAGTTAATTAGAGGGCAAAGGGAAGGACGGAAAGAGAGAGGACATGTAAGAGAATAGTGGGATAGTAAGAGAAGAAGAAACAACCAAAGACCAGTGACATTATCATTGGTTTTGTTTATTTTAGGAAAAATGGATCAGAATACCCTCAACTTTGGCCTGTCTGCTTTTAATATCCCCAACTATGGGTTATTCCTGTATAATCCCAACTATTGGGGAGGTCCGCCACAAATGCACCCACATGACTTGTCACCTGTTAGCAAGGTGATTTTCTTTATTTTTTTATTTCTCTTTTATTTTTATTTTTAATTTCTACTTCCACCCACCCTCTCCTCCTCCACCCTTGCCCCCCCCCCTCCCCTCCACCGCCACAACCCTCCCTGCCATGCCCCCCCCCCCCACCCCTACCGGCCCCCCCTTCCCTACCCCCAAGCATCTCCCTTCCCCCACCCCCGTAGCCCGCCCTCGCGTTGCCCCGATTTCGGAACAGCCCTCCCTCCCCCACCCCCGTCGGATTTTGGCACCCCCGTCGGATTTTAAATAACCCCCCACCCCGTCGGATTTTGAACCCCCTATCCCCGTCGGATTTTAAATAACCCCTCATTAATAATCCCCCATTAATAAGCCATTTTGAATAACCCCCCACCCCCGTCGGAATTCAGCCCAGAAATCGATTTTGGCGGCCAGAAATAGATTCGCTCATCTAACAGAGAAAACGGGGGGGGGCTCAGATCCGTCGATGAAAAGGGGGTGGGGGGAGGGGGGCTGTTCCAAAATCGGGAGGAAGGGGGATGAGGGCGGGCGACGCGGAGTTGGGGGAGGGGGGGAATGCAGGGGTGGTGGGAGGGTGGGAGAGGGGTGACACGTAGCATATTTACCGGTTATATAGGTTTCCTTCAGGTCATGGCTCATTTGTAGCGGACCTACTCAATAGTTGGGATTATACAGGAATAACCCATAGTTGGGGGTATTAAAAGCGGACGGGCCAAAGTTGGGGGTCTTCTGATCCATTTTTCCTTTATTTTAAGGTTCAAGTTATGGCTTATGTAAGTGTAATTATCACCAGTGATAATAAATAAAATAGAGTGCCATGATTAAGAACATAGAAGTTGGTTCTGATGGAAGAGTGGCTACTGTCAAACTTGAAAATGGCTCTACAATAGAAGCAGACGCTGTTGAGTTTGCTTTCAGTTGCTATGTTCTTATTTCCTTTGGATATGTTCTCTTTGCTTTTAACGCTCTGTCTCACTTTCATACTACACTATTAAGATGAAATAATAATTGGTTGATGGTGATGTACATTGAGCAAAGTCAGAATTATAGTTGATTAAGCTTAGTTCATCCTACGCAGATAATTATTGGTATTTGTTGTATTCCATGTTTTGATGATGCCAAATACTTACGTGTTTGTATAGTTTTATTTTGGAAAAATATATAATTAAAAAAATATTGTTTTGTTAATTTTTATATATTTTATCTTGTGGAGAAAGATTAATATTTTTTAATCTAATCAAGATATTATATGTTTACTTGTTTTATTATATGGTATGGTTAATGGATCTATTAACTTAGAATCTTTTGAAATAAAAAGATTCTTAGTTATTAGATACTTTACTATTGTTTTATTGACGAAATTAGGTTGAACTATCCATGCCTAAAATGAAGGGAAGTGAGGCGAGATTTTACCACTTACTGGATGATTGGCGCACAACGGCTAGTGGAAGTGGTTAATAACCGTTGCAAAATTTGTGGAGTTTGTGCAGCGAGTTATGGGCCATGATCCTTAAATCTCAGCAAGTACATAACGTGGAGAAAGAAGAGTGAAGAACAAGAAGCTGCAGCAACTATTTAAAGAGAAAGACTTGTTCGAAATTACGAACAACTTTCAAGCATTCAAATAGCACAAATTAACTTAGAAAGTTTTTCTGTAATTTCTTCTTCTCTTCCGTTGCATATTATTGTAATACTTTGAGTATTTTGGGTGAGTGAAAAACTTCAGAGTATTCTTGTAATCAAGTGAGAAAAGAGAAAGAGAAGACTTCGAGTGAAGTCAAGTGAGTGTCATCAGTTCAGGGGGAACTGGGTGACTGGGAACAAGTTCCTAGAGGAACAGAGTGAGGTCCAGAAATAGGTTGTATGAAAGAGTCATTTGGCCTATTTTAATAAGAGAAGTATTCAGTCAATATGCCTTGGGGTCAAGGTTTTTCTTCCTATTGGGCCTAGGAAATTTTCCTTGTAAGTTAAAATTGTTTGTCTACTTTCTTATCTCTTTAAAGTTAGTTTAATCCGCAAAATAGTTTAGAAATCCCCACAACTACAATTCACCCCCTTCTTGTAGTTGATCTAGTGTTCATACTAGAATAACAATTGGTATCAGAGCCTGGTACCTCCAGAATTAGCTAACACAGAGGAGATTGTACCTGGTACCATGAACACTACGGGAGAAAAACTTGATGAAGGATACTGAACTCAACGCCCACCTATGTTCAATGGTAAGCAATATCCATACTGGAAGAACCGTATGGAGATCTTCATAAAAGCATAAAACTATCAAGTTTGGAGGGTCATCGAACTTGGTGACTTCGAAGTTACAAAGAAGAATGAAAAGGGTGAGCTGGTTCCTAAACCCCTTGAAGATTTTGACAAAGACGACTTTGAAAAAATGGAAAGGAACAACATGGCCAAGAAACTACTCCACTGTGGTCTTGGTGCCCATGAACACAACAAAGTCATGGGATGCAAGACTGCAAAGCAAATGTGGGAACTCCTTCAAGTTACTCATGAAGGAACAAGCGAGGTGAAAAGATCGAAGATTGATATGCTTATGCATAAATATGAATTGTTTCAAATGAAACAAAAGGAGTTTGTTCTAGACATGCTCACTCGCTTCTCGAACATAATAAACGAGCTTGAATCCCTTGGAAAATTTATTTCTCCGGAGAAATAGGTTTGTAAGGTTCTAAGGAGTCTTCCACAGGGATGAAAAATGGATGGCCAAGGTTACAACACTGTTGGAAACAAAGGACTTCACAACGTTCAACATTGAACAATTTGCTGGTTCCTTGATGACTTATGAGTTGCATATAGGAACTCATGAGACTGAGACAGTGAAGCCTAAGGCTCTGGCTCTCAAGTCAGAGGAACAAGAAAATTCAGAGACTGACGATGAATAAGCAGCATGATCGTGAGAAGGTTCAAGAAATTCTTTAACAAGAATTACAAAGGGAAAGTCACAAGGAAACCAACAAAGTTTAGCTGTCATAAATGTGGAGGCCTTGATCATTTCATCAAGGAGTGTCCTCAATGAGAAAACGAGAAAGCAAAAGGAAAGTTCAAGGAGAAGGGAAAGGAACAACAGAAACCCTTTCTCGAGAACTGACATTAAGAGAGATATATAGCAGCATGGGGAGAGTCTGACTCAGACGAGGAGCAGGAACAAATAAAGGAAGAAACTGCCCATCTATGTCTCATGGCAAATGCTGAGGACAAAGAGGAATTATCAAACCCTAAGGTAAGTTATCATACCATTGAGGAGGAACTTACAGAACTAAATAAGAGCCAACTTATAAAACTGCTATTAGAAACCTTAGATGACTATAAGGAAGTTTGCGTAAAAAGAGAACAAGTAGAAAACACATTGAGAGTCACTAAGAAACATTCAAATTGGATTAACACTTTGAAATCTGATAGTGAAAAAATATTCTTTGAACTTTTTGACAAAAACAGAGCTTTTCAAGAAGCCTTTGAAAAGGTTAAAAATGAGAACTATCTTTTGAACATATAATAGGCAGAATTGAAACTATTTGCTCCTGAAGGAACAATTCCTTCAACTAATACCAGAGTTGATTTTGAGAAATCAAAACCTGATTATGAAAACGCGTTACAAGAAAATCTGGTATTAAGAAAGGAACTGGATTCCTCGAGGAACAAACTTCCTGATCCAGTAAGTTGGATACAAAAATATCAGAACAAAGGAAGAGATGGTCTTGGTTTCAATCATAAGAAGAAGAACAAAAAGAAAAAGTATGTTGATCTGCCAAGTAGCAAAATATGTTCCTACTATGGGAACAGTGGTCACATAGTGTCAGATTGTTCCACCAGAGAAGAACATATTGAGAGGAACACTTACATAGTTAAACAAGTTTACAAAATTAAGAAAGACTCAAGTCCAACAAAGGAACCCAAGCAAGACTGGGTTCCTACCACTGACTAGTTGTTTTGGTACAGACTAAAGTGAGGGGGAACAACCTGTGGTACCTCGACAACGTTTGTTCTAAACACATGGCAGGAGACAAATTAAAATTTCTCTCACTTTCAGTTTACAATGGAGGAACTGTGACCTTTGGAGACAATCTTACAGTTAACATTATAGCAGTTGGTAAGGTTGGAAAATCTCAGTCACATTCCATAAATAATGTATTTTTAGTCGAGGGTTAAAAGCATAGTTTACTTAGTATCTCTCAGTTTTGTGATAAGGGTAATACTGTGAAGTTTACTAATAAGTCTTGTGTAGTCAGCAATGAAAGTACATGAACCAAGATCCTCGAAGGAATAAGGAAAGGGAACACTTATATGGTTGACCTAACCCTTGTTCCTAGGAACAATTTCACATGCTTAAGCGTGATTGAAGAAGATCCCCTACTATGGCACAAGCGTTGCGGTCATGCCAGCTTGTCAGTCACTAGTACAGAATTGTCAATTTGCATCGGCTTATTTGCGTCGCACCCTCGAAGAACTGACGCAAAAGCTCAGGAAGAGTCTATTTGCATCGAGCATCAGAAAACATGCGACGCAAACAATCACAGCAGATGAGTGGAAGGGTCATTTGCGTCGCATCATAATGAGGACATGACGCAAATGACGAACACGCTTTGCGTCGTACGTAGCTCATGTGCGTCGCACATGTTGGGATCCGGATGCAAAAAGTTATTTGCATCGGACTCTATAGCCCATCCGACGCAGATGATTTGGACTGATAAGGGAATTATATTACATAAAAAAATTGTCAAGTGCGTCGCATGAACTTTATGTGCGACGCAGATGAGCTTTTCATATAAAAAGCCCATTTAACTCTCATTTCCTCGCTCTCAGCCGTTTCTCTCACCTTCTCACTCTTCCATCCCTAACCTAGATATGTTTCATCTCTCTTAACTCGTCGGTTTGCCCTCATCCCTCACCGTTCACATCTCAATTCTCATCTCTCTCATTTCGTCGCTGGTTTTGAGAGGAGATGAAAACAAAAAGAGCTTCACTTAAGAAAACAAATGCGCACCCAGCTCAACATCATTTTCCCTATTGTGATTCATCAATGGCGTCCTCAAACAAGCTGAAAGTATACCAAACACAGATGAAAGTAATCAATTGGCAGTAATCAAGCCGTTCTGGTTCGCATCCGACGCGAAGTATTGGAGAATCAGAGTGAGATTTTATATTATTTCATTATTTGCTTTTTAAATTTGATTCCTAAGTTTAGATCTGAGATTTTTGCAATGGGTTGGATTTGCATTTGCATTTTCTAATATTACTCATCACTTTGTGTTTTTTTTCCTTTGGATCTGAATTTTGGGTTCCTGCTTTTTTAGTGCGAAGTGGAAGAATTCACGGTGGATGTTGATTTACTCATCACATTAGTTGAATTTCATTCGCTTATTTTCTCTTTCTCCTAATGTATCAAAGGAATCCTGTAAAATTTGTTCATCTATTTTAGTTTTATTTTTCATTGTTTAGATTTTGGGTACTAATTTATATTTTATGTTAGTGCACTTTAATGGATCCTTGTTTTAGTTTGCTGATGTGTTGTGTATAATAGTGAAAATTCATTTCGGAACACCCTATTGCTCTATAACATTTTTACATATTTTGGGTACTGATTTAAATCCTTGTTTTAGTTTTCATTTTTGTATACACAAATTCAACTCGCTTAGTTTTCAGTTTTTAGGTTTGGATACTGATGAATCCTTGTTTTAGTTTGGGTATTGATTTATATTTTTTTTTAACAAAAATTAATACTTTTGCGGTCGGATGTTGTGATGGTGGGACGTAAATTTATTTATTTTTTTTAATAAAAAACAGTCATCTGCGTCGTATGGTGTTCAATGTCCGACGCAGATTGACTTTTTTTTAATATAAAAAGGATGATTTGCGTCGCACACAGTCCATCACGCGACGCAGATGGTGCTTATTTGCGTCGGACTATGCAGTACATGCGACGTAAATAGCACTAAATCTGTGTCGTTTCCTAATCCGACGCAAATTATGTCTATTTCATCTGCGACAAGACCTGTGCCGTCGGACCAATGTCCGACGCAAATGGGGGTCCTAGGTCCGACGCAAATTGACAATTCTGTACTAGTGAGTATTACATAAACTAAGTGGGAAAGACTTAGTAATTGATTTACCAACAATTAAGTCTATGCACCATGATGTTTGTGATCCATGTGTAAAAGGCAAACAAGTGATATCCTTCTTCAAATCTAAGAAAATGCTAAGCACACAAAGTCCATTGGAACTCCTTCATATGGACTTATATGGCCTTGTACGAATCCAAAGTAGATCAGGTAAGAGATACGTGTTGGTCATTGTAGATGAATTTTCTTGATACACTTGGTTTATTTTTCTTCATAGCAAAGATGAAACTTTTGATGAATTTCTAACTTTTGCTAAAAATATTCAACGAATTAGTGGTTATAAATTAAAACACTTGAGATATGACCATTGTAAGGAGTTTGAAAACGCCAAGTTTGATGAATTTTGCAGCAATGAAGGGTTAGATCACAATTTCTCTGCTCCAAGGACACCACAATAGAATGGTGTAGTTGAAAGAAAGAAAAGAATCCTGGAGGACATGACTAGTACTATGATTATTGCAAGCGGTCTTCCAAAGAACTTTTGGGCTGAAGCAATAAACACATCATGCTACATTATCAATCGAGCCATGCTAAGGCCAATCACATTGAAAACGCCCTATGAACTCCTTAGAGGAAGAAAACCCAATATCTCTTATTTTCGAGTCTTTGGATGTAAATGTTTTGTACATAACAATAGAAAGGACAATTTAGGAAAGTTTGATGCTATAAGTGATGAAGCTATATTTCTAGGATATGCTTCAAATAGTAAGGCTTACCCAGTTTATAATAAACGAACAATGTGTGTAGAGGAAAGTGTCCATATTATCTTTGATGAAACTAACTCTCTGCAGAAACCAAGTTATGATGATAACTTTAAAATTGGTTTGATTCGATCTGAAGAGCCAAATCATTATGATGATAAACTAATCCCTGCAGATAAAGAAAAGAAGCATGTTCCTGAACCTGAGAACATTGTGCCTGATCCTTAGGTGGAACAAGTAACAGGAGGAACTCAGGAAGAAGAAGGAACACCTGAACCTGAAGAAGATCAAATAATTCAAACACCTCAAGAAGCACCAAAAGCAACCAGGAGATTTGATCCAAAGCGTTGGAAACACCAAAATTCTCATCCCTTAGAATTAATTATAAGTGATATTGAAAGGGGAACTCAAACGAGATACCAAATGAAGAATTTTTGTGCTTTTCATGCTTTTCTATCTATGACATAACCTAAGGATCATATGGAGGCACTAAGAGCTGATTGGATAAATGCTATGCAAGAGGAACTGAATGAGTTCCAAAGGAACAAGGTCTGGCACCTGGAGCCCAAGCCAAAGAATCAGAAAGTAATTAGACTCAAATGGGTCTTCAGGTTCAAGCTTGATGAACATGGAACAGTTGTAAGGAACAAGGTCAGACTTGTAGCCAAAGGGTACAATCAACAAGAAGGTATTGATTTCGATGCCTTTGCTCCTGTTGCTTGGATAAAAGCTATTAGAATTTTGATTGCCTTTGCAGCATTTATGGGATTTAAGTTGTACCAAATGGACGTAAAATGTGCATTTTTAAATGGCTTTTTGTTAGAAGACGTCTATGTGGAACAACCACCTGGATTTGAAAATCCCGATCTTCCAAATCAGGTCTATAAGCTTGATAAAGCTCTATATGGGTTAAAACAAGCTCCTAGATCTTGGTATGAAAGATTATCAAAATTCTTACTTTCACATGACTTCATCAGAGGAAAAGTTGATAGAACCCTGTTCCTTCGTTCAAAAGGAACATACATATTAGTAGTCCAGATTTATGTTGATGATATTATATTCAGTGCAACTAATGATCTTCTTTGTAAGGAGTTTGCTGATCTTATGAGTAGTGAATTCGAAATGAATATGATGGGCGAATTGAACTTTTTTTGGGCTTGCAAATCAAGCAAACCGAAAGAGGAACAATGATTCATCAACAAAAATATGTTAAGGAACTGCTGAAGAAATATGGACTGGAACAATCTAAAACCAACCTCACTCTCATAGGAACAAGAACAAGGTTATATGAAGACACAAATGGTAAGTGTAAATGAGAAGCAATATAGAGGTATGATTGGATCTTTACTATACTTACTGCAAGTAGACCTGATATTGCTTTATTAGTGTTGGTTTATATGCAAGATTCCAATCAAATCCCAAAGAATCTCACTTAGCAACAGTTAAGAGAATTCTTAGGTATTTGAAAGGAAGCGATGACTTATGTTTGTTTTATCCTAGAAGTGATGTATTTGACCTCGTATGTTACTCGGATGCGGATTATGCTAAGACTTGGTTAATCACAAAAGCACCTCACGTATTGTCCAGTACCTAGGAACAAGCTTAGTCTCATGGAGCTCAAAGAAGTAGAATACTGTTGCCTTGTCCACTGCAGAAGCAGAGTATGTGGCTGCTGCTCCATGCTGTTCCCAAGTCCTATGGATCAAACAATAGGTAAGAGACTTTGGTATTAAATTTAAGTGTGTTCCTATATATTGTGATAACACTAGTGCTATATACATCTACAACGATCCAATACATCATTCGACAGTCAAGCATATTCATATTAGGCATCATTTCCTTAAGGACAATGTTGAAAAAGGTCTTGTCAGAGTTGAATTTTGTCCAACTGAAAATCAAATTCACTAGTGGAAAAAACCTCATCTGTCACTTAGTAACAGATGCGGTTTTTACAAAACCGCATAAGAAAATCAATTAAAAAAATGGGAAGGCAAGCTAGGAAGAAAATCTAATGCGGTCCTCTTGTGGACCGCATCAGATTAAAATACCAAACCCAGTCTAATGCCTGGCCCAGTCCGCTCCTTTCCCCTTATAAACCCAGCCCAGTCCGCTTCTTCCCCTTATAACCCAGCCCATTCAGCTCCTTAACCCTCTCCTATCCAAACCCTAAAA
The DNA here is from genome assembly GCA_947646795.1 of Beta lomatogona. Lineage (NCBI taxonomy): Eukaryota > Viridiplantae > Streptophyta > Magnoliopsida > Caryophyllales > Amaranthaceae > Beta > Beta lomatogona. Next base: position 2,285,027 of record CANSNZ010000356.1, read on the forward strand.
ACCTCTCTCATAACCCTCTCCCCTCTCTCATAACGGCGCCTCTTCCCCCTCTCCTCTCACAGCCTAGTCATCAACACCGTCGTTCTTCATCAACTCCCATAAACAATTCGTCATTTTCATCATCAACAACCAGATCTCGTCTCTCCTCTCATCACTAATCAAAAATTCGTCATCGACAATTCGTCTCTCCGTCGCTCGTCGCTGTCATCAAGTCCGTCGCTCGTCTCTATCATCAACTCCGTTGCTCGTCGCTCCTCTCATCCCTTTTCGTGTTTCTTTTTTTCCAGATCTGGGTTTATAATTTTCGTTTTTAATTTTCATTTTCGTTCCACTCTCTTACTTTCGTTTGTAATTAGCTTAGTTTGAAGTTTATAATTTCATTTCTGAATTTTTATTTTCATTGTTATTTTGAGTTTTTTTTTCTAGTTCTGGGTTTTACTTTATGTTTATTTCTTAATTTCCGTATTTTGTTCGATTTTTTGGTTATATTTTTGTATAAGTTTTCGATTTTTATTTGGTTATATTCATCTGAATTTTTTAGTTTGTATAATATTTGTATAATTAAATTCATTTTTAGTTTGTATAATATTTGTATAATTAAATTCATTTTTAGTTTGTATAATATTTGTATAATTGAATTCATTTTTAGTTTGTATAATATTTGTTATTAGATCTGAAATTTTTTGAAGTTTCGTTGCTTAGACCTGTATAATTGTTTGGGTTGTCTTTTGTTCTTTACTCGGTCCTGCTTTGTTGCTGCAGAACTGCAAAGCAGGTTTTTTTTTTAATTCCATGACCCCAAAATCTTATGCGGTCTTGCAAAACCGCTTCAGTTAGTGAGAAACTGATGCGGTTTTTGGACCAGATCATGTTGTCGTTTGTAACTGATGCGAGCCCATCTGATGCGGACCAAAACGCATCAGTAAGCCCGGTTTTTACCGCATCAGATGGGCTTTTTTCCACTAGTGATTGCTGACATTTTGACTAAACCACTTCCAAGAGAAAAGTTTGAGAAAATTCGCTTAGAGCTAGGGATGATTAGAATTCATTAAGTATGCTACTTCTAATGAAACTCTATATTACAAGAGACCTCTAAGTGACCAGCAAAATTTAAGAATTTATTCATACATTACACAGTCAATGTCAAGGACTCACATTAGTCTTCATAATACTCCCCTTATTGTCCACACATTTGAGCAGAATCTGGTAAGGTATGTGTACATTTAGCTTGAACATGTAACATGCATGAGTTCATTTTTATTTTTCCTTTTTATTCATTTAATACCGTAAATATCTTCTTCATTTTTTTCTTTCTCACAAATTTATTCTTTAATTTTATTTTTTTTCCTTTATATATCTTCCACAAAAAAATTTCTTGATACAATGCAACGTTTCACCAGCGTCTAAGTTCATAACATAAAAATATAATTTAATGGATTAAGAAAGGAAGGGAAGCGCCATCATAAATTATCTCACCGTTCCCCATACATCTACCCCTTCATAAAACCCTCCATCAAATCAACCCATTTTTACACGGAAATTTCACCTTTTTACCCCAAAACCGTCAACTCCGCAAACCCACTCAAACCCTCTCCAAAACCTCTCATCTTTTCCACCACTCCAAAATATCCTCAATGGCACCCAAGCGAAAAACCTCGGATGAAACCAAAAATTTCCCCGCTGAAAAATCATCCCCCCTGGTTGACTATAATGAAAGCGAGAACGAATCTCCTACTCTAATGAAGATTATGTGGGTTCACAAGAACATTCATCGACAAATGAAGTGGTTTCACCTAAGAAAGAGGAAGAAGGTGAAGAAGCTGAAACAGAGCAAGAGAATGAAATTTTGGTTCCTACTAAACGCTGTAAGAAATTAAAATCTTCTAAGTATATCATCGGGTTTCGTGTCGATCTTTCTTGGTGCAAGAAAGTAAAATGGGTAGAATTTCTTGACATCATTAAGTTTCAAAAATGGTCTAAAATCTTAAGTTCTAACGAGGGTCTTTATGAAGCTGAAATGAGCGAATTTTGCTCAAACTTTGAAAATAATGAGGGTTTGTGTATCAGTATTGTTAATGGAAAGTTAGTGAAATTCAATGAAAAAAGAATTTGTAAGTGGTTTAATGTACTGAATGAAGGGTAAAAAAATTATATCAAGGGTAGGGAAAAATTAAATGTTAATGGGGCTTCGAATGCTAAAATTTTGAGTTATTTTGGTGGTGCTGCTTCTGACTAATCTCTGGACCAAAAAGATCTTTCCCCCTTTCATAAACTACTTTTTCAATTGGCTTGGCATTTTATTCTACCTAGAAACTCCAAAAGGACTCAAGCTAGTCTTATGGACTTCTCTTTAATGTATTGTCTTCCTAAAAACAACAAAATCAACTTCCCTTCCCTAATGATTTCTCACCTCTCTTACTGCATTTCTCATAATAACAAAATTGGGTATGGTAACCTTGTTTCTACCATTCTCAAGAACTGCCAAGTCAAACTTCCAGCCAGTCCCTCTTTTGAACTAGAGCCAGAATTTTGTTTTACCAAAGATACCCTCTCTAGACTTAGTTTGAGGGTACAGGGTGGTAAGTTGGAGTATGATGTTGAGGAGCCCAAGGTGAAGGGAGAAACTGGGGTCAAGAGGAAACATGTTGACGCAGTCAGTGCTGGGGGTCCAAGGTCTATCCGCAAGAGTCAGAGACTAGCAGAGACTAAGTCTCCAAGGGAACAGGGTCAGGGTGATGTTGTAATGATAGATCTGGATGAGGATCTTGTCTCTCCAGGATCTACTGCTGTGGATTTTCCTATTCTCTCCACAACTAGTCTCCATGGTCTGTTGCATAAAATTCAGGAGTCTCTGTCCCTTCTGCACTCCAGGATCCAGGAAGTAGAGGCCAGAGTTGCTAGGGTGGATCTCCAACAGGAGCAGGTTCTTGCTGCTGTCAAGAGAGGAGAAGCTGCTGTGAGAGAAAAAATTGATGTTGTTGTCTCCTCCTTCTCCATCTGCACCAAACCCTAATTCCCTTCCCCTTCAATTAATCTGTTAAACAATTTTAATTTGGATTTTGGGTTGTAACTAAACAATGGTGACTTGTTCCTACTTTTTTATCACTTTTTGGATGTGTGACTCACATCAGTTTCTTTTGGTTCTCTCTTTTCTTTCTATTCATCTTCTATCTTTCATCTTTTTGCTTTCTTTGCTTCTTTCCTTTATTTTCTTGAACTCAACTGGTGCATAATTTATGTCTAAGTGCATTTATCTTGCTTTTGCATACTCATTAAAATGTATGGATGGCTAGTATTATTAGATAATATGCTTGAGCTACTTTTCATTGTTCTTGTTGTTCTTTTTAAACTCTTAGAGTGCTGCTGGTTACTATAAATGTTTTTGATGATGACAAAAGGGGGAAGTAAAGCTTGCATATAAAAAATATTCTAGTCTGCTTAGTTTCTATAGTGATGACTTTTGAATTTCCCTCTGTATTACTTCTTGTTCAAAACTGATTTCTTAGTCTTAGTTTTTATTTTTAGTATTTCTTAGTTTTATTTTAAACATCTTAGCTCTTGATTCTTTTGCTTTGGTTTATTTTCTTTTTATTTTGATCGACTTAATATTTTTTTTTGCCTTACATCTGCCATCATTAAAAAGGGGGAATATTGTTGTATTCCATGTTTTGATGATGTTAAATACTTAAGTGTTTGTATAGTTTTATTTTGGAAAAATATAAAATCCCAAAAATATTGTTTTGTTAATTTTTTATATATTTTATCTTGTGGAGAAAGATTAATAGTGCTTAATCTAATCAAGATATTATATGTTTACTTGATTTATTATATGGTATGGTTAATGGATCTATTAACTTAGAATCTTTTGAAATAAAAAGATTCTTAGTTATTAGATATTTTACTGTTGTTTTGTCGAGGAAATTAGGTTGAACTATCCATGCCTAAAATTAAGGGAAGTGAGGTGAGATGTTCTCTACCCACTTACTGGATGATTGGCGCACAACGGCTAGTGGAGGTGGTTAATAACCGTTGCAAAATTTGTGGAGTTTGTGCAACGAGTTATGAGCCATGATCCCTAAATCTCAGCAAGTACATAACGTGGAGAAAGAAAAGTGAAGAACAAGAAGCTGCAACAACTATTTAAAGAGAAAGACTTGTTTAAAATTACAGACAACTTTCTAGCATTCAAATTACACAAAGTAATTTCTTCTTCTCTTATGTTGCATATTATTGTAATACTTTGAGTATTTTGGGTGAGTGAAAAACTTCAGAGTATTCTTGTAATCAAGTCAGAAAAGAGAAAGAGAGAAAGAGAAGACTTCGAGAGAAGTCAAGTGAGTGTCATCAGTTCAGGGGGAACTGGGTGACTGGGAACAAGTTTCCAAAGGAACAGAGTGAGGTCCAGAAATAGGTTGTATGAAAGAGTCATTTGGACTATTTTAATAATTGAAGTATTGAGTCAAAATCCCTTAGGGTCAAGGTTTTTCTTCCTACTGGGCCTAGTAAGTTTTCCTTGTAAGTGAAAATTGTTTGTCTGCTTTCTTATCTCTTTAAAGTTAGTTTAATTCCGCAAAATAGTTTAAAAATCCCCACAACTACAATTCACCCCCCTATTGTAGTTGATCTAGTGTTCATACTAGAATAACGGTATTTGAGCTAAACCTGTTGTTGGTGCTTTCAAAGAAGTTGCCTTAAATACAACTGCCTATAATATCCAGGTGAGGGTGATTTACCTTTTGTTTGTACTCACATTTCTTTAAGATTGTGAATTGTTAATTTATAAAGTCGAGATTCGTTTGAATATAAAGGGAGTATATATCAAGATAGTGAGCAACAACGGTGCCATACTGTTGACGTGTAAAAATGTCCCTGTTATTTTCCGGGGGGAATACATGACGAGTCATTGCCTTCGCGAGATTTTAGTGGCTTTTATTCGCTAGTCAAATGTGCATAAAATAATAAAAATGTTTTTAATGGGTTTTATGCTTTAAAATGAATTTGGGAAAGGTTTAATGGATTTTTAATAGCTTAATGGACCTTCTAATATTTTTAAATGGCTGTCCAAAATTATTTAATGGTTTATTGGACTTCCTAAAATGCCCTAATGATTTTTAAAGTTTTAATGGACCTTTAAATGCCAACCCAAAATTTTTAAAGTGTTTTATTGGGCTATTATGGTTAATTTTCTGGTTAAGATTGCATTATTAAAATATAAGAATCACATTTTCTTAATCATGAAGCTAAAACGGCTATTCTGGAATATTCTAGAAGCATATCGGTTGATTAAAAGATAGTGTTTGAAAAATTCCAAATCCAGGCTGATCAAAACTCTGCGGCAGACGCACAAACCTGTGCATCAGACGGAAAGTTGTTGCATAGTGTTGTGCGTTCCATGCTGGATATCCTGCGTTTGACGCAGCCTGCCACGTGGGCCTGCGTCTGACGCAGGATGCCCTGCGTTTGACACACATTTCTGCTGCTTCTGATTTTGGCTATAAATACCCCCTTTCCCAGCCGAAAGGAACACTTTTTGACTCCCATTTCTATTCTCCCTCTACTTCTCTCTCTACTTCTCTTTTTTCTCTATCTAAATTCTATTAGTTTTCTCCCTCATTTAGGATTTTCTTAAACACATAAAAATCACAAAAAAGTAGTTTTATTAGTTCTATTTTATACATTTTGATCTTGTGACTCAAGCCAATCTAAGTCGAAATGCGCAAGGTATATTTCCGATAATCCCCTTACAACCCCAAATCTACATTTACATTATGCATTTTGATAATTATATTTAAGATTATGTTTAATTAAAGGTGTGAGTTTAATAAATATAATAAACCACCTAGAAATTAATTTAGGGTTTTTAACTTGATTTTTATTATTTAGTTTTTAGTTTAATTTATTTATTTTTTGTATTCTTAGGATGTAACCCCTTTTAATTCCGCAAATTAGGATGTAATATTTTATTTCTCGCACTTTATTTTTCGCATTTGTGGGATGTAACTTCTTTTATTTTCGCACGAATGGTTGTAAATTTACATTCCCGCACTCTTTTTATTTTGTATTTTGTATGGTTGTATTCTATTTTCGTAATGGTTTTTTTATCACCCTTATATCATGTTAACAAAGAATTGGAATGTCGTTAATCACGCTTAAATCAAAGATCTAAAATGACTTAATTCAAGTGACCACACTACAATATGGTTTAACGTGCATTTAACCAAACACGCCTAGATTAATCTTTGTTTCCTTTTAAGGACTTTTAATATGGAAATAATACTGTTATTCAACGAAAGATATCGCGAACTATACTATATTTGGAATTGAGTAGAGGACACTAATGAGTGGACGAATTTAGTCTAGATACGTTCTCGACTAAGTTCGTACCCTCGTCCTTGAATTCAGATTTGGTTTAAGACCTTATCCAAAGTCAGTAGGGGTTTATGAGTTCTTCATAAAAACTCATTGGCGACTTCTTACTTATGATACGTATTCTCTTCACACCAACACGCTCACGCGTGCATAGCCAATTCAGTGGCTCGTGCCTACACCTCGTGGTAGGATGGTGGTGACCCCGCGTGTGCGCCCCAAAATCTACTACCACAGATTTGGCGACTTCAATGTTGACTTTAGAGGACGAAACTTGAAAAATTCCTTATATAGTATTTTTCGCGATTTTCGTTGAATAGTTGTAGCATTTCTAGCATGTTACATGCCGCTGCCTCATGTTGGCCCCGACTTTAAGGTTTACACGCCTTATTTGAACGTGTTCTACGTTCGAGGCCGACCAAAGGGGGATCGGGCTACTCGCGGCTCTTTGTTCGCAGTCCATTGTGAGGCAGTAACATCATGGCTCCGGTAGACCTCTTCCATCCCGCCCATGACGCACGATTTGGGTTCACTCGTCCCAAAGCATATAAGGCTATCCCGTTGGGCAACCTTTCGCATGACTAGATGCGAGGGGACCGCTCTTTGCGATTTGTCGAATGTCGTGGTACTCATGACCACCCGACTTTCTTGACACGACCATAGTATAATGTAGCAACTTGGCTTAGGTGGTTGAACCATGTGCATATAGGATCTTCATGCTTGTGCATCTATATGTGTATGATTGTGTTGTGATACTAGGTTCTAGCTTCGCATAGGTTAGCTAGGATCCATATAGTTCATGGCCATCTTATTATTCAGTCCTAACCACATGTATAATATTGTAACCATCAGTCATAGCTAGGCATACATAGTAGTCATAGGCATGGGCAGGCATGTCCGTTGTGTCCACATGGTATAGGTCAAAAACAAAAAAATGAGAGCATGACTAACCCAATTAAGGGAAGAGGGCCCGCCACCCTAGCACAAAACAAAAAAAAAGAGAGAGGAAAAACAAAAACGAAAAAAAAAAAAAAAAAAAAAAAAAAAAAAAATGAGCCAAATAACGTGGTAAAAATGAAAATAAGTGGTAACATGAAAACGGACTTACATTCTGTGGTCTTTCCTTTTTCGTTTTTTTCCCTTTTTAGGAAGCATACTCACTTAGGACATTTCCCTTTTTAGAACTTTCCTCATTAACATCCCGTTTCCATATTTAGGAAGATGACCATGTCTAGGAGCATGCATAGCATACAGTCCATGTAGAGTCTAGTATAGTCTTTTGGGCCTTGGTCTCATCCTTTCACCCTCAAATATTGATCCGGGTCTAGACCTCTGGCTTCGCAGAGAAGGCTCCCGTTTGAAACGTGCCCGTGACCTCATTCCTTTCCCGCCTTGCTTCCCTCGAAAACCACACAACAAAAACGCCATGGAACCTGAGCTCCCAAACTACATCGAGCCCGAGTCTCCTAGCCACGCCGAGTCAAAATGTTCTAGATACATCGAGCCAGACTCACCTACTTTACCTAGTAGCTTTGTAACAGCCCGCTCCAAACAGCAGCTTAATTAAGACACCTACCAATAACTACAGAGTCCAACTGCTAATTAGAGGGACTGTTAGATTGGACTTCCGCACCTCCCATGCTATAGGAGGTTAGGAAACCCCATAGTATCCGAACATATCACAAAAATAATAAATTATAGTAAATAATTATTACAATGTATTGTGACAAAATGTTTGTTCTGATTTACAAACCAGAATTATATTACATGTTTAACTCGATAAAATATTCATATACGATAAGTTATCCTATAGCAGCGGAATTAACACATTAACCAGGACTTCACATTTGCACACAAGAGCTAACCAGAACATTTCCTCTAATCCTGCAAAACAGATGGATCTCCCCCCACCAGGACAGGTTCAAAGAACAAAACAGGTCAGCTTACGGTGGTACACAAGTCCCACCAATTTCAAAAATATTAAGGTGGCTGAAACTATTCAATCGTTTCTTATACTCAAAACATAAACTATAACAATCATAGCTTCATTTTCTTTTTGCTCAGAAATTCATTAATGCATTGAGATGGGTTTTTGTTCTTATTCGAAAATATGCGTATACTTGCTCATAAATACGTTGATTCTTTTCTTTAACTTCCATAGAAATTACATTGCATATACGGGAGAAATACTCCAAGAATTATCTCAATATATCATATATCATTCTCAATACATAGAACAATAATACTCTTAAAACTTATCACAAAACATAACATAACTCCAGGGAAGGAACATGAATGGAGGCTAAGCCACCACTCCACACATTTGAGGGACGTCTCCGCACCTTTCTTATTTCTGCTTGCAGGACTTTTAGGTCATGACGCCACATAACGGAGCAATACCCGCTCCAAACACATAATGAGCAAACCCGCTCTACAAATGTTGTTCACGTCCCCTTATAAAACAAAACTTGTAATCATACAAGAATAATTATACTCGACACTTGTACTTAAATACTTATGCTCAAATACTTATACTTAAATACTTATACTGAAATACTTAATAATACTTAAATAACTTACTTAAATACTTATCCATGATCACTATTTCAACCATCGTAACAACTTTAACTTATCAAAACAAGTTTCGTAAAACAAGCTTGCTATGTCAAGTTCCACCATACCGGAAAAGTGACTTATTAACAAGGTTTCGGAAAATAATCATTGTGGTTAACCAGAGTGGTTGATAAGGTAACCAACAAGATATGGAAGCATGAATAGTTCTTCATAAATAGGTTCTTAGATATATGAAAAGACTACGCCACGCAAGTAAACAAGAAATGAATTCCACAGTTTCGGTATTATATCAAAACAAGATGGTTTAGGTGCGAGATTATGTCGTAACTTCTATACTTAGCTAAGGGTTTGGTCGGATCACAACCAAGTGCATATATACAGTAGGTAACCAACATTTAAGGGTACTCAATAAACCAATGAAACAAGGGTGAATCAAGTTGGAGAGCAACTAAATGAAGATCGAGTTTTAGGTATTCTTTTACTCAACGAATTTTGGTTACACGTGGCGTTTGATGAGGAAAATGAAGCAAATTTTTATTCCACAATCAATATATGAAGGTTCCAGAAGTGTACCATGATAGTTCAGCAACAACCAAATTCATTAATCAAGGTATAATCAGAGTAATAGCAAGGTTTGATGGATTTTGTTTAGGAAAACTTGTTATGCATGCCACAACTTTCTAGGAAGTGTAACGTTTAGTGTATAATTCCAAATCGAGTGATTTTTGGGTCTAAATTCATCAACTTTTCAAGATCTACAACTTCCCAGAGGACAGAAAGACCAAAATCTTAGTATAACAGGACGATATTGGGCTAGAAAAATACGGCAGCAGGTTTTAGGAAGGTAACTCATCATTTTCTTAATGGTTATCAAGAGGGTTTATCCATCTTAGAGAACTTGACATGCAAAACGGTTTTAACAAGATATCACTCATAAGAACCACATGCAAATCAGTTTCATTAACATGAAGAACATAAATTTTTCATACAAATAATTCCATAACTAAACCCAGAAAACCAAAGCTCAAAAATAGAGTTTTAAGAGGGAATCTTGTGTACCTTAATTCGGTGTTTAGGAATTAAACCTCCCCTAACCAACTATTAGCACTCCTCCAGCAATCATTTAAGACCTTAAGTACAACATCCATAACTAAAAATTCAGTAATTAACCCAAATAAATCAAGTTCCAATCTAATAAACCTCATAAGTGCTGAAATTGAGCCACAACTTACCTTTCTTGATTTTCTTGGATGCTACAGATATGATAACTCAAAACTAATGATTGCCCAGTATGGAGAATAGCTTGGGGATTCTAGGACAACAATTGCATGCAAGTTCCAGAGCAAGAATTCGAAGGAAGCAAGCTGCCAACAACAGCTATGGAGCTCGCCATTTCTGGCGTGAAGAAGAGGAGAGAATGTGAGTGAATTGTGGTGTGTTTTGTTTGATAAAATCTGATGAAATGAATCATGGAACTTGGTCTCATATATATGGAAAATGGGCAATGGCAAATTCGTGAATTTGATTTAGTATTAGGGGTAAAATCGTCTTTTCACTAGCTTAAGAACAATCTGGAATTTTGGAGCTCTTATAACTTAAATTATATACTCCACCACTTCCAAATCCTTAATTATTCTTGACTAAATCTCCCAAAATATCTTGTATACTTTAATGAAGATATTTTGGCTCAATTAACCCTTTAATCATAATTATAGGGTATCTCAAACACAAAACCGATAACAACTCGAATTCTCATAATTTCATAACGTTACTCAACGTTCTTAACTTAATTCATAAATAACTTATCTTAAATTGTGATTCTTATTATTAATCACATAGTATGTGATATTCATATTCACATACGAAAGAGCACATAATCTTACACATAAGATTTTTCCTTTCATCATAAAGCACAACAGATCATGTTTGAATTATTACGTTAATAAATTATGTTTATTAAGATAATCTTGGCTTTAAAAAATGAGGCTATTACAAGCTTAGTAGCAACGGCCGAGCGTTCTGTTGATAAGCTAGCTCAGATTCTTGATGGGTTACTAATGTGCTTCAAGACTTGTCTACCAAGGTCAACAAACTCGAAGCGGGGTCCAGCCCTGTGATGGTCACCAAAATGTTAGGGACCACTAGCTTCGTAGAGAAGGCTCCCGTTTGCAACGTGCTCGTGACCTCATTCCCTTCCCGTCTAGCTTCCCTCGAAAACCACGCAACAAGAACACCCTGGAACTCGAGCTCCCAAACTTCATCGAACCTAAGTCTCCTAGCCACGCCGAGTCAAAATCTTCTAGATACATCGAGCCAGACTCACCTACTTCACCTAGCAGCTCAGTAGCAATGGCCGAGCGTTCTGTTGATAAGCTAGCTCAGATTCTTGATGGGTTACTAAAGTTCTTCAAGACTTGTCTACCAAGGTCAACAAACTCGAAGCGGGGTCCAGCCCTGTGATGGTCACCAAAATGTTAGGTGCCATCCAGAAAGCTCAGGACAGTGGGGGCTACGTTGATGATGGGCTCGAATTTGACCCCAGTGCAGCGTCCAAACTTCCAAAAAAGTTTTCAGCATCGAACCTACCCAAATTTCAGCCCACAGATGACCCAAGGTTTCACCTTCGAGCCTTTAGGGCGACCATGGCCATCAAAGCCATCGAGGCTTCTATGTATGCGACCGTGTTTCCCCTCTCACTCGACCCAACGTGCCAAAAATGGTTATGTCCATATCTAACAAAGAAATTGGCACTTGGGAAGACGTCACTCATGCCTTCATGACTATGACCGCGGTAGTATCCAAATTGAGACCTCACTCCGAGTGCTCGAAATAATCAAGCAATAGAAAAAAGAAGGATTTACCGCGTACCTCGCTAGATTGAACGGGGTAGCAGCCAAGATGATAATTCCCCCGACTGAAAGAGACATGGTCAAGACAAGCAACACCTTTGGTATTTGGACCTTGAATCATTTGAACAGGTCTACCGTATAGGGATTCAGATAGAGGATGACCTTTTGAAAGCTCAAGCCCAGCGGTACGGTGGTCGATGGAACAACAACAACAATAGCAAAAGAACTGACCGCTCTAGCAACTCCAAAGCCGTCAACCTCATTGACCAAGTCAGTGCCACTAGCAACACGACCCAATAACGCTTCCAAAGAGGCACTAGACTCCAGTACACACCATTGGGTATGAGCTATTACACAACTTTTGATAGGTTAAGTGAACAAGGAGTCATGCAACCTATTGGGCCCACTCCGGACCCACCAGAAGACCAGAAGTCTCGCCGTTGGGACAAAAATAATTATTGTAAATATCACCAAGGGAATGGTCATGCTACCAACGAATGTTACAAATTCAAGGATTTACTCCAAGACATGGTAGAAGACGGCAGACTCCCAATTTCGCTGGGTGCCAGGAAGCCCAATGTTCAAAGTAACCCTCTCGGCATCCTAACAATTTAAAGCCTTCTTCGACTTAGCCATGCTCACTACCCCCATTAGTGAGCCAGTCCCAGACATTGTAATCGTTCACCCTAATGACGATGTCAATGGCTTGTGGGAAAGCAATGACTAGGACGTCTACGTTGATAACTTGTCCCGAGACTTAGAAGAGGAGCGAGCCGTGCTCGAATCCATATTTCAAGAAGAGTGACAAAAGGATGAGCAAGTTCAGGCAATCACCCGAAGCGGCCGAGTCAGTGCTCCAAATAAGCAAAGTGCCCATCTAAGCAATACAACACCTCCCGCTTCACCACAAGACGAAGAGGAAATAGTGCTTAAACAGCTCGAAAAGGTACGCGCCGATGTTAACATATGGTAACTTATAGTTTCATCAAAGACATATCGTGACGCACTCCTCAAAGCACTAATGGACCTAAACATCTCCGGTGATGCTACTCCCGATGAGTTGGTTAGTTTCATCACTAGGGATCGTGTTGGGCCCGCAATCTCGTTCACGGACGAGGACCTTCCACCCGAAGGTAGTGATCATAACAAGACACTTTACGTAAATGTGCAATGCCGACAACTCCACATTCCAATGACTTTAGTAGACAACGGCTCGACAATCAATGTTTGTCCTCTCCGAACAGCCACTCGTCTTGGTCTTAAAAAGCAAGATTATATGGCGCTTACACAAAGCATCCGCGCATATGACAATACCAAACAAGAATCATTAGGCGTGGTATGGCTTAATATCACCACAGGGGTGATCGAGAAGAAAGTCCGTTTCCACATTATGGACATCAAAACGATCTTCAATCTACTCTTAGGGAGGTTGTGGCTTCATGAGCTAGGAGTTGTACCTTCATCTCTCCACCAAAAGGTAAAGATGCTTGTAGGAGCTATCCCCATCACACTAGATGCCTCCCCCATGAAAATTCAAGTCATAGATGCCCCGCTTGTGAGTATCGAGCACGATGAAGATGATGAAGATTTATGGGGCTTCACCGAAAGCTTTTGTGCTATTGAGGAGGAAGACAAAGCACCCTTTGACTTCTTCCCTCACTCCAACCTTGTGGTTAACGCAATGCTCCGCAACAAGGGATACTTTCCGGGCTTACCTCTAGGCATTCCACGAAAGACGACTATCATCGACCCACCGAATCCGACCTATAAGAATGACATGTTCAGTCTTTGCGACAAACCAACTAAAGAAGATATCCGCAAAATGTTGACATATAAAAATGTCCCTGTTAGTCTCCCAGGGTTTTAAGTCATTTCGATACCGATGCAGTGTACGAACAAAACTCAATTTATGCTTAAAAATATATAAAAATATCTTTTTTAAAGTCTTGTTGAATTTCATAATATTTATAGAATTTTTCTGGATTTAATACACATTTTTACATGGCTTTTATAATAATTTTTGAACTTCATGAGCCCATTAATTAATTATTTGGATTTTATATGAATTTTCAGCCACATTTTGTAAGTAATTTGGGCTTTGTGGGATGTCATATTCTCTCCAAAATACTTGGGGATGCATAAAATAGACCCCAAATCCTTAATTACGAAGTAAACATCCATTTTTTAAAAGATAATGCATCATCAATTAATAGATTTCAAAAGATTAAGCTCGGCAGAACCACAGACCCCTGCGTGCATTGAAGATAGCCTGCGTTGAGCGCACAGTATGCCTTCCACTTGTGCGTGAGGCGCAACTCTCCCTACATGCGCCACATGCGTCACGTGGACCTACGTCTCATGCAGGGCTGTCTGCATGGTGCGTAGAGTTCTATCTAGTTTTTGCGGATCTAAAAGGGTTTCAGCTCAGAATTCATACGACTTTCTCCCTCAAAACACATCTACGAATACTCTATTTTCTCTTCTTCTCTCACAAAAACAGACCTACATTCAATACAAACACTTATTTATTTTAGTTTTATTTCAATTTCAATACATATTTTGAGTTCTCAATTCACATAGGTATCGTTCTCTACATAAACCCTACATAAATTTAAATAATGCACTTTTATAGTATTATTTTAACACTATGTTCTAGTTATATTCGAGTTTAATAAATAAATTAGATCGCATATAAATTAATTTAGGATTTAATTGAATTTTATTATGTTCGAATTATATAGATTAGATTTAATTTAGTCTAGGAATTAATTAATTTATGTTCGAATTACATGCATGCTAGATTAGATTTATTTTCGCATTCGAGTCGATGTAATCAAGTCCTTTATTTACGCTATCGAGTTGTAATATTTAATTTCCACAATTTATTTATACTTCATATTATTGATGTATTGTATATTTAATTATGCATGGATGCTTGTAACATTTATTCATCATGGATGCAATTTAATAGCTTTTATCACCTTATTATTGCAATTAAAGATTGGAAATTCGTTCTTCACATAAATCAAAAATAAAATACGACTAATTAAAGTGATCACGAAATAACATGATTCAATGTGCATTAACGAACACGCCTAGTAATATCTTATGTGCATTATTAAGGACGATCAAAACGGAAATATCTATGTGATTGAACAAATCCCATCGCGAATTATAATATATCTTGGATTGAGTAGAGGCCACTTTGAGTGGCGAACTAGTCTTGATTCTTCTCGATTACCTTCGTACCCCCGTCCTCGAATTCAGATATGGTTCCAGACCTTATCCGAAGTCATTAGGGGTTTATGAGTTCCTCATAAAGACTTATTGGCGAGTTTTATCTTTTGACAAGAATCTATTCAGATCAACATACTCACGCATGGATAGCCAATTCAATGGCGCGTTCCTAACTACGTGGTTGGAAGGTGGTGCCCCCTCGTCGTATCAACAATTTGGCGACTTCACTGGGGACGTTAGAGGACGAAACTTGAAAAATACTTCATATATTATTTTTCGCGATTTTTGTTGAATATTTTGCATCATACATAGCATCTTGCATGCCGCCGCCTTATGCTGGTCTCGACTTTAGGATTACACGCCTCATGTGAACGTGTTCTACGTTCGAGGCCAATCAAAGGGGGATCGAACTACTTCGGCTCTTTGTTCGTGGCCCATTGCGAGGCCGTAACATCATGGTTGTGGTATATCTCTTCCATCCCGCCCATAACGCGCAATTTGGATTCACTCGATCCAAAGAGCATAAGGCTATCTTGTTGGGCAACCCTTCGCCTGACTAGATTCGAGGGGACCACCCTACGCGATTTTTCGAATGTCGTGGTACCCTTGACCACCCGACTTTATTGACTTGACCATAGTACTCATCATGTTCATATAGGACCATCATGCTAGTGTGCTTAACTTTCTAAACATGTATATGCTTTGTGAGTGACCTTCCATGTATACATTCACCATCAAAACATTCTATATTTATTCCCCATCAAACCTTTCCATAATTACTTCTCATTAACTTTCCATGTATAAACCTCCATCAAAACTTCCCTCTTTTGTCAAACCTTCTACTCACATCTTTCCATTCTCATCCTTCTATCAAAACTTTCCCTTCACGTATAACTACCACAGTATCCTTCCACTTTTATCAACTTTCCATACATTCCTCCTTTCCATTCTCATCACATATTCAAAACTTTCCCCATATATCATTCCATATTCATCCCATCAACTTCTTTCCATTTTCGTCCTCATCAAATGCGCATGCTTTCCACATTGAAACTCTCCTTTTAGATTCTCCATCCAAACTTTCCAAATGTATACTTTCCATATTCATCCACTTTTTGCATATGGCTACTTTCCAACTTTCTATTCTTACTTCTTTCCACATTTAATCGTCATCCATCCTTCCATATATATACATCTCCATTCACAAATACATACCACCAATCTTCCATTTCACACTTTCCTTATTTGTCATCAACTCATTCCACATTTATCCTCCATCAAATCTTTCCATTTATGCATTCCAAGTTTATCTTCCATCAAAAGCTTTCCATGTATATCTTCCATGCATTCTTTCCACACATATGTCTTACACTTTCCATGTATAACTTCCATCAATCCTTTCCACATATATCTCAAATACTTTCGATGTATATCCTCCATCGACTTTTTCCAAATATATCTCTAATACTTTCCATGTATATCCTCCATCAAATCCTTTCGTTTATATCATCTACACACTAGTAGAATAAATGCTTATTAAACTGCAGCAATAGGGCAACCTATTACTGCGGTTCGTACCCAAAACCGCAGCAATAGGTAGTGTTAATAATAAAATAAATAAATAAAAAGCAACCTATTGCTGCTGTTTTTACCAAACAACAACAACAATAGGTTGTTTATTTTTAAAAAAAATTCATACATTTCTAATGTCATACTTCACCCAAGCAACATTTTCACAAAGAAAACCACACAACCAGATTTACATTTGATATTTTAAGAAATGAAACTATGAAACACACCACAAATCTGAAAAATGTAACCAATACCAAAAACTAAAATATCATATTCATTACAAAATTAAAATGGAAATTAAACTAAAATAGAAACTCTAAAATAATTCATTAAAAAAAAAGTAAAAACAAAAAAATAGAAATCCTAAACATCTAAACTGAAAAAAATGAAGAAAATAAAAATACAAAACGTTGGTACAGATCTGGTGAAACTCGAACCGTTGGTCTGAGCCTCGACGAAGGAGACGAACGGAGGCCGACGAAGGAGATGAAGGAGACGAACGAAGGAGATGAACGAACTCCTTTCTCTCTCTGGTTTCTCTAGTTTCTCGATGTGAACTACCGAACTGTGAATGGCCGGCGAAGGATGGTCGAACGACGAGCGACGAGGCTGGTTCCGTTTGCCGGTTGCGGTTTGCTGGTGGAGCAACGAACGACCAACGCCTCGAGATCTGAAGATGAAGAACGAGTGATGGAGGATTTGAAGATGACGGATGATTCGAAGATGAAACGGAATTTCCAGATTTGAAAAAAAAAGAGAAAATGATGATGATGAAAAGATGCTTCCGACGAGTGTTGAGAGATGAGAGAAGGACGAATGAATGAGAGTGAGGAGGGAGAAGAATGAGAGTGAAAATAAAAACGGCTGAAGGAGCAACGACGAAGAACCCTAGCTGGCGCCTTTTACTATTAATTGAGAGATGAGAGAAGGACGAATGAATGAGAGAGAGGAGGGAGAAGAATGAGAGTGAAAATAAAAACGGCTGAAGGAGCAACGACGAAGAACCCTAGCTGGCGCCTTTTACTATTAATTTTGAAAGTCTATTGCTGCAGTTTTTCCTAGGAACCGCAACAATAGATTAAAATATAATTAGAAAAAATAATATTTTAATATATTGCTGCGGTTCTGTGTGGAAACCGCAGCAATATGTCTGGTCATTATAGTCAACTTTTCCTGTTGAAACCATATTGCTGCGGTTTTTGGTCGAAACCGCAGCAATATGGTTATTTTATATTTTATCTTTTCTTTTTACGTGACATATTGCTGTGTATGGGTAAAACCGCAGGAATACCATCGCAGCAATAAGCAATTATTCTACGAGTGACATAACCCTCCTATTTATATCCTTTCATCACATTTCCATAGCAATCACTTTTCCACAAATATCCTTCGCGACTCCGTGCCTATTCTTAGAAAGTCCAGTGTTAATCCATGTCGAGTCTCTATTCAGTCCATGTACATGTCTCTCTCAAGTCCATATCCATCTAGAATCTAGGCCTATTCCATCAATTTAGTTCTATTTTCCAAAAACAGGGTCCCTCTCAAAAAATCGAATTCTCCAATTTCAAAACTAATTCCAATCCCAATCCATTCATGTCAGGGCCCAATTCAGGCCCAAATCCAATCCAAGTCCACTCAAGTCAAATCTAAAGTCCAAATTCACGAGTCTAGGTGCCATCATCTAGAGAAGGTTCTAACTTAGGCCCATGTCATCCAATTAAATCTTCGGCCTAGGCACCTCGAATCAGACATGGGTTCAAGCCTTGGCCCATCATCTAATCCAAGTTCATCAAGTCTCATTTCCTAAGTCCAGTCTAGCTTTGGGCCTAGACGCCTCAAACCAGATCGAGGTTCCAGTTTAGGCCCGTTTCTAGTCAAATGTCTATCAAACCATCGTAAAGTCTAGCCTATTCTTCGTCTAGGTGCCTCAAATCCGACCGATGATCAAGCCTAGGATTATTCCAAGTCAAAGTCCATCGAGTCAAGTCTCTCTATTGAGTCTATTCTCCTTCCTTTCATGTTTTCTCCAAAACTTATGCGCAGAGTTTATACGTCTCAGTGAAGGATAGGTCGAGAAGTGGTTATTTAAGAGAGACTGCAACGTCGGAAAATGGGCTCGCACACTTCAAGGCTAGTCAAGCGCACTCTCATCGTCAGTAACAAAGCCGTTCCACGAAAGCCTCGATCATCAAACATGGGTAGTAGCGAACAATTTGCTGCCATCATGGCTCAGCTTGAAAGAATGAACAAGAAACTTGAGGAACAAGAAAAGCAAATAAATGAACTCAAGGCCCAAACTCAACAAGATCAACCACCTTTTGAGGAACAACAAAAACAGGAAGTCGAGGAAACTTCCCCTTCGCCTGAGATGGACACAGACAAAAAGATTGAGTAACTACAAACAAATGGTCAAATCCATGATTATGAAATCAAGGGGGTTTTACCGAAGAAGGTGGTACTCAATGATTTGCCTAAATTCAAGGGGACGAAAGATCTCGAGGAGCATCTCTGTACTTTCACCATCGATATGGCTCTCGAGGAATTGGTAACGAACACTATGCATCGGTCTTCCCTCTCACTTTAGACACTCATACATCCAAGTGGTTCAAATCCCTCAACTCGACCAAGTTGGATGGTTAGAGTTACATCAAAGAGGAATTCCACAAACAATATCGCTACATCTCTCAAATGCCGATAGGTCTTCGTGAACTAGAGACTACCAAGCAACAAGACAAAGAAGACTTCACTTCATTCCTCACCGGGTGGAGAGAAAAGGAAGCCCAAATGACAAACAGGCGCACCGAGGAGGACCAGGTTCGAATCGTCATTCGCAATCTCCAGCCTAAGTACATCGAACATCTCAAGTTCCAGCCCATTGAATTGTTCTCGCATCTCTACAAAGTTGGACTTCTTATCGAAGAGGAGATCCAATCACAAAAGAACAAGACCAATACCAGCAACATCGACCCTTACAAAAGAAATAATCAATCCACGAGCACCAATAAGGTAGACGTCAATGCTATATATCATATCTTCAGGTAATTGCCTTCTACGTTAAATTCGCAAAGAATCTGACATTTGCAATCCCCATGTGAAGAACCTGACATTCGCATGATCCACATCAATCCTCAGTGATAAATTTGACCTTCACTATTCAAATCAGCGATAAATCTGACTTTCGCATTTCAAGCCGCAATAATCCTGATCTTTGCGCACCTCCTCAGTGATAAATCTGACTTTCACTATTCAAATCCCTAGTGGTAATCCTGACTTCCATTACTCCATCAGCGATAATCTTGACTTTTGCACATTCAATTACAATGAAGATCCTGACATTCGTTCTTTCGTGCAATAAATCTGATCTTTGCATGACATGCATTACATTTACACATACACATCACATTACATTACATTCATATGCAATAATCCTGACTTTTGCATGCTCTGATTGCAATAAATCTGACTTTTGCAATTTTACATGTGCATCATATGCAATAAATCTGACCTTCGCATGAATTTGTTTACAATAAACCTTACTTTTGCAAATTTATCACATTTATATTTACAAATTGTGTGCGATGAAGCCGACTTTTGCACAACACTCACAAAATTCCCCAGTGGAATCACGACACGTTTACATTTGCTTGCAATAAATCTGACATTTGCATAGCTTTTAATCTTGCAATAAACCTAAACTTTGCATGATTTATCATTTGCATTGCATTAATGCTAACTAATGCATTGCTTTCACATTATATCTAGCATTAATCCTGACCTATGTTATCAACATTGCAATAAATCTGAATTTTGCATGTCCACTATCAATGCATTGAACCTGACTAATGCATTTCCATACTTCCCCAATAAAGTTGTGCATCATATTCCCCAAGTGAAGTCTTATATGCTCCGTTAAACCTGAATTACATTGCATGACCCCAATGAAGTCTTACATGTATGATGTTAAAACTGAACTATATCATTCACATTCATGTCCCTAGTGAGATCGATTTGCATGCATGACATTAATCCTGAACTATGTCATAAAATCATTCCTCCCCAGTGAAGCTACTCTAAGTTATATGGCACTAATC
The DNA here is from genome assembly GCA_947646795.1 of Beta lomatogona. NCBI lineage: Eukaryota > Viridiplantae > Streptophyta > Magnoliopsida > Caryophyllales > Amaranthaceae > Beta > Beta lomatogona. The sequence continues at coordinate 2,305,716 of CANSNZ010000356.1, forward strand.
CTGCCATGTGTTATAGTCGCCAGTAAGTTGCATGACACTAATTTTGACTTGTGTCATTTCCCCAGTGATTCCTCAGTGAGTCTATGATACTAAATCTAACTTGTATCAAAGTTATATCCACAGTGCATCACATAATGCTAAATCTGAACTGTATTGTGTTTTCTATACTCATTTCACCATGAAGTTGCATGACGCTAAATCTGAATTGTGTTATGTTGTCTCATTTCATCTCCCCAGAAAGTTGCATGATGCTAAACCTGACTTGTATTGTGTTACTTTCATGGCATCAAAATTGACCTATGTCATTTGCATTCTTATTTCTCACACCCATCACACACATGCATGTTAATTGTTCGATCAGGTCGACTTTTAAGTTCTTCATTTGCATTTCGTTGCAACTGTCTTAAAGGGGTTGCTTCATCTATAGCTTTCCCTGTTGAGATTTTGCATATATCAAGAATACTTTGACATTCCTCTTCCTCAGACTCGGCCAAAGTGGGGGCTAATTGTTGACATCTACAAATGTCCCTGTTAGTTTCCAGGGGTTTAAAGTCATTTGGACACCAGTGTAGTGTGCGAACAAAACTCGATTTATGCTTAAAAATATACAAAAACATCTTTTCCAAAGTCTCGCTGAATTTCATAATATTTATAGAATTTATCTGGATTTTATACACATTTTTACATGGCTTTTATAATAATTTTTGGACTTCATGAGCCCATTAATTAATTACTTGGACTTTAAATGAATTTTCAGCCACATTTTGTAAGTATTTTGGGCTTTGTGGGATGTCATATTCTCTCCTAAATACTTGGGGATGCATAAGATAGACCCAAGTCCTTAATTACGAAGAAAACAACCAATTTTCAAAACATAATGCATCATTTAATGATTGATTTCAAAAGATTAAGCTCGGCATAACCACATACCCCTATGTGCATCGCAGATAGCCTGCATTGAGCGCAAAGTGTGCCTTCCACCTGTGCGTGAGGAGCAGGTCTCCCTACGTGCCACGCATGTGCCATGTGGACCTACGTCTCATGCAGGGTTGTCTACGTGACATGCAGAGTTCTATCCAGTTTTTGCCTATAAATACATGCGATTTTCAACAGATCTAAAGGGTTTTCAGCTTAAAATTCATACGACTTTCTCCCTCAAAACACATCTACGAATACTCTATTTTTTCTCTTCTTCTCTCACAAAAACAGATCGACATTTAATACAAACACATATTTATTTTAGTTTTATTTAAATTTCAATACATATTTTGAGTTCTCGATTCGATACAAGGTATCATTCTCTACATAAACCCTACATAAATTTAAATTATGCACTTTGATAATTTTATTTTAACACTATGTTCTAATTATATTCGAGTTTCATATATTAATTAGATCACATAGAAATTAATCTAGGATTTAATGGAACTTTATTATGTTCGAACTATATAGATTAGATTTAATTTCATCTAGTAATTAATTAATTTATGTTCGCACATGCATGCTAGAATAGATTTATTTTCGCATTCGAGTCGATGTAATCAAGTCCTTTATTTACGCTATCGAGTTGTAATATTTAATTTCCGCAATTCATTTATTCTTCATATTATTGATGTATTGTATATTTAATTATGCGTGGATGCTTGTAACATTTATTTATCATGGATGCACTATAATTGCTTTTATCACCTTATTATTGCGATTAAAGATTGGAAATTTGTTCTTCACATAAATCAAAAATAAAATATGACTAATCAAAGCGATCGAAAAATAAAATGATTCAATGTGCATTAACGAACACGCCTAGTAATATCTTATGTGCATTATTAAGGATGATCAAAACGGAAATATCTATGTTATTCAACAAATCCTATCGCGAATTATAATTTATCTTGGATTGAGTAGAGGCCACTTTGAGTGGGCGAAGTAGTCTTGATTCGTCTCGATTAGCTTCGTACCCTCGTCTCCGAATTCAGATCTGGTTCCAGACCTTATTCGAAGTCGTTAGGGGTTTATGAGTTCCTCATAAAGACTCATTGGCGACTTCTATCTTTTGACAAGAATAACTTCACACCAACATGCTCACGCACGGATAGGCAACTCAGTGGCTCGTTCCTAACCCTACGTGGTAGGAAGGTAGTGCCACCATGCCCTATCAACACCAACATTTTGTCGAAAAAGCCAGGCTACGCAAGTCCAAGATGCCTTGGGATTTTGGAATCCCCTCCTACTTTCACACTCTCGACGGACAGTTTTGCAAGGAGGGAGAACTTGATCTTTACTACGAGTTCCCGGAACCATTCATGAGACTCGATAATAAGAAGTATCCCGGCATCGAACTATTTAGGAAATGTGTCTTCCTTGAAGACGAGGTTCCCCATGTTGAAAGCAAGCCAAGTCTCAACGATCCCTTGAATGCACAATCACTCGGCATCGTGTTCGAGCAAGAGCGCACCATTTCCAGCAATTCCATATACTTGCCGCACAGACCGCCGGAGGATTTTGAGCCGATCAAGCTCATCACCGAGGCTAAAGACAATCTTACTAGAGGTTGGCATCAAACCATCAAGATAGCTCTTCCAGACGGAGGCAAGTTGATGCTCACCACCGGCGAATGGGAGATGGTCGACGAGACAGGGACCGACGAGTCCGATACCGGAACCAATAATGAGTCAGTCTTAGCTCTAGGGTAAGAGTCTAGCCGTAGGTTCATAGTCTAAGGGGCCAATGGTCCCTTCTTTTCATGCCTTTGAATAAACTCCATATAGATTGTGTTCTTTGATTAATATTCAATAAAGTTGTCGTTTCTTTTTGTTTACGCGATTCCTTTTCTTCTCCTCTTGATTGCCTCTATTTGCGTATAAAATTAAAGTAACAAAAACACAAACGATGATGAGGAAATTATTAAAGCAATGGAAGAACGTGAGAACAAAACTTTGATCATCGAGGACACAGAAAGGGTTAACTTAGCAATAGATCCAACAGATTATAAAGAGGTCCAAATTGGTCTTACCCTAATAGATGATGAAAGGACAGATCTAATTGAGGTATTAAGAGAGTACGTGGATGTCTTTGCCTGTTCCTATACAGATATGCCCGGCATAGATCCTCAAATAGCCCAACATTCGATACCGCTGATAGAAGGAGCAAAATTGGTTAAGCAAAAGCTACGGCGCATGAAGCCTGAAGTCGCACTTAAGATCCAAGAAGAGGTCAAGAAACAGCTAGAGGCAGGGTTCATTAAAGTGGTCAAGTATCCGGAATGGGTAGCAAATATGGTTCCGGTACCTAAGAAAGATGGCAAAGTGCACATTTGTGTCGACTTCAGTGATTTGAATAAAGCAAGCCCTAAAGACGATTTCCCCTTGTCTCACATAGATATCCTGATAGACAACACGGCTAGTCACTTTATGCTATCGTTTATGGATGGATTCGCGAGATATAATCAAGTAAAGATGGCCGAAGAAGATATGGAAAAAACGGCGTTCACTACTCTGTGGGGTACATATTGTTATACTGTCATGCCCTTCGGACTTAAGAACGCAGGCGCAACCTACCAACGTGCGGCGACCACACTTCTACATGACATGATGCACAAAGAGGTGGAAGTATACGTTGATGATATTATAGTCAAGTCCGCAAGTCGTGGAGAACAAACCCTAGCCCTAAGGAAGTTCTTCCAACGACTTCGCGGTTACACCATGCGCCTAAATCCGGCCAAGTGCGTTTTTGGGGTAACTTCGGGCAAAATTCTCAAATGTCACTATGGTTTGCGAGCCTATCTTCAGAAAACTTTGGAAGAATAAACCCAAAGAATGGGACAAGCAATGTCAAGAAGCTTCATCAAACAATATCTTGCCAATCCACCAGTGTTAGCACCACCGACAGCTGGCATCCCTCTACGACTCTATCTCACTACAACTCAAACCGCAGCAGGGGCAATGTTGGCACAGGAAGTAGATGGTAAGGAACACGCCATTAACTTTTTGAGCAAGAAACTTTTAGAATACGAGGAACGGTGTACAAAAATTGAAAAGCTATGCTTTTCCTTAATATGGGCCGCTAGAAAACTTCGGCACTACTTGCTGACACATACCATACACGTCGTGTCAAAAGCAGATCCACTCAAGTACTTATTCGACAAACCCGCCATGAACGGTAAGTTATCACGGTGGATGGTAATGGTCGCAGAATTCGACTTGCACTTCATCCTACATAAAGCAATCAAAGGTAGTATCATTTCAGATTTTCTCGCTGAATCACCAAGGGAAGCCACACATGATGACTACGATTTCCCGGACGAAGATTTGTTCACAATAGATAAAGATACATGGGGCCTGTACTTTGATGGGGAATCAAATCAAAAAGGTTGTGATGTTGGTGTTTTACTCGTCTCTCCGAGCGAAGAACATACGCCAATCTCCGTTAAGCTTGACTTCGATGTAACAAATAATGTCGCCGAGTATAAAGCATGCATCATAGGGTTACAAGCCGCAGTGGCATTTGGGATCTAGAAATTAAGAGTTTATGGGGATTCTTCCTCAATCATCAATCAAATATCTGGACAACAGAAAGTCCGAAGTGAGAGTCTAGCACCATGTCAAGCCCGACTAGAAGAAATAGCCACCGCGATCCCGGATATTGAATACACCTATCTTCGCCGAGAAGACAACCAATTCGCGGATGCCTTAGCTAGACTCGCCTCAATGGTTCGCATTCCGAATACTGTAACTCATATGCCGGTAGTCATAGAAAGACGCAGCAAACCAGCATATATCAATGCCCTAGTGGAGGATCCATGGGACGAAATAGCGCTTGAGAAAGACACTTGGTTCTCCGACATCCTAAAATTCCTCAGAGACCAAGAGTTTCCACCTCATGCGGACCAGAAAGACAAACAGGCTCTAAAACTCTTATCTACACACTATCATTACCGAAATGGCTCTCTATACCGACGAGACCCCAATGGCCTACACCTTCTATGTGTGGATGAGCAACAAGCACAATAAACAATGAATGAAATCCATAAGGCCTATGCGGAACACACAAGAATGGCAACACATTAGCACAAAAGATTATGAGACAGGGATATTATTGGTTTACGATGGAGCGTGATTGTATTCAATATGTTAAGAAATGTGACAAGTGTCAGAAACATGCAAATCTACAGCTTATACCTCCATCTTTGCTCTACTCACTCACATCGCCTTGGCCATTCTCTACATGGGGCATCGACATAATTGGGAAAGTAATTCCACCTGGCACTTGCGGACATGAATTCATACTTGTAGCCATCGGTTACTTCACCAAATGGGTAGAAGCCGCATCTTATGCAAAGTTGCAAGCAAAACAAGTTGCGTGGTTTATTGAGACAAACATCATATGCCGTTATGGGGTCCCACATTAGTTTATAAGTGATAACAGTTGCCATTTCCAAGCCAAGTGTGCCAGACTGTAAGAATAAAAACTAGTACTGCAAGTGACGGTGTACGATAAAGTACAACTAGTAAATACCGGTCAAACCCACAAGGATGTTGATATAAAATCGTATTACTTACTCGATTATATTATGCCAACAAATTGAATAATTATTACACTAAGACTGAAAATTATCACTAATAACAAGAATCTCTAATGCTCACTGTATTACTGTGACAATTAGCAATTTATGACTACATAGAAGAATTGAATATAGAAAACAGCAGCCAAACTTACTCAAATGACAAGAAGTATACCACTAATCAAATAAGCATTCGACTTCTGCAAAGTGTAAACAAAGAAATATTTAATGAAGTAAAGGCACTAAAGTTGACAATATGCATTACTCTGTATACTATATGAATTTGTTAAAGTGCTATTAAAGCACTCATACGTAGTTGTCGGACAATGTTGAAATTAGACACCAAGGATCAAATTGCCCATACCAAGTTAATTGAATCTCATAACAAATTATAACCGACTAGTAACAAAAGACAAATCATTAGAATGCAAAACTGAATTCCTAGACGCAAAACAAGAACACTTGCAATCGAATTGGAAATTATCGCAAATAAACTGAACTAGATCTATTTAATTTTGAACAATGAAATTAAAAAGAAAAACTACGAATTTAACGGGGTAAAAGAAACAATAATACCAGTAGTCTTGCAACTGAATTGATTAATAAAGAACAAACGCGAACCAGAACTAGTGTATTCCGCCGCTGTCACCGGTGGTTAGACAAACGACCCATCAACTAAAACGTAAACCTAAAACTATTGTGTGTGTGTGTGAATATTTCCTCTGGTTGAACGGAAAATAGGCAGATATATATCCTAACTAATAGTAGGATATCAAAGGAAATAAAGAGAAACTCCTAATATATGCTTGATATTTTCGTATCTTTCAGATTTTGCTTGCAGAGAGGTGTAACCCTTGAGAGCTATCCTTCAACTTGCTTAGTATTTTTGACTTGTGTAAATGAGTGGGCTTGAGCTCACTTTTCCTGAACCGAACACCTATCATAAAATAATACATTAATTAAGCTCAATAGGTGATAAAAATAATAACTAGAAGGAATAAGTATGCAATAATAAAAGTCATACTAAAAACCCATATATAAATATAAAATATATTCAAATAACTAAAATATAGGGATAAAAATATGCAATATAATGAGCTAATCAAATTCCCCCACACTTAGTGTTTGGTCGACCTCGAGCAAAATAACATATTAAACCAAGTGTATCACATAAAACAAGACATTAGTTAACCACTGTAGGCCTGTTTTTATTTCGCCTACGCAGGATGAGCGCGTATTAGATATGACTACCTCGTTGTTAAGGTTTTATTGGAAATTGTTTTGTATTGAAAGAAGTCGCCATCAATTCTTTTTAGGAAGAATCATAAACCTAATTGGATATAGGAAAATCATAAGGACAAATTATCCAATGTAGATTTCCCCGTCATGACTCCATATATGGTCAAAATGAACCAGAGATTGATTCGGGGGTGAGGGTACGAATATAGTCATAATGAACCACATTCGTCCAAAGTTGGCCTCTACTAAATATCGATTCATTGCAGAATTTATGCCAAAGAATAATCATATAATATTTTTATACACCCTAAAAATATTTAGTCTAATTTGGTTCAGGAAACACATAAAAATACAATTTTTTAGTGACATGTTATTAGGCAATCAATATTAGAAGGAACCTAACACGTTGCCCAAATTAATCTGATTAATGTTAGAACAGTTCTTTAGGTCTTGTTTAGCAATAATAACATGTGGGGTGATAAAAGCAATAAAGCAGGACAATCATGTAATGCATATAATGATCAGGCAAGCATATAATATACAAAGGCAAGAATAATAATAATGAATGAAGAAAAGTGATTAGAATGTACAGTAGAACGATTATTACTTAAAGATCTACATCATGAAATAAACTGTTAGTAACTTCAAAGCAATACGATGGAATTTATTCAAGGATCCTCAAGATTATACCTATGCGGCTCAGATTGAGGAGCGCAACGAACTTTAGGCGGAGCAATCGTGGAACCAATATGAAAAGTCGTCCGTAATTCGGGAAATTACAGGTATGTATAGAGAAAAGAAAACTTGTGCCTCACGCAAGCCCTGTGCCATGTGCAGGCCTACGTGGCAGGCACAATGCCACGCGTCAGGCGTACATTGGTGTGCCTGATGCAGCCAGCCCAATCAGGTTTATGCATGTGTAAACGCGATTTTGAAAAGATAGAAAGAAAGTTGCGCCTCACACATGACTTGCGTCAGACGCAGGACTCTGTGTGAGTCAAGAATTCTACGTGTCAGGCGCTCATCGGCTCGCGTGACGCGTTCTGGCCTATGCGCTGGACGCACGTGGCGCGCCAAACGAAACCCCCGCGTCCGGCGCATATTCCTTTGCGCGTCTTTCGAAGATACCTTTTCTATCCCTAAAATTCCGGAGATTGAATTTTACGTATAAAATCTAATTTGTTTATCAAAGATAATAAAAATGATTATGAAAAATATTTATTAAAACAATAAGCATTTGATTGGGCTTTTAAAATGGACTTAAAACATTTTATGGGCTTGAAATACAATTAATCATCATGAACAGTTAATTGGGCTTTAGAATATCATTTGAAAACACATTTTGGATTGGTTCTTTAGATTGCTCTTCCGTTGGGTCGCGCCAACTAATGTTTCCGTATGTTTCATAATTGGATCCTTAAATGGGGAGACATGATTATGTGTCTACAGAAGCCCCCACTTTGACCGAGGTTCAAGAAACCGATAGTCAAAGTATACGGTGTCGGGACGGAGAACGATTCTAAACGCTTTGCAGTTTAGAACTGATCTATAAACGCCGGTCTCTGCAAAATAAAGTTAGTATGCAGGAGAATAACTACAAGCAATCTGATTACCTGCAGGGAAAGATGTTAGCAGATAGGTGCAAACAACTCACATAAGCACATAGTGATGCAATAATGCAAACTTAGACTCTCTAAGGATTCATGAGACGTAATGCAAGGATTAAGGTTATGTAAAGCTAAAGGGTGACACGTCATGCAAGGTCAGGGTTATCCAGGACTAGAATGTATGAAATGCAATGCAAGGTCAGGGTTTTACAAAGCTGCAATGCAAGGTCATGATTTTTCAAGGCTAGAAGATGTGTAGAATGATAGAATGATCGACTGATTAGAAATGCATATAATGATTTTCGAAAATCGTTTTTAGTAAATAATCGGGGTTCGTAAACGAGGTCCGCGGATTAAAACTCTTTGGGAGTTTGATTTGAATTGGAGGGTGAGCTTGTCTTGAGTTTGTCATGTACTTGATCTGATATTGCAATGTAGTTGATCTATCTTGAACGTTGAAAGTTGTCACTGGGGATTCTTTATTAGGAAGTTGATTAGGCAAAGTCAACTATCGCCAGAAACCATGGAATTGTCAGAGAGTCGTTCAGGGACAAGGAGAGCTTGGATTGAAAAATAAAAAGGTTCAAATTTGCGACTCAAATGAATGTAAGTGGGAAAAAGCTTTAACGAGTCTAGCTGCAGACTCGAGTCTATGTCGGGATTTAGAAAGAGTATGCTTTTAAATTCTAGAAAGTCAAATCATTAGACCATGACTAATTTATTTTATTGAAGTGGTCGAAAGTCGAGATGAGGATTCCTACGTATCCTTGCGGCATCAGACCATTCGTAGTTCTGGATCTGATTTCTTTTTTTATTATTTTTTTTTTTGTATGTGCCCTAACTTTTGTCTAGGTCGCCCTTTCTGGTTTTCAACCTAGCGGGCTTGGACATACCTTGAAGAAGGAGTTAAGGTTGATGAAAGGTTGAAAAGTTTAAGGCTTAGGTGTTTTGATGAAGGTTTAATTGGTTTGAGGAATGAAGGGTCCTGGATTTGGATTAAAGATTAAGGGTTTTGATGGATTGAAGGATTTGAATGAGGGGTAGAACTTGTGTGCAATCCCCCTAGCTTGACTTTTATTTCTTTGCCTTGGCTTAATCTGTTTTTTTTGCATTTTTTTTGTCATGTGCGTTTTCTTTTGATTTTTCTTTTTTTCGCACTTCGATTTTTTATTCATTTATTTATTTTTGCCTGGCATTGATCTTTTTTATGTAGTACGGCTTGCGCACAAGTTATTCGTTTAGGGTATTGGAAAGCTTGAAGGCTATTTATGGAGCTTTGATGTTGAAGGGATTGTTTGGTTTATTGAGATGATGGTTTAAGAATGATGGCTTATGAAAGGTAATGGAAGGGAGAGGGGAATAACTCCTGATCCAAAGTATGTCGTCTTTTTTATTTTTCTCTTTTTTATTTCAGATCTTTTTTATTATTATTAGTCAAGTTCATTAGGTGATTTGAGTTTCATCATTGAATTAGAAGAATAAATAAAATGATGGAAGGCCAATTAAAATAAAAATGAAAATGAAATTCTTTTGTTAATCAGAAATAAATAGAACAAGGCTTATTGAAAATAAAAACCTAAATGATATAAACTCGACAAGAAGGGAAATGAAGGAGCTCGGGGAGAGACTCTCCGACTCAACCTAGAAAACTAGCGTTAAATGACTAAGCCCCGACATTATTCAGGTGCTGCCCAAGGGGTTGCTGCTATTGCTGACTTGTGCTGCAGGTGGAATTGGCAATCTACCGTCTTCAACCATATCATGCAGATGATTCTTTAAGGTCCAGCACGCAGATGTTGGGTGTCCATTCCCTTGGTGGTACTTGCAGTAGGCATTAGGATCCCACCTCTTGGATCTATTTTTAGGAGCTGGATCTGGATTACGACCAATAGGCTGAAGTGCTCCCTTTGCATGAAGTCTAGTGAAGGCTTCTTCTAAGGACGTGCCTAAAGGTGCGAATGCTCTTTGAGGTTTTTGATAGCCTCTCTTTTCAGCAGCTATGGCATTGACCTCATTGCTTTTGGAGCTAGAAGGGCCATTGTTACTCTTCTTGGAAGAGTTGTTGTTGTTGGAACCCTTATTCTTCTTGGCCTGTACCTCCTCTTCAATTAGCAGGCCTACCTTATAGAGCTTCGTGAAAGACTCTATAGGTTGGAACTTGATATGATCCCCATACTTCGGTTGCAGGCTACAGATCACCAGTCGGAGTTAATCCTCCTGAGATGGCCTGTTAATCATTTGTGCAGCTTTATCCCTCCATCTGTTAAGGAAGGTGACGAAGTTTTCGTTGGAGTTTTGTTTAGTTAACTCTAACTCACGAAGGCCAATAGGAACCTGAGTATTGTATATGTATTGTTTGTGGAACTCTTCTCTGATGTAGTCCCAGTCATTCAGCTTAGCTTTGTTCAGTGATCTGAACCACTTGGATGGATGTGCATCCAAGGTTAAAGGAAAGACATAAGCAAACAGGTCCTTGCTCATGCCCTTGAGAGCCATAGAGATGGAAAATGCTCTCAAGTGATCATCTGGGTCTTCGACCCCCTTGAATTCTGGGAGGTCACCCAATGTTATCTTTTTAGGGAGCTTATCCCTCAGTTCAGGATCAATGATATCATGGCCATGAGCCTGACTCTCGAGTGCAGGAATTGACTGGATCAATTGCTCGAGTTTTTCAAACCTTAATTTTGTGTTGGTCTTGCTTGGTGGTGGAGTGTCGCCTTGCTCATCTTCTTCAGTGAGCTTCTCCCTTAGTGCCTTGATCTCTTTGTCTTGTTCCTCAGGACGAGAGTTCATCAGTGTGAGTTGAGCCATAATGGCACTAAGTTGTTCATTAGTATCCCCCATTTCGGATGATGATTCAGAAGAGTCGGAGGATTCGTCTGAAAAAGTGAGGATGTGCTTGACGAGTCTGGGAGTAGGTCGACCTTGTTGCCTCGCTGTTGGACGCTCCCAAGTTATAATCTCACGATCCGTCCTGAACAGAAATAGAATGGACCTCGTAAATTTTTAGAAATAACGCTTTCGAAATGAGAAATGGGAAATGGAAGTGGAAATGAAGATGAAAATGGAAAGTGATTTTGAAATGAAGATGGTTATGGGTTTTGGACTGGTATAGACTTGACCATGATGGAGACATGGGCCTAAGTATATGCAAATACAGACATGGACTGGACTGGACTGTGCAAGCAAACTGGACTCTACGATTGGGTTTAGGAGAGACTAGACTTTGAACTTACGGGTGAGCAAGCAGGCTAGACTTTAAGGAAGGATTTGACAATAAGGGAGGCTAGACTCTTAACTTAAGGCAAGCAGCAGGCACCTAGACTTTGAACTTACGGGTGAGCAAGCAGGCTAGACAACTAGACTTCAGAACTTACATTAGACTAAGCGAGCTAGACTCAAAAATTGCCTAGGGATCTATGGGATGCTAGATTTTGAACTTACGGGTGAGCAAGCAAGCTAGACAACTAGGAAGGCCAAACTCTTAACTTTAGGCAAGCAGGCTAGGCAACTAGACTTTGAACTCACGGGTAAGCAAGGAAGCTAGACAACTAGACTTCGAAACTTACATTAAACTAAGTAGGCTAGACTCAGAAATTGCCTATGGACTTAGGAATGCTAGACCATGAACTTACGGGTGAGCAAGCATGCTAGGTTTTAGGGGATGAACTTTTATAGTCCGAAGACTGACTAGGGCTTACATGGAGATGGAAACTAGACCTAGGATATGAATTGGGCCTAAATAGACCTAAGATTTGGATTGGGCTCGACTTAGACTTAGATTGGAATTGATTAAGGATAGACTTGGACCGGACTCCACATAAAGATGCAGATGGGCCTAGATTTGAGATGAACTAGATTTATATGAACCTAAGATCGACTCAATGCTAGAGAATGTATGGACTGATATGCACATGGGCCAAAATGAATGCAAAATGGATTCTAATGCATATGGGCCTAGAGTGAATGCAAATGATTTCGATTGAATTTGGTTGATTGGATGAATTGGATTGGATTGAAGGTGTTTAGACTGGCTTAGAATTTTCGAAATTCATTTTTGAAAGGAACCCCTTATTTTATCTTTTGTTAGGAAAAGATGATGGTTTAATTTTGAAAAATAATTTTTTTAATTGAAATGTCGTGGCATGATGATGATTAGTAAATGTTTTTGAAAAAGAGTAGAATAGAAGGAGGTGTAGGATTGATTTTGAAAAATGTAATTTTTGAAATTGATTGAATATGGTAGGATAGAATTGATAGGGAAGATTAGTTGAACAGTAGGGGGAAGATGGGAAGAGGTTGACATGCATGATGAGTCTAACTCTACTATGACCAGTTTTCTAGATGCACTTTTTAGGATAGATTCGACCTTGCATGGAACGACTGAATTTTATTGGATTAGGTGATATTCCTAAAATGACCATTTTTTTTATGCAAATGCAGACAGACGAACATAGGACCGAACGTAGGATCGATCACCACGACGAATAAATCAAGGAAAAGCATGCGATGCACAGACTGTGTGCCGCGTAGCATTGCTACGAGCGGTGCACAGTCGTGCGTCTGGCGCGGGAGTGGTGCACCAGGCACAACTTAATGCGCTTGGCACACTACTTCCCCGACATGTTATTCGGGAATTTAGGCGAAGTTTTGGTCGATTGATGATTTTGCTTGTTTTTAGATGCGATTTTTAGGAACGACGCATAATAATGACAAATTGACAGGATAATAACAGGCAATAATTGTAATCACGGGCAAATGTCATATAACATGGACGCAAAAGTTCCAACCTAAAGTCCAGTTCTATGTTTGAAACTATTGGTCAGGTTTAGGTTAAGGCTGAAATGGTCCATGACTAAGAGATTGATCCCACGCTTCGTACCCCTGCTTAAAGAGGTGGCCACGTGTAAGACGCACTACAGTCTCATGTCAGGAATAAGAGAACAATGCCATGGTTGGGTAGGTTTGCTTATGAATAAGTTCCAACACTATCGCTCATGAAGCTTTTTGGAAGGACAAAGCGCAAACCCCCACGGGGGTGACCTCACACATAGAACACTGCTAATGAGGCAAGGTTGATTGTCCTTATGGTGGCTGAACAGTAGCCATGCATATGCAAAACTGTATATTATTCAAAGGCATAAAAAAAGAATGAATAGTATTGTTCAAGTTTCACCCACTCATTTAAAAAAAAAAAATTTTTTAAAATCTTCCCCAGTGAAGTCGCCAAATTGTAGGCGTGTTTTTATTTCTCCTACGCTGGATGAGCGTGTATTAGATTTGACTACCCCATTGTTAAGGTTTTATTGAAAATTGTTTTGTGTTGAAAGAAGTCGCCAACAATTCTTTATAGGAAGAATCATAAACCTAATTGAATATAGGAAAATCATAAGGAAAAATTATCCAATGTAGATTTCCCCGTCATGACTCCATATATGGTCAAAATCAACCAAAGATTGAGTTCGGGGGTGAGGGTACGAATATAGTCATAATGAACCAAATTCACCCAAAGTTGGCCTCTACTAAATACCGATTCATTACAGAATTTATGCCAAAGAATAATCATATAATATTTTTATACACCCTAAAAATATTTAGTCTAAATTGGTTCAGGAAACACATAAAAAGACTATCAATATTACAGGGAACCTAACAGGTTGTCCAAATCAATCTGATTAATGTTAGAACGATTCTTTAGGTCTTGTTTAGCAATAATAACATATGGGGTGATAAAAGCAATAAAGCAGGACAATCATGTAATATGCATATAATGATCAAGCAAGCATATAATATACAAAGGCAAGAATAAAAATAATGACTAAAGAAAAGAGATTAGAATGTACAATAGAACGATTATTACGTAAAGATCTACATCATGAAATAAATTGTTAGTAACTTCAAAGTAATAATATGGAATTTATTCAAGGATCCTCAGGATTATACCCATGCGGCTTAGATTGAGGAGCGCAACGATCTTTAGGCGGAGCAATCGTGGAACCAAGGACGCAGTGATGAAGAATTGATTGAAAGTAGTTGAGTGTTTGAATGTTTGAGTATTCGAAGTATGTTTCGGAGTATTCGAGAAAATTTTGTGTGCGTTAAATAATTATATGAAAAACCGTCCGTAATTCGGGAAATTACGAGTATTTATAGAGAAAAGAAAACTTGCGCCTCACGCAAGCCCTGTGTGAGGTGCACATTGGTGTGCCTGATGCAGCCAGCCCAATCAGGTTTAGGCACGTGTAAACGTGTTTTTGAAAAGATAGAAAAGAAAGTTGCATCTCACACAGGACTTGCGTCAGACGCAGGACTCTGTGTGAGTCACGAATTCTACGTGTCAGGAGCTCATTGGCTCGCCTGACAATTGGGCTTTTAAAATGGACTTAAAATATTTTATGGGCTTAAAATACATATCATCATGAACAATTAATTGGGATTTAGAATATCATTTCAAAATACATTTTGGATTGGTTCTTTAGATTGCTCTTCCGTTGGGTCGCGCCAACTAATGTCGCGGTATGTTTCATCATTGGATCCTTAAATGGGGAGACACGATTATGTGTCTACAACCACCAAACCTAAAAAGAAACTAAATTAATAAGCATGACAATAAACTAAAACTTTTTTATATTTTCAAAGAAACATTAACTTGTAAGTCATGAAAAGCATTATAACGTTAGGTTAGCAAGCTATGAACACAATAGAACATTTGTACCCCAACCACCTTGAAAATTTAATAGTATGATCTCGTAAGTAATTAGGTGCTCAAGTGCAAGTGTTTTGACATTCGAATACGAGGTATTATAGTCGGACTTGATTATTGTTCCAGTTGATTCTCCCTTACTTTCTAGTACATTAGCACTTAGTAATCGTACAAGGATCGTTCATTTTCAAATGACATTGCACTTGCCACTCATTGGTCTCAAAGGAGAACTCGATACCTTGCTTTTTGCTTTGCTTTTTAGGCTTATTAATTTGCTTTTTCAAGTTCTTTTATTTCAAGAACTGATTAATATCACTATGTTTTTACGATGGTTCAACATCTCACCTTTTGGGATTACTAATCCACTTTTGAATTTTTTTTCGGACAATTGTTATCTCGTTTCTTTAACAAATCAAGTAATTCTCTAGTAACCAAGAGCAATGAAAAAGTCACCAAGGAAAGTAAGAGGAACTAGTTAAGTAGATTAAAGAAGAAGAGTCTTTCCTCCATACCCCGCATCTAAGCCAATAAAGATAGTGTGCAAGATTATATATAAGCATAGCATTATTAAGGTAATACATTTAGGAGTTGCTAGAGATAAAGTCTTCATGTTCATAACTTCAAAAACATTTTTTTTTTCTTTAGATTGATAATTTAAGAAAACAGAATTTAAGAAAATTTTGTTAGGTTAGAGTCTACCATCAACTATCTTACTAGTTGTTCCTTAAAAAAAATTTAGAGAGGTGGCTATACCTATTAACACTCATATTTCTAATTGATAATGTATTATCAAATTGCAGCACACTAGTAACAAAGGACAGCAGCAACAGGGACCCATAAATACAGGTTAAATTACTCTTAAACCAAAATAATATGCAGGCCTATTTTGCAGAAATTGTGGCAGCACCTCCGCATAAAAGTGACTAATCCAAATTTTTAGATAACCTGTAAATCATGTATATAATTCCAACTAACATAACTAGCATAAATCACAGCTAATCCCACCATATATTGGCACAAACAAAGCATATATCCAATCAAAGGAAGCAAAAATTAGCAAGTGATAGCCACTCCCCCACACTTATTTCTTACATTGGCCTTAATGTAAGCCTTAAATGTAGAGAGAAAAACGGAAAACAGAAACAAACAGAGTAGTCATAGACTTTATTCCTGATAATTAGAACTAAAATAGACTAAAGAAACGTAAAACAAAGAGCGAATTTACCCGGGGTGGATGCTGAGGTACATCCAAGCAGCATATGTAGAGTCATTTATCCTATTCAGCTTCATAGAGCAGCAAACACTCAACATTTTCTTCCCAATTCTGGTTTGGTAGCTCAAGATATAGTTTGAGCCTTTGCCCATTCACTTTGAACTATGATTCTTTAACTGAATCATTATACCCTTGGTAGTTGATTGTGATCTCAGCTCCAAATTAGTATGTCAAATCATAAGTCGTTTAAGCTCAAAGAACCTTATCAAAAGCCTGTGCACAAGACTCAGAGAATTGGAGGTAAGCACATGATAAAATATACCTTAAAGTAGCAATTAATGCTCTGCACAGCTTGTCAAAAGCTTTAGAATAATCATAATGGTTGACATAGGGATGTGTGCTCCTAATCATCTTAAGGTAACCATATTGGTGAGTAATGTTCTAGACAGCATGGCCAATAAGCCTAGAACTTGTAAAGTCACTTAAAACACATATATAATCATTAGTATCATGCATTAGTCTCTAAGGTAATCTAGACTATATTGCTCGATTTGAACCAAATTCATCTTGTAAGCGTAAAGTGACATGAGGTTCTAAAAAAAGTACTGATGGTGGTATTGGAAGGGTCCAGAATCAATCAGAGGAACTATCACAGTAGGAGCAGAAAGAGTAGGATTTAGCTCAGTTTCCTTAACAGCCTCTAGGTTAATATACTCTAAATCACTAGCATTAGCCTTAAGGGTATTCGTAAAAGTGAAAGATTTACTAGTTTCACCCAAATCCCAATCATCCATACCGCTTAAAACATGTTTCATAGGGTCATACAAAACAGTCTGCTCAACATGAGTCTCTTCTAAAGTATCACTAATGTTACCCTCATTATCCTCAAAACTGATGTCTGGAGTATAAATACCCTTGATATAGTTCTCATCAGTTTGTTTAATCACAATAGGAAAACTATTATGAACATCAACACTAGTATCTATCTCTAATGTTTCATTTGCCACACAATATTGGTCAACTTCACTAGCTTTTTTGCCTTTATGTTCACTCTTCATAATCTCAGTTAAATTCTCTATGTTTATAGTTATGCCTTAAATCAAATGAGCAACAACATCCAATCTTTCATCCACGTTGTTACTTGGTGAAAAATGTGACTCAACATTGGGAAATGACTCTTCTCTACTGACCTCATGGTTGAATAATGGAGTGGTATTCCAAGGTTCGGCTATAACACTAGTCGATGAGCTCATACCACTAAACTCATTAATGCTTAAAGAGTGAGACTGAGTGTATTCCCCTTGATTATATGTATAAGTGTGATAATTATCCTTATATGAATCGACGTAATAGTAAAGGCAACTATTGATATGATGATCAAATGCATGACAAGATGAGCAAAAAGATAAAGAAGTAGCCATAAACTCATTATTCAAAGCATTTTCCCACTCATAAGTTTCTTGAGCTAACCATTCAAAGAATCCCCATCCTTCCTCTAAGGTTTTTGACAAAAATTTCCCTCCACTCATTAATTCTACCGTGGCTCTAGTTTCACCATTTAGGCCCTAATAAATCAGTTGCCATATTTCCCATTTTTCTAATCTATGACCCCCTTGACCAATAAATTTTCTAAGTATCACAAATTATCTCCAAAACACTTCACCATCATATTGGGGAAAGGAATATAATGTCATATTGAAGCCGTTTAAGATAAATATGAATATAGATATAAATCAAGATAAAACTAATAAAAATAAAACAAAATCTACTAAAATAAATTACTAAAGGAATAATAAAAGATATCACAATATAATTAACTAACTATTAAAGGCACTGATAATGAAACTACATCATCATCATGTATTTATGAAATCTAACTAACACTATTGAAGCATACTAACATCGACTAATACTAAGAAGCATATAATCTGACAAAGAATAATTAGACATGATAACAAAAGAGGCAATAAGATCAAGTAAGTAATAGAACTCAAAATACAACATCCCCGGCAACGGCGCCAAAAACTTGTAAGAATAAAAACTAGTACCGCAAGTGCACGGTGTATGATAGAGTACAACTAGCAAATACGGGTCGAACCCACGAGGATGTTGATATAAAATCGTATTACTTACTCGATTATATAATGCCAATAAATTGAATAATTATTACACTATGACTGAAAATTATCACTAATAATAAGAATCTCTAATGCTCACTGTACCACTGTGACAATTAGCAATTTATGACCACACAGAAGAATATAGAAAATAGCAGCCAAACTTACTCAAATGATGAGAAGTATACCACTAATCAAATAGGCATTCGACTACTGCAAAGTGTAAACAAAAAAATATTTACTGAAGTAAAGGCACTAAAGTTGACAATATGCAATACTCTGTATACTATATGAATTGTTGAAGCACTAGTACGTAGTTGTCGGACAATGTCGAAATTAGACGCCAAGGATCATATTGCGCATACCAAGTTAAATCTCTTAACAAATTATCACCGACTACTAACAAAAGACAAATCATTAGAATGCAAAACTGTAACACCACGGATTTTCGCTCATATTTTCTTCGAGTTATTTTCCTTTAATTATTACTTTCCGTTAAAATTAGAATATTTTACTTCTTAAAAATATTATATCTTATATTGTTTGTTTTCAACTTCTATAAAATTTATTTGATTAGAAATTATATATCTTACAGTATTTAAATTTGAGCGTTTGAGCTACATATTTCATCTTATAGATTGTTGTCGCGTTTTGGACCGGTTGCGTAACGAAAATCAGACCGACCTTATACTGTCCCAAATAATGTCTTGTATGGGAGATATTTTCATATTCATTTCAACCTTTGAAATCCCTTTGTAACACCCATTTTATTACCCCATAATTATCCCATCAATTTCAACTTGTAATCCCCTTTTTATTTCCCAATTTGCTGTTGGAAACTGATCAAAAAAATCAGCCCAATCTCCCCACATCAGTCCATTTGAAGAGAGAAAGATGAAAAGTTTATCCCCTTTTTTTCCCCTATCACGCCTTCACAAAAAAGGCCAACGCCGGAGATCTAACCATTTGATCATTCTCAAATTTGGACAGCACGTTAAGGACATCTGGGCCTTCACTTTGACCGGAAGGGATTTGGCATCCGAGATTCAGATCATCGGGAATCGTGGTCGGAACAGAACAGTACATAATGAAAATGCAA
Source organism: Beta lomatogona (assembly GCA_947646795.1). Lineage (NCBI taxonomy): Eukaryota > Viridiplantae > Streptophyta > Magnoliopsida > Caryophyllales > Amaranthaceae > Beta > Beta lomatogona. The sequence continues at coordinate 2,325,254 of CANSNZ010000356.1, forward strand.
GCAATTGGAGTCTTCAATGGTAACTAACGGTTTTCCTAGAACGGTTAGAGTTTACGTAGGGATTATATTAGTTTTAATAGTTAAGCTTGAGGGTTAGTATTTTGTTAGGAACTTGGGTGGGAATAACTTCATGTCGTATGCTTGTTTACACGAATATGGTATGTGTGAATGAAATTTGGAGCTGGTTAATCGGCTGTGGCCTTGTTTCTTTGCCACTCTTGGGTTGATGTTCTTGTTCTGTTGTTGTTACGTATTCTGTTTTCTTTGGCCTGTTCAATATATTCTTGTTGTAGCGCATGAAGGTGATGATTATATTGTTGTGCATTTCATCTTGCTTCTCTCTCTCGTGAGTTTTGTTGTAGCTTATAGCTAGTTTTATTTTCTTTTAGTTTTTGGTTGGTGCTTTGTACAGATGCATGCTCGTGGGTAGGTTAATGACTTTAGTTCCATTCTTTTGTTTGGTTTAGTGAAGCTACATTATTTTATGCTTTAATATCTACTAATGGATTTAGTTACATCATTTTTATTTGTTAATAGTTTTGCTTGATTTTGTTTGTTTATACTTGTTGTGAGTTATCAGTTATGTAGTCATGTGTTTTATTTAATTTATTGGTTGTTAATTCCTCATAAGTGCATGCACACTGGTTTTGGGCTACTGATGCTACTTGATTCCCTTCACTTTGTGTTTAGGATTTGTGGTATGAGTTGAATCAAGTGTTTTATGTGCAATACTTATAACTCTAGTCAAGTTATAAGATAGTTTCATGAACTATTTTCTTTTGGGTTCTTGAAATTGTTTTCGAGCTGTTATAAGTATTACTATTATTTTGTAGTTTCTTAATGAGTTAAATTATATTTTTCGAAGATGATGTTGTTAATATTATGATTATTGTTAAGAGAAATTATGAAGTTGTTTTGAATTGGAATTGACGAGTTGAGTTCCCAATATTCCTGCAGTTTGATGTATATGGAATTAATGGGTTGAGTCCCTAAAATTCTTGCAGTTTGGAATTTATGGGTGGATGCCTTAAAATTCTTGCAGTTTGGAATCTATGGGTGAAGTCCCTAGAATTCTTGCAGTTTGGAATTGATGGGTTAAGACCCTAGATTTTTGCAGTTTGATGTAAGACCTTAAATGGCATTCTGTAGATGATGAAATTATATTATTGATTATTTGTTTTTGTTTGAGGATGATAACTAATGAGACGGCATAGTCTCCTAGGAATGAACGGTCACTGTGTACTGAGCAGGGTACACAGTTTACACTTAAATACTAAGAAGGGTGGGTAGGTCCATCTTGGTTATTAGTTGTCGTCTGAGAGGTCGAGAAGTACTGAGCAGGGTACTATCTCGCATCAGGGTGTGGCCATATTAGACATAGGCAAGCAGAGTCCTAATACTATAACCAAATAGGAACAGTGGGTTGCGATCCACTTACGTTCAGTTCCTCCTCAAATGTGTTAAGAAGACTATTTTTTTGGAAACGTTATCATTGTCATTTATATCATTCGTACTGTTATTTTATTTAGACATGAAGGTTTATGTGTTGATCCTTGAGTTGATCATATGTATATTGATTGTCTAATCATTTTGTTGTAACTTTACCCTGTTTGTGGATAGTATGTTGTATTATATTATTTATGTAATATTTATTTATTTGTTTATTCGACTATTTAAAGTGTATTTCTGAGATATTGAGTATGATTTGATTGTTAAAACTTTTATAACTCTTATATGGATCCTAATTAGGCTGGGAGAACTGTTAGTTACTCTCCACTGATTGTGGATGTTTGTTGATATATTTTGCAGGTGATTATTTCGTGTTATATGGGCATTGAGAGAGGCTAATTAGGATTTTTGAGACATTTTATTTTATATATATTTACTACTTTGGGTTTATGAGGTTGTTTTGCCTCTTTATGGATATTTTGGATTATATTAATTGGGTTTTATTTATATTTAGTTTAATTTAACCTTTGTTTAGAGTGATATATCCGTCAGGCGATATTTCCCCTATCGCCATTTATTTATTAAAACGTTCTATTTTGATTATATAATGTTTATAAAAGGACGGAGTGTTACAGTTTATGTAATACCCCTCAAGATTGCTTTAAAGGGATTTAGCAGGCTACTCATTCCAACAAGATGCATCTTTCTTTTAGGGAGCTCATTTCCTTAGTTACTCTACAGTTAAGCGTGCTTGGCTGGGAGTAGTCCCGGGATGGGTGACCTCCTGGGAAGTTTCTCGGGGTGCGCATGAGTGAGGACAAAATGCGTCGGAAGAACTTGTGTTGGTTATTGAGGACAATTGTTGGCCCTGGATGCGCATTGTTGACGATATACTCGACTCCGGAAGGGTCGTGGTGTTACAAAAACTGAATTCCTAGATGCAAAACAAGAACACTTGCAATCGAATTTGAAATTATCGCAAATAAACTAAACTATATCTATTTAATTTTGAACAATGAAAATTAGAAGAAAACTGCGAATTTAAATGGGTAAAAGGAAGTCTTGCAACTGAATTGATTAACAAAGAACAAAAGCAAACTAGAACTAGTGTATTCCGCCGCTGTCACCGGTCGTTAAACAAACGACCCATCAACTAAAACGTAAACCTAAAACTATTGTGTGTGTGTGTGTGTGAATATTTCCTCTAGTTGAATGGCAAATAGGGAGATTTATATCCTAACTAATGGTAGGATATTAAAGGAAATAAAGAGAAACTCCTAATATATGCTTGATTTTTTCGTACCTTTCATATTTTGCTTGCAGAGAGGTGTAACCCTTGGGCCTTGAGTGCTATCCTTTAGCTTGCTTAGTATTTTTGACTTGTGTAAATGAGTGGGCTTGAGCTCACTTTTCCTGAACCGTACACCTATCATAAAGTAAACGATTTTTTCACCATATACCCCTCACAAATTGGAGAATTCACCATATACCCTAGTGTTTCAGATATTCGCCATATACCCCTGAGTTTTTAAAAATGTGCACCAACTACCCTTTTTCCTAACGGACGTTAAGTTGTCGTTTGCATTATTTACAACTTTGCCATTATTAACCTACTTAACCCTCCCTCTACCCTAACCTCCTAACCCTAATGCTCTAATTAACTTAACCCCCAACCCTAATGCCCTTAACCCTAACTAATTAACCTTAATAAGTGAAACTCTATATCTCACCGCAAAAACGATATTTTTTGAAAAAACGGACGCCACCGATGACCCTTAAGGGGCACGAATTTCGAGAAGCCCATCAAAATGAGTACCAATACGACAGTATGGGCACGCTCCCCAATACGATATCAAACAACCGATTTTCACCAGCAAAACGACTTTTTTAAAAAAAACCGGACGCCACTAACGATCCTTTAAGGGCATGAATTTCGAGAAGCCCATCAAAACGAGTACCAATACGACGATATTCTAGGCACGCTTCCCGAGGAGATCTTAAATGATCGATTTCACCGGCAAAACAATTTTTTTTGAAAAACGGACGCCACCTACGACCATTCAAAGGCACGAATCGTTTTTTCGAAAAAAGTCATTTTGGCGGCGAAATCGACCGTTAAAAATTGCCTCGGGAAGCTTGCCCAGAATACTGTCGTATTGGTACTCATTTTGATGGGCTTCTCGAAATTCGTGCTTTTAAAGGGTCGTCGGTGGCGTCTATTTTTTTTTAAAAAAAGTCGTTTTGCTAGTGAATTCGGTCGCTTAAGATAGCCTTGGGAAGCGTGCCTTGAATACCGTCGTATTGATACTCGTTTTGATGGGCTTCTCAAAATTTCTGCCCTTACAGGGTCATAGGTGACATCCGTTTTTTCAAAAAAAGTGGTTTTGCCGGTAAAATTGGCCATTTAAGATTGCCTCGGGAAGCGTGCCCATAATACCATCGTATTGGTACTCGTTTTGATGGGCTTCTCGATATTTGTGCCCTTAAAGGGTTGTCAGTGGCGTCTGTTTTTTCAAATACAGTCGTTTGGGCGGTGAGATATAGAGTTTCATTTATTAAGGTTAATTAGCTAGGGTTAAGGGCATTAGGGTTAGGGGTTTAGGTTAATTAGGGCATTAGGATTAGGAGGTTAGGGTGGAGGGAGGGTTAATTAGGTTAATAATGGGAAAATCGTAAATAATGCAAACGACTTAACGTTCGTTAGGAAAAAGGGTAGTTTGTGCACATTTTTAAAAACGCAGGGGTATATGGTATATGTATGAAACATTGAGGGTATATGGTGAATTTTTCAATTTTTCGGGGGTATATGGTGAAAAAACCGTAAAATAAAAGACTAATTAAACTCAAAAGGTGATAAAAATAATAATTAGAAGGAATAAGTATGAGCTGATAAAAATAATAACTAGAAGGAATAAATACGCAATAATATAAGTCATACTAAAAACCCATATATAAATATAAAATATATTCAAATAAATATAGGGGTAAAAATATGTAATATAATGAGCTAATCACGAACTCTTGCTCAAATACAAGGTTCAGCATCACCGATCATCACCTTATAAACCACAAATATAAGTCCATACCGATTATTGATTAGAGTCAATAAACTGTTAAACTTAAACATTTAGTTAGTTAGTGACTTACTCACTCTCACTAAGTCACTATATAGCAACAAAAAGAGTTAAAATATGAGTTGAATTAAAGAATTTTTGAAATTAAGAAATGAAAATATGAGATTAGAATATTAGATATAATAAGTTAATAATATGTAGAGTTGAAGACTAAAATGATCGTACGAAGATGGAGATATGAAGTGATGAAGTTATTATGTTGTCATTAATATCTTATTAGGTTGACATTAATGAAAGCATCGTAATTATAAAATCGTTCAACTTTCATCGTTGATGGAACAAAAATGATCAACATTAATCGAATATGAAGATGATGACTGTGATCAAGATGATACATAATCATATCAGTATAGGATGAAACTATGAAAGTAAATCATAGTTAATACCAATCATATCAGTGGAGGATCAAAGTAGATCATTGTTAATACCAATCATATCAGTGGAGGATCAAAGTGAATCATAGTTAATACAAACTACCAATCATAACCTTCCTCATGTATGATAGTGGAGGATCAAGATCGTTGATGTTTCGGTTGTTGATCTTAAAAAATAGCAACATAGGAGGCGATCTTATTAAACGATTCATATTAGGAAAATCACGTTACGTTAACAATAATCGAAGCATCATTAGATTGATCGACTTTCATCATTGATGTTTCAGTTGTGGATCTTAAAAGATAGTAACATAGGAGTCTCAAGTCTATTTGATTCAGTGTCTCTTTGAGTTGCTATACGTATCGCCGTGTCGGTAGTACTGTAATTACGCTATTACAGCTTTGCCTTAACAATTTCACGTCATTCATAATCATCTTTACATTAATCTTCCAACTTGTTTAAAATCAATAATACTAATTAAACTTCTAAAGTTTATAATTTTTATTAATTTATAACAATATTACTAGTTTAGGAACTTAAGTAGATTACTAAACAAATCAATACTAGAATTACAAATTTAGAATACTTAAGACCATTGATTTCAGAAAGATCAAAATTGAACCATTGATATTTTTCAATCCATGTGCTTGTTGACTCGCAATGCTCATTGGTCCAAAAAAAAAAGTCATGGATCATGAATTGAGACCATTAATTAGAGAAGAGCAAATCTGATCCCTTCATCTCTCTACTCTCTTACTCACTAACCTTAAATGTGATCCGAGCCATTCAATATTTTCAACAACGATCCTAAATCCCCTGAAAACCCTAACCTACCCCCTCATTTTCGGATTTTCCCCCTCATTTTCCCTCTTCTCAAATCTGAACCTAATCTAAGCCCTCTCTCTCTCTCTCTCTCTCTCTCTCTCTCTCTCTCTCTCTCTCTCTCTCTCTCTCTCTCTAAGTCTCTCACTCTCCATCGTCGGAAATCAAAGTCTCTCACTCTCCCTCGTCGGAACCCTAAGCTTTTAGGGCTTGCTTTTGCTAACTTTTTGTTCTTGGCGTACTGAGAAACTCGCTCGTGTTGTCGTGCGCCCAGCTGATGAAGATGTTGATGATAATTTTGTGTCGTCGTCTCGCCGTAACTCCACTTTCCTCAATGTTGTCGCACTTGGCAATGTCGTAAGTTGGTTTTTCTTTAATGTGCTTCATTTTAGTCGCTAGATGTTTGAGATCTGCTGCTTGAGTTGGTTGTTTTGATTCTCAGTTTAAAGGTTTGATTTTAAGATTTTCGTTTTTCTGGGTAGTTTGATGTTGTGAATCCTAAAAGACTCAGAAGGAAAAAAGTTTATTTCCTTCTCGAACGCTTATGCGGTGCTCTCATGAACAAGTTAGTATATGCTCCTTGTTGGCACAAACATCGTGCCAGCAGGTAACATGACGCAGGGAGATATGTGCACGCGTGCCAATAATGCTTCGACATAGCACCATTGTTGACACGGGGGAGGCACTCAAACGTGTCTATAATGCTTCGACAAGAGCACCATTCTCAGTGCTCTAGCACAAAATGATTTGCGGTTATTTTTACTATTTGTCACTTTTTTTACCATTATGGTTCATTTAGGGCGACGTTGTACATTAAGGAAATTCTAAGGAAATTGCATTATAAATTTTTGAGATCTGCTGCTTGAGTTGGTTGTTTTGATTCTCAGTTTAAAGGTTTGATTATGAGATTTTTGTTTTCCTATATAGTTTGATGTTGTGAATCCTAAAAAGACTGGTTTCTTAAGAGAATTCCAAAATTTGAGATAGTGTCGGTTCCTGTTGCATTTTTGTAATGGTTGAGAAATTATCAGTCCTACAATCGAGAGCGAGTCCTAGTTGATGCGTTTGGTTTATTATAGCAGCAATAAGTCATAATATTGAATGGTAGGTTGGTATAGTAGAATTAGTTAATGACTGCTTTTGAGAGCTTGGAAGTGAAGAGGAGCTATATTGAATCAGTAAGAGGACTTATCTAAATCGCTTGATCTGGATTCATTTAGATCTAGTCATAATAATTGCTTGAAGTAGTGTTGTTTCTATTGTATCTCCTTAGTTTAGAATTATTTGTTCATGTGGATATGGCTTAGCATGATGATATAAACTATCCTGATTGTTGCAGAGATCAGGGAGAAATTTCTAAGAATAATCTCAAATGTAACTTAGCTTCTCTTTATGATTGACTCCACTTCGAACTGACTGAACTTTTGCTCCACGTGAAAACTAGATGGATTGCAGAGAGTAAATTGGATCAACTAACCTTTTTTAGACAGAAGCTTAGCTACTGCTACTTCTCTGCTGCTGCAAGGCGCAAGCCTTTCCTCTCCTGAACTAGCTGATGCACGCATTTCATGGGCCAAAAACAGTATATATACATGGTAGTGGATGATTTAGCTTTTTTTATCCCATGTTTCGATTCACATTGCTCATTTGTTTACGTGGTTGGGGAGATAAGTTACAGGAGATGAATCAAACGATGATGTGGGCCAACAATATTGCTGATTTTGTGTTCAACAGTTACTACCAAAAGTTTAAGATTCAAGGTGTCAATTGCTACTTCAATTGTGCTGCCATGATCACTGAACTTGATCCCTATATGTTTTTTTCACCCACCTTACCCGCTTATTTCCTAGACTTTGGCATGAATTATCTATGAATAATTGAAATTCTGACTAGTGTGGATGATTTCTTTGATGTCGGAAGCTCCAAAGAGGAGTAACTAAATCTTATTCAGTTGGTTGAACGGTACATGTTGCTGCCCCACTCCCCTACACACAAGGAATGAACCACCACATTTGAAAGCTTCGAGACAACTGCCGTCAGATTATTTAGAATTTTAGTTTTAGTAGATAGCATTAGATTATAGAAACTTTATTTTTGAGACATTGTTGGAAGAAATTGATGCTTTGAGAGAAATTTTTTTTGGATAAAAACTAAATGTAGTGAATATTTTTCTTGACATGATGAATAGAGCAAGCAAGAATTCTTGTTTATTAATATTGTTGTTATTTATATATTGATTTATAGAAAAAAAAAGCATATATGATTTCTATGTATACGCCATGTTGTTGTAAATACGCAAATGACGTAATATTGTAATTTTTAATAAACTATATGTAAAGTTGCAATTCTTGCAAACGACTCAAACACTTACAATTACTCAATTACAATTTATATGCCTTTAATTCTTTAAATGCTACTTCTTAATTAAATCATATAAAATATAATCATCAAAGACTAAATTTTTTGGCATTTTAATCTACAACTTGTGGATTATTAAAAGTCAAAACTCAATTTAAAAGTATAAAAGATAAGTCATGACTCATGGGGAAAAAAGTATAATTATAGTATTATACAAAAGAAAAATATGACATGTTATGGTCGAAATGGTTTTAGCTTGGGTTGTATTAGGTTGGAATAGATTTGGGTCGGGTAAATCTGGGTTGGGTGGTAACTAGGTCGGGTGACAACTGGGTCAGGTGGTAACTGAGTGGGTTTAACAGGGTCATTGGCGGGTGAAGTTGGGTGCGGGTTAGTTTTGGGTCGAAAACAGGTTGGGTCTGGGTAGTTGTTCACGGGTGCAACTGGGCACGGGTCCACCTGGGTCGGTCCAGTTCAGGTTGGGTTACCAATTCCACGGGTTCAACTGGGCACAGGTGGATGCTGGGTCAGAATGGGTCGGCTTTCCAACCGACCATTCTCGGCTCGGAACAGGTTGGGTCTGGGTCGCATGCGGGTTCACCTCTAGGTTAAGATGCGTTTGTGCTTCTAGCCGAGGAGACGATTGAGATTGAAGTTCAAGATTGTCGATGCGATTGTGCTTCTTCCTCTTTTCTTCTCTTAAAGTGCGAAGATTGAAGAAGCGATTGAGCTATGGAGGAGAGAGAAAGGGAAGAAAAGACTGAAGGAAATTTAGGGTTTGGAGTGAAAGAGAGAAGGGGTAAAACAGAGGGGAAAAGGCGATTGAATATGTAAGGAGGAGGGAGGAGGTGAAAGAGGTGAAAGAGAGGCGACTGAAATTTAGGGTTAGTGAGAGTGTTGGACTATGATGCATCTGATTTATGAGCGAACGTTGGCCCGAGGAACGTTGGGCTAAGCTTATTGAACCGGTCCTTGTGTTTTTTGGACTATTAAGCCTATCCGATTTGGAGGAGAAACGGATCAGTTTACGATGATTTGCACCCAAAAAAACTGAATTTACTTATCCGATTTTAGGAGAATCGGATCAGTTTGTTTGTGTCATTTAAGGTTTTTTCCACTAGTGTACTGTAGAGTGATGTGTCTTCTATCTATACAAATATATTAAAAAGCGTTCCAATCAAAGGAACGGTGCCACATGACACTCTATGCCACATGACACTCTTCTCATGTTTCTGATACACATGTTCGTGATCTCATTTAAAAATATTAACAACGTATAGATACTACAAATCAAACAAGTGACCTTTAAAATGAAATGTGAGAGTTTAACGGTCAATCCACTACAATTTTAATGTTTAATGTTTCAAAGTAAAACATAATAAAGCCTTATAATTATATGTAACTATAAAGACATAGACAAGCTTTTTTATCTCTAACACTTTTATTAAGGTAATAACATTCTCTTCCCCTTAAAACAGAAAAAAGGAAAATGTAATAACATTCTCTTACCCCAATGTTATTGAAATTGTTATTTTTATCCCCAATTCCTTAGGATTAATCTTAAAACAACTTATCATGCCATAACGTCCATTTTTCAATTTTGCATTCGATAGAAAATTACGAAAACCTAATAAAATCGATTATGAAATTTGTGAATAATAATATAATGATAATTGTAACTGACCCGGGACATCGCGCGGGCCAAAATACTAGTTTAATCATTAATACATGATGTACAATATTGCATATTCATGTTTAATCACCAAATAAATGGGGAGAATACACTGTGTATACTTATGACATATTATAATACTAGTATTATAATATTTGTGATGTTACATGTTGTGTGTTTTATACATTACTTTTAGACAAAGTGGTTTTACATGGTGGTAATGTGTTGTTGAGATTTTTATCTTACATTTTGTAAAATATTTCAATAGAATAGAAATAAGGCAAATGAGCCATACAAATGACTACCTAATGATGCTATATCGACCCATTTAGTTGACCCATTTTTAATGATATTAAAGCTCTAACGTTGTTGTCGTGAAAACAATGACATTTAAGTTTTAGGAAAAATTGTTTTAAATAAGTCAACATTTGCGCGATCTTCCCATTTTAAGTCTACCTTTTGATTATCCCTGATTGAGTTAGGCTTGTATGTCTGTTTTCTTCTATTGAGTTTTAACCTGTTTGTGACTTGTTTATTAGGTTACTTATGATACGTGTTACAAGTCCCTTCTTCTAAAACAGGCGAGGGTGGGGTTGGAACATTGTAACACGTATCATAAGTAACCTACTAAACAAGTCACAAACAGGTTAAAACTCAATAGAAGAAAACAGACATACAAGCGTAACTCAATCAGGAATAATCAAAAGGTAGACTTAAAATGGGAAGACCGCGCAAAGGTTGACTTATTTAAAACAATTTTTCCTAAGTTTTATTGATACCAATTGTATCAATATAGTAAGTTTGAAATAGTTATTCTTGGTCTTTATGCATAGACTGGTAACATATTATTTTTTACGTTTTAAAGTGAAAATAGTTGAACAATAGTTTTCATTAAAAGCAAGTATACTTGTTATTGATATTTACATTACATGATTTGGGAACAGAGTCTAACACATATAACAACAATAATTTCTCATAATTTATAGCATATTTTCATCTTGAGATAAAAATGGGTTTCTTTGTAAGTTGCTTCATTTTCTGCTAAATTTAGTATTACCATTAATTATAGGAAAAATTGACAAGAGCAGGCCCAACTATGACCCCCCTTCCATAATAGATCCCAACTTTTGAATACTCCACAGCAGTCCCAACTTTGAGGGGTGTTTTATAATAATGGTCCTAGCAGGTCACCTAACCTGCTACAATAGGTAAACCTCTTAAATTATCACCCATGCCACCCCTCTCCCACCTCTCCCCTACCCTTCCACCCCTCCCCTACTCTAAAACCACCAATGTCTGCCTCCCTGCCGACGACTCGCTGGAGCCCAACCACCCTCCCGCTCGCCAGCACAGAACCCCTGCCTCCTCCCTCCGCTGGCCTGACGCACAACCACCACGCACTACGCAGCCACTGCTACACCACTACAAATCAATTAAAACCGAAACAGTCGGAACAAAATAATGGTGAGGGACAGAGAAAATCAAAAGAAAAAGAACTGGAGAGAGCAATACAAAGATGGTGGAAATTCTCGTGTTGATCAGAGGCTAGTGCCGGAGCTTGCTTCACCGCACCACTAATAATGCTCATCACCTTCTTTGTCTCTCTACTTTCTCTCTCCTCTGCAATTCATGATGATTTTGCCATTACTTAGGGTGTGAAGAACGCATTGTATCTAATTTTGCCCAGTCTCCCAGTGATCCATCAGAATCAGCACACTAGACTGATGGAAAGACAATTTAGCACGACTAGTACGACCATCTTGTTTGCTTAAAGTAGGGAATAGATGGTAATTCTTCCTTAAACAACCCAAAACAAGTTCTTGGAGATCAGATTGCAAGGTAGTCAAAAGTTTATCGGGTACTCTTTGTTTGAACAAAACCGCACCTGATCCAATTTCAATTTTATTGGTCTTCAATGACAAATAGAAATCACAGTCCTCAAGCTCTTTTATAATTATTGCCAATTCTTTGGAGCAACTTTTCTGCGTGAATTTTTCCTGGTTAATAGAGAATCAAATGAATTATTCAGTATGATAAATAAATATTGATGAATCATACGTTTGAGAGAACCTACTAAACATTATATGACATCTAGACACCAACCAAAGATGCGTCAACAACATTGCACAAATCAACTATTCTCTAGTGAGAAAAATTTGTCGTTTGAAAGAATTGCGTGGTGATGCTGCAGTGGCCGGCGGGATGGTGGCGGGCTCCGACGAGGCTGCGGCAGGGAGGCAGAGAGTGCCTGCGGATGGTGGTGCAGCAGTAGACCTTGGAGGGGGATGAGAGAGATAGTGTTGCGTGAGGAGAGGGGGGTGGCAGGGGAGGCGGTTGTGGGTTGGCAAGATAAGTGGCGGGGTGTTGGAAGGGGAGTGGAGGTGATAGGGGGTCGGCGGGGGATGGGGGTGGCAAGGGAGGTCGGCGGGGGATGGGGAGGGGGGGTGGCAGGGGGTCGCAAGGGAGGGGGGTGGCAGGGGTCAGCAAGGGATCAACAGGGGAACCCCCTCAAACTTGTAAAAAAAAATTAGAAAAAAAAATTACCTCTTGAACCGGTAACCCTTCCACTTGGACCATTATTGTAAAACACCCCCCAAAGTTGGGACTGATGTGGAGTATTCAAAAGTTGGGATCTATTATGGAAGGGGGGCCATAGTTGGGCCTACTCTTGTCAATTTTTCCTTAATTATAAATGTGATTTTTTCCTTGATCATCATAGTTTTCATCTTGCTCTCGAATTCAATTGTTTTTCAATCTAAATCAAATGGTTAAATGATGGAAAAACACATATGGTTGAGGTAAAAAAAGGAAATACTTTACCACCTCATTTTAACTTTATTTTTTAATTTATTTTAGATCTTTGTTAGTATCATATTACGCTTTTGGTATATGTGAATTGTTCCTAGTATCAGATTACAAATACAATATTGACATCCTAAGACATATTTAGCTTAGTATATTAATAATCAACTATCTTTATTTACAAAGAGAAAAATTATTCCAACAAGAAGAATTTTAAAAATGAATTTGTCCATTGAATTTTTGTTTTTGAAAATCTAGTATGAAAATAATATAATTTTTCTTATTTGCTACATATTGTTTTATTAGGAAGTAACAAATTTATTGAAATATTACATGAAACTTAACAACACTTTTTAAATTTGAAAGGACAATCTAAATTTAATTTTGTTAGACCAACATTATTCAACCAATGGAAGAATAACATATGCACCTTTCCCCATTCAGTTTACCGTCAAAAAAAGTCCAAAAACCTAGTATCATACTTAGGGATGCAAGTGGGGCGGGTCAAGTAGGAGACCCGCCCATCCCCGCCCCAATGGGGCGGGGATGGATCCTAGTTTGGTGGGTAGTGGGGGGCGGGGATGGGGATGAAAGTTATACCCGCCGTGGGTGATGGGGCGGGGGTGGATTTTAAGTTGTACCCGCCCCATCCTCACTCACCCTACATCTTACCCCACTTAAAATATTAAATTTTCAACAAATTACAAGTCTATAACACTCTTTAATAGTTTTTCTAACTGTATATATTTTTTGTTATTAGTATTTGAAATTATATATGGTATATGAGTATTATTTAGTGAGTTTCAAATGAGGATTAAGTGGATGGTGGGGCGGGGAAGGTGGGGATGGATACCCAAGTGGGTGATGGGGCGGGGATGGTTTTAATTGTGTACATGGCGGGGCGGGGATGGGGATGAGTTCCGGACCCACCGCGGGGATGGGAATGGGGATGAAAAAGTGAGGTAGGGATGGAAATGAAATGCCAAAATTCGCCCCGCCCCGCCCCAGTTGCATCCCTAATCATACACCCCTAAAGTAGATGTAATCAACTCCAACCATACACAAAAAAAAAAGTGAGTTTGAATTCCTACCCGACACGAGTGTTAAGCAAAATCGTGGGGTTCGGACATTGATTCTAGGCCCAAATAGAATTTTCCATCTACATTAGTCTTAGGCCAAAAAACTAGCCTCAATTTTCGCTGGATCGAAGACAAAACCTAGCCTAAAAATTGTACCGACGTTCATTCATCATACACCAGAGTGATACCATGTACCCAAGACTAATTTTTGCTCATGCAGAACTCTCGTTTTTTGGTACATTTTTATTCATTTGGATGATTTCAAATGAACAATGAGCAAAAAATAGCCTTAAATGTACCATACTCACAGGTACACAAAAAATCCCGATTCCAGGTTTTCGGTCCGGTCCGGTCCAAACCAAGAAAATTCCGATCCGGTCCACAAATTTATTTTACTTTAGTAAAAAAAAGTTTACATGTTAAAAAAGTTTAAAAGATAGAAAGTCAAAAACCTACTATTTATTACCTTTAGGATTATTGTTATTAAAATTATTAAATTTTGATGTATCTAATTTATAAAAGTCTTTAAATCAAATAAAAAAGACATTTTTTTAAAATATAGATTTCGGTCCAACAGGTCCAAAACCGGATCAGATCAGAGAAATAAAAATCACATATTTGATCCACCAGTCCAGCCGATTCCGATCAGATCCGGTCCGGCCTTGGACCGGTACTGTAAGCGTGATTTTATTTCGCCTACACGGTGTGAGCGCGTATTTAACTTGATTGCCCCATTGTAAAGGTTTTATTGAAAATTGTTTTGAAGTCGCCAACAATTCTTTAAAGGAAAAATCATAAACCTAATTGGATATGGGAAACCGCAGGGACAAATTGTGGGACTTATCCAATGTAGATTTCCCCGTCTAGACTCCATATATGGTCAAAATGAACCAAAGATTGAGTTCGGGGGTGAGGATACGAATATGGTCATAATGAACCAAGTTCGCCCATTGCTGGCCTATACTAAATATCGATTCATTACAAATTTTTATGTAATAGAATAACCATATAATATTTCCATGCACCCTAAAAATATTTAGTCTAGGTTGGTTCAGGAAACTCATAAAAAGACTATTTTTTAATGATATGTTATTATTCAATCAATTAACAGGGAACCTAGCAGGTTGTCCAAATTAATGTGATTAATATTAGAACAGTTCTTTAGGTCTTTAAAATCATGCATAAAACAATCATATAATATGAATAAAACAATCAGGCAAGTATATAACAGTGTATGAAAATAAATAAAAAGAAGGAAATATGCGAATATACAGTAGAACGATTATTAATTAAAGATCTACATCATGAAATAAACTGTTAGTAACTTCAAGGCAATAAATATAATTGAATTATTCAAGGATCCTCAAGAATTATACCTATGCGGCTTAGGTCGAAGAGCGCAATGATCTTCAGGCGGAGCAATCGTGGAACCAAGAACGTAGTATGATCAGGAACTGGAAAAGGAATCGATGTAGAGTATTTGGATGTTCGTAATAGGATTCGTAAATATTCAAAAGTTTTTGTGTTCGTAAAAATAAATTGAAAAGTCGTCCGTGATTCGAGGAATCACATGTATTTATAGGAAAAAGGAGTGTGCGCTTCACGCGCCAACCTGCGCCTAGCGCAGGCCTACGTGTCAAGCGCACGTCTACGTGTTAGGCGCACATTGATATGCCTGACGCAGCCAGCCCAGTCAAACACGTACACGTAGTACGCGTATTTAAAAAGATATAAAAGAAAAAGATATGGCTCACACAGAGAGGTGCGCTAGCCGCAAGACTCTGTGTGAGTCACAAATCCACGTGTCAGGCGCGGATTGGAGTGCTAGACACAGCTTGGCCAATGCGCTGGACGCACGTGGCGTGCTAGGCGCACCGCCTGCGTCCAGCTCATTTGCCAGCCTTTTTTCCTTAACCGCGTTTTAAAAGATGTTTTTTATCCTTAAAATCCGAAGATTGAATTTTACGAAATAAAAATCTGATATTTATTAAAAGTATTTGTTAAAAATAATAAAAATATCTATTAAAAATAATAAATAAATAATTGGGCTTTTAAAATACTTTAAATGGACTTAAAATATTTTATGGGCTTAAAATAACTAATTATCATGAAAAATTAATTTGGGCTTTAGAATAATATTTCAAAACACAATTTAAACTAATTTTGGGTTGGCTCTTCGGATCGCTCTTTAGTTGGGTTGCGCCAACTGATACCGCGGTATGTTTCATTATTGGACCCTTAAATGGGGAGACACGATTATGTGTCTACAGACGCCCCCACTTTGACTGAGGTTCAGGAAACCGAAAGTCAAAATATATGGTGTCTGGACGGAGAACGATTCTAAATGCTCTACAGTTTAGAACTGATCTATATACGCCGGTCTCTGCAAAACAAAAATAGTATGCTGGACAATAACCACAAGTAATCTGATAACCTGCAGAAGAAGATGTTAGCAGATAGGTGCAAACAACTCAGACAAAGCACATAATGATGCAATAATGCAAACTTAGACTCTCTAAGTATGCATGAGACGCTATGCAAGGATTAAGGTTATACAAAGCTAAGGAAGATGACACTTCAAGCAAGGTCAGGGTTATGCAAGACTAAGATGTATGTAATGCAATGCAAGGTCAGGGTTTTGCAAGGCTAGGAGATCTGGATATGTAGAATGAGATAGAATGATTAGAAATGAATTTTTTGAAAATCGTTTTTAGTAAATAATCGGGGTCCGTAAACAAAGTCCGCAAATTACAACTTTTTGGGAGTTTGATTTGATTTGGAGGAACCACCACATATATAGGAAGCCCCCACTTTGGGTAAGCTTATCTTGAATTAGGCACCGTGAGCCTTGATTGAAATGTAGCTGATCTGTCTTGAGCGTTGAAAGTTGTCATTGGGATTCTTCTTTGGGAAGCGATTTAGGCAAAGTCAAGTGTCACCAGAGACCATGGAATTGTCGGAGAGTCCTTCGGGGAAAAGAAGAGCTTGGATTGAAAAATAAAAAGTTTGAATTTGTGACTTAAATAAATGTAGGTGGGAAAAGGCTTTAACGAGGCTAGGTTCAGACTTGAGTCTATGTCGGGATCTAGAAAGAAGTATGCTCCTAAATTCTAGAAAGTCAAATCATTAGACCTTGATTATTTTATTTTATTGAAGCGCTCGGACCTCGAGATGAGGATTGCTACGTTTCCTTGCGGAATCAGACAATTCGTAGTTTCGGATCTGATTTCTTATTTTTTATTATATTTTGTTTGTGCCCTAACTTTTGTCTAGGCCGTCCTTTCGGGTTTTAAACCTAGCGGGATTGGACATACCTTGAAAAAGGAGTTACAGATGATGAAAGGTTTAAAAAGATTAAAGGCTTTAGGTTTGATGAAGGTTTTAATTGGTTTGGCGAATGTAAGATCATGGATTTGGATTATATGGGTTAAGGTTTTGATGGGTTGAAGGATTTGAATGAGGGGTAGAACTTGTGTGCAAGCCCCCTAGCTTGACTTTTATTTCTTTGATTTTAGCTTTTTCTTTTGCATTTTTTTTCTTTTTGTCCTGTGCTTTTTCTCTTTTTTCGCACTTTAAATTTATTCACTTTTTTTTTTCTGTCTGGCATTGATTCTTTTTCATGTAGTGAGGCTTGCACACAAGTATTTGATTTAGGGTGTTGGAAGGCTTGGAAGGATATTTTGTGGAGCTTTATTTTGAAGGGTTTTTTGGTTAAGGATCATTGGGAATGATGGCTTATGGGATCTTTGTTTTGGGTTGCATGAATACGGCTTAAGGATAATGGAAGGAAGAGGGGGAATAACTCCTAACCCAAAGCATGACCATTTTTATTTTTATTTTTTTATTTTTTTTAATTTCAGATCTCTTTTTATTATTATTATTATTAGTCAAGTTCGTCAAATGATTTAAGTTTCATCATTGCATTAGCAGCATAAATAAAATGATGGAAGGCCAATGAAAATGAAAATGAAAATGAAAATGCGATTATTTTTATTGATTAGAAATAAATAGAACTAGGCTTATTAGAAATAAAGTCCTAAATGACATAGACTCGATAAGAAAGGAAATGAAGGAGCTTCAACCTAGAGTATTCCTTAAGGTCCAGCATTGTGGTGTCATATGCCCCTTTCTTTGATGGTACTTGCAGTAGGCATTAGGATCCCACTTCTTAGATCTACTCTCGGGAGCAGGGCCTAGAGTAGGGCCAAGAGGCTGAAGTGCTCCTTTTGCATGAAGCCTAGTGAAGGCTTCTTCTAGAGACATGCATAAAGGAGTGAACGTTCTTTGAGACTTTTTATAACTCTCTTTTTAGTAGCTAGGGCATTGACCTCATTACTTTTGGAGCTAGAAGGGTTGTTGTTACGCTTCTTGAAAGAGTTGTTGTTGTTATGACCCTTATTCTTTGAGGCTTGTACCTCTTCTTCAATCAGCAGGCCTACCTTATAGAGCTTCATGAAAGACTCTATGGGTTGGAATTTAATGTGATCCCCATACTTGGGCTACAAGTTACGGGTCACCAGTCGGACTTGATCCTCTTGAGATGGCGTGTTAGTCATTTGTGCAGCTTTTTCCCTCCATCTGTTAAGGAAGGTAACGAAGTCTTCGTTGGAGTTTTGTTTAGTTAACTCCAACTCACGAAGGCCAATGGGAAGCTGAGTATTATTTATGTATTGTTTGTGGAACTCTTCTCTGATGTAGTCCCAGTCATTCAGCTTAGTCTTATTCAGTGACCTGAACCACTTGGATGGATGTGCATCTAAGTTTAAGGGAAAGACATAAGCAAACAAGTCTTTGCTCATGCCCTTGAGAGCAATAGACATAGAAAAGGCTATCAAGTGATCATCTGGGTCTTCGATCCCCTTGAATTTTGGGAGGTCACCCAATGTTACCGTTTTAGGGAGCTTTTCCCTTAGTTCAGGATCAATGATGCCATGGCCATGAGCCTAACTCTCGAGTGCAGGAATTGACTGGATCAATTGCTCGAGTTTTTCAAACCTCAATTTTGTCTCGGTCTTGATCGGTGGTGGTGGTGGTGGTGGAGTGTCTTCATGCTCTTCTTCCTCAGTTACCAGTGTAGGCGTGGATTTTTGAATTCCTTTAATGCCTACACGCGGTGTGAGCGCGTTTATTTGATTACCCCATTGTTAATGTTTTATTAAAAATACGTTTTAAAAGAAGTCGCCAACAATTCTTTAGAGGAAGAATCGTGAACCCAATTGGATATTGAAAAGGAAGGGACATCTTAGGGACTTACCCAATGTAGATTTCCCCGTCATGACTCCATAGATGGTCAGGAACCAAAAAGTGAGTTCGGGGGTGAGGGTACAATATAGTCAGGAACTATGTTGCCCATTGCTGGCCTCTACTAATTACTAAATAACATAACACATCAGATTTTATGCAATAGAATAATCAAATAACGTTTTAAGCACCCTAAAAATAATTAATCTAGATGGGTTCAGGAAACACACAAAAAGACTAATTATTTAGTGACAGTGTTAAGCAATCCGATTACAAGGTTCCTAGCAGGTTGTCCAAATTATCTGAATTAATTAGAACAATTCTTTATGTCTTGTTTAGCATAATAACATGTGGGTGATAAAAAGGCATGCAGGACAATCATATAATATGAATAATAGAAAATAAGAAAAGAAAATAATGCAGGGAGTTTGTATAATATATACAATACTTACAATCACGGGAATATATTAACATGAATAGAATGTTAGTAACTTCAATAAAGTAATAATAATAAATAAATAAAGGTGGTTAATTTAGTTGACCCTCATAAATTATACCATCGTCCGGGGTCGTTAAATTGTACGGATCTTGGAAAATTGAATTGTTGTACGAGTCTAAAAAAAAGATTGTTGTATTGTGTTATGTATTGCGTCAAACCAAAGAAATATGCTCGTGTGGGCTGCAGTTAGGGCTGTTCAGAGAGGTGGGTCGGACCGGAATTTGGACCGGACCGGACCTGAATTTGGACCGGACCGGACCGGTCCGGAGATTCCGGTCCGGTCCCCGGTCCGTAAAGAATGGTGATTCCGGGTTTCCGGTCCGGTCCGGTCCAAACCCGGAAAATTCCGGTCCGGACCGGAAACCCGGAATCATCATATTTTTTTAAAAAAAAAAAACTGTCGCCTTTAGTCCTGTCCTTTACCAACTTAACTCTAACAACATTTTCACTCTCCCTCTGAAAGTATGAAACCCTAAATCACTAACTCACTGTTTCTCTCTGACCATCTCACGCCGTCGCGGCTCACGCGAGCCACCACTCACGCCGACGCAGGTCCGCAAGACCGCAACCACCACTCACGCAGCGACGCCGACTCCTCACCGGTAAGTTCTTTGATTTCTTCCTTTTATCTTCTATTTTCAGTTTTTTTTTTTTGTTTTTCTGTTTAATTGTGTAATTTTTGTTTATACTTATAATTTTGTTTTTGGTTTTGTGAATCTGAGATTTCCATTCGTTTATCTTTATGTTTTCATTTTATTTTTCAGTTTTTTTTCGGTTTAAACTATGCAAATTAGTTAATTTCTGCGAATTAGGTGTGCGGTGGTGCGCGTAGGGGGGGAGGGGGAATGGATGGCGCTGGGCGGCGCTGGTGATGCTGGCGGTTCTCACCGGTGGTGGTCGAGTAGTGGAGTAGTGGTGGTGGTGATTTGGAGGAATGGTGGTGGATTGGGTTTCGGGAAAAAGAAAACAGAGGATTAAAGTTGGGATTTTTAACTCATTGTGTTGGGAATTACTTCTGAATTTTGGCAGTAAGATGTGTTACAATATTTGTAATTAGCTAGAGTTAATTTTTCTTTTTCAATTTCATGGTAACGAATTAATTAGCTAGAGTTTCAGTTCATTACCTTCTTTGATCTTTTGCAAAGCCATATGTCCAAGGCGATGTAGAAGGAGATTAAAACCGTGGATTCTTGTAGTCAGATGTCCTTGACTTTTTTTCTTTTATATATTTGCTGCAGGGGATGTGCGTTGAAACTTAACTAATATGGAAAGGGGATCTCATCTTTGGGAATCAACTACTGTCATGACTCATGATATGTAGTTAGTTGAGTAATAGAGTATTATGAACTTATGAAGTATGAACCCCTGGCAGCAGTTCTTGGTCACTTCTTTTTGTTATTTTTTACCATGGTTTGGCATGATAGTTTATGTTAGTTTTTTTTAGTTAAGTAGTTTAGTTTGAAAGGGACTAGATTTATGTGATTGTTGGTGGTGTTTCTTACTTCCATGGATGAAAATTTTTATCTTTAGTTGGATTTGTTGTGTTTATAAGATGTATACTTATAATTTGTGTTGTTAATGAGACTTAATTTAATCTGTTTTTTTTTTTAACTTAGATTATCATTCTTGTCAAATGAGCAAAGTTGTGGAACAATTTTTTGATTGAGACAAGATTTGGCGCAACGGATTCTTTTTCTTGCAACGTAAGATACGTTTTATAATAATTGATTAGTATATGCATTGTAATCTTCATATTACATACTTATGAATTAGTTAATATAATACTTATATTAATCATGTAATTTAATGTAGATGGAAAGCTCCCAATCCAAATCTACTCAAACACTATCGGATGCTGCTAGTAGGACAGATTTGGATGAGTTGCGCAAGTGCTTGCCTCCGGAGAAGAAGCTAGTGGAGGGACGCAAATATCTCGTCAGGAAAAGTAAGAGAAAAGCCCAATATTGGGATTTCTACATTGAGTACTTAGAAGATGGAAAGTTACGAGCTGAATGTAAGTTTTGTGATAAGACTTTTGCTGCTGATGGTAATTTAAATGGTTCTAAAAATGTTAAGAATCATGCTGATAAGTGTCTTGCTAATCCGGCTAACAAAGAAAAGGGTAAAGGAAAACAAAGTGAGTTGTTCTTTCAATCTGGAGATGGAGATATTGAAAATGAGAATGGTGAAAGAAAGTTGAAGTATGGAACTATTAATTTCAAAGAAGTTAGGGAAGCCTTAGTTCGTATGATTATTATTGATGAACTTCCTTTTAGATTTGTTGAGAAACTAGGCTTTAAAAGTTTCATGAGTGTTGCTTGTCCTGGATTTCATATTCCATCACGTATCACCATTGCTCGTGATTGTCTTCAACTTTATCATGGTGAAAAAACAAAGTTGAAAGAAATGCTTAAGAATTCCCAAAAAATTTGTGTGACAACCGACACTTGGACATCAATACAACGAATTAATTACATGTGTTGTATTGTTGTATTGTGTTATGTATTGCGTCAAACCAAAGAAATATGCTCGTGTGGGCTGCAGCCTGCAGTATGTGTTTTGATATGGTGCGGGGAATTGTGATACTGGCGTTGACTTGGGTATTTGATTTGGCACAAGGTATAGGTGAATTACTTTGGGAGTTTGCCGGGTAATTTTGCGAGATGAGATGTGAATTAGGCGGTGGGTTTTGTAGTATTAGGCGTGAGTGTATTGTCAGATGAGAGTGTGATGATGATGAGTTAGGTGATTTGCTGGAGAAGGAGTGATGAATTAGACGTAAGTGATGGTGATGAATTGATGATCATGCGTATGATGATGAAGAGGAGATGAGAAAATTATGTGGCAGTAGATGTGGAGGAGTTAGAGGATTTGTGATATGAGTTGAGGGAGTGTCGAGTATTTTTAGGTAGGTCGTGTGTTTTGTTATGAGTGTGGTTGCCGTGGAATTTGAGGGTTATATATATAGGTTTCGGGTGATTGGGTTGCAATAGGTTTCTGAAAGTTAATAGGTTTTTAAAAGATTTTCATCATAAAAGATTTTAAAAAAGAGTTATTAAGAGATATTTAAAATCACTTTGGAAAAAGATTATTTTTATTGAAAAAGATTTTAGAAAATAGTTAGACAAAAGAAATTTAAAAACACTTTGGAAAAATATTATTTTTATAAAAGATATTTTTATTAATAAAAACTAATCAATACAATTAATTAATTCTATTAATTAAATAGGGCTAGAAAAGGGGTTTCATAAAATTGGACTTTCATAAAACTATTTTTCAAAAGGTTTTCAAAGATGGGCCTTTAAAAGATTATTTAAAAACGTTTTAGCAAGTGGGCTTAGTAAAACTAGTTATAAAAAAACGTTTTCGGAAATGAGTTAATAAAATGAGTTAGAAAATGGATTTGGGCTTAAAACATTTTATTTTAGACTGGTTCTTTATTCTTTCCTCGATCCGGACCAATTGGAGCAGGGTATTTGTCATCATAGGGTACTAAATGGGGAGACACGATTATGTGTCTACAGAAGCCCCCACTTTGACTGAGGTTTGTAAAACCGAAAGTCAAAGTATACGTGTCGGGACGGAGAATGATTCTAGATGCTCTGCAATCCAAAATCACTCTTTTGCGCCGGTACCTGCAAAACAAGCAAAAGCTTCAGGAACATACATGTGTGAAACATATTTGCAAAGTGATTGTAAATTTGCAAAAATGAAATAATAGGTGTAAATGAAATAGATGTTGTAGAGCATTTGTATCCCACTCCACAGGGCTGAGTTGTTGGTGGTCCCGCTCCCAAACAAGTGATGTAGAGTATTTGTATCCCACTCCACGGGGCTGAGCAGTATGTCATTTGTCCCGCTCCAAGACAAATGATGTAGAGTATTTGTATCCCACTCCACGGGGCTGAGCAGTATGTCGTTTGTCCCGCTCCAAGACAATTGGTGTAGAGTATTTGTATCCCACTCCACGGGGCTGAGCCGTATGTCATTTGTCCCGCTCCCAGACAAATGATGTAGTTGATTGAAAGTGGTCTGCAGACCCAACGGTTTGTGTCCCGTTGTTGACGGTTTGTGTGCCGTCATTGATTTTTCTGACAATTCATCGTTTCTGACTAAGAAGCCCCCAAGCGTGTTGTATAGGATTGTGCGCCACACGCACATGCCTGCCTTTGGCGTGGTATGCTGCACTGAACACAGATTGATGTACATGGCACAACGTTGTCGGTGCGCTGGACGCACCATGTATATAGCGCTTGTCTTCTGTTGTTAATTTGTAGTTGTCCGCAGATCTTGGCGGAATATAACTCGTAAAGAGTCCTTTAATGTTGTGTACCTGTGAATACAAATAACACATAGATATACAGACAAACAACTAGGGGACATGCATGTGTCCCGTGATGTGGATGCCAGTGTATGGATAGGACATGACTTGACTCGACTTAATTTGACTCGACTTGCCTTGACTTGACTTTGTCTTGACTTGACTTGACTTGCATGCGTTATCGTGTGTGCATACATGTGTGTGTAGATGGCGACTCGATGATTGACGCTAGAATCCTATGGCTAAGGATGACCGACCGATGTTTGACACAATATTGGCTGATGCATATATGTAATGCAAATGTAGCAATGTGACACTAATGCAGAGATATGACACTAATGCAGATGATATGATTTGATCGTTCAATTAGAAGCTCAAATTTTCGTTTAGAAAACTATTTTTGAAAGAGGAGAAATGAGAAGCCCCCCAAGGATGATCCATGTAATTTATGTTAGATTCGAAATGCGTTGTAATTGTTACGGGTCTATGTGAGCCCATAAAACAGTTAGGATCTCGTATGGGTCTGGATTCCACAATCTTTTGTATCGACTCATAATGAAGTCCTTGTCAAGGCAGTCAATGGATTACAAGTTTGATTTGGGATACGTTATAGAACGAGCTTTTGTAGTGTTTGGGTTGTATGCGCTTCAAGGCTTGTATGTCAAGGGCCTAAGCGAGCCCATAAACAGATGCGATGTTGTATCCTTGTGGGTTTTAAAACCCAAGATGTCATGTATGAACTCGTAATGAAGTCCTTATCTCATTAGGTCTGGACTTGGAGCCTATAATTTTATGGGTGGACCAGTGATGAAGCCCCCAGTAAGATGAAGTTGATGAAGTACCCAGCTTGATTGCTTGATTTTGAAGATATCTCGTCACGCTTAGTGGAAGTTTCGACCAAAAATTCCATATAGGGTTCCTAAGGTGAAAAGGACAAGAAAGGACAAAGAAAGGAACACTCACAGATGAAACGCGATCATAGCGCTGAGTGTTGAAAGGTTATGCTAAGGCTGGCTTAGAAGCGATAATGCGGCTTAGAAAAAGGAAGTGATTAAAATAAGAAAAGGCAGAGTCATAATGAATCGACTCACACAATGAGGTAGGTCAATGATATCCCAGTCTATAATCTAAGGGTAGGGATGAGCATTTAAAAAAGATTCATGATTTGAGTTATCGCGCTTTTCTCATGGGCCTAGGCGAGCCTTAAAAGTATGTTTTGAATTAAAATGGTCGGGCCTCGAAAGAGGTTGCCTACGTATCCATGATGTAATCAAGCCAGTCGTAGCTCTTAACACTTTAATGGTGGCCGAGCATTTTGCTTTGGAGCCATTTGCAATGAATTAAGCATTGAATTAATCATTGATTTGGAAGAGGTCTTTGGCAAGGGTGGATAATGATGTAGGTTTGGTTTGGTTTAAAGCGGTCGGACCTCAGGGTGAGGTTTCCTACATATCATTAGCAGAATCAGACCATTCGTAGTTCAAGCTAATGAATGAGAAGATGCCCTGACTTTTGCCTAAGTCGCCCTTACGGATTTTCGACTCAGCGGGATTGGATTTGTCTTTTGTGGCTTATTGGGATGTAATGTGCATGGTTGTGAGGAGGTTTATCAGAGGTATGATTTGGCTTGTAAATATTTTTGGTTGTGAAGGTCAGGGCCTTTGGTAATGAAGTTGGAGGTTTATAATTGAAGGTTGAAGGTAAAAGAAAGTACCTTTGACAAAGCTATTGATGGGCTTATTTGCAACACCACTCTTTTTTCTTTTTTTCTATATTTTGCACTTTTTGTTTCATTTTTTTTTTTTTCTTCTTTTTCTTTGATTCTTGTTTTATTGCTCTTTTTTTTTTACTTGCCCTTTATATTGAATTTGCTGTCAATGTACTTTCCATGAGGTAGGTTAAAGGGGGGGCGATGTTATGCATTTAGGCTGAAATGGAGGAATAGTTGTAGTGAAAGGAGGAATGCCTCTTTTACATATGCCAATTGTTCATTGCCTTTATTAGAATAGTCATGATAATTAGAAATTCATTTTCTTTTAAGGCGACAATCGGGATTTTCATTTATGCTCATTTGTGCAAGGTTAGAAAAGAAATACTCATTTATTGATTGAAAATTATAATTACATGCAATAAGAGGAAAAATCCTATATTAGACTGGGTGAAATGAGAGAGATGAAACAGATAATGAAATCCTAAGTCGGAACTCCTACATCGCGTGACGAGACAGCTTCGTTGCTTCGATCTTGATGAGTTGTCTTTCTAAATCAAAAGAGAAGAAGTGTATTTTTTTTTCGCGTTGATTGGACCTAAGCTAGTCTAAACGCTTTAATGAGCGATTGGGCTTATATGTCTATTTCTATGACATTGAGGTCATTGTCTTCGGCATTTTTCAACAAATCATTCTCAATCTGGATACCCACATCATATACTCTTGCGAAGCTATCAAGGCCCAAGTATTTGAGGTGGTTTTTGTATTTAGGGAGGAGGTTAGAAATGAATATTCGTACCAAGTCTTTTTCTGTAGGCCTTGATATCATATGGGTTGATTTCTCCCTCCATCTGTTCAGGTAGGTGGTAAAGCCTTTGATTTCACCTTGTTTAAGAATCTCGAGCTATGTAAGGGAGGTTTGCAGCTGTGCGTTCGACTCATATTGTTTCATGAAAGCAATAGTGAAGCCTTCCCAAGTTTCAGTTTGCTTGGGGTCTAGGGAATAGAACCAATTCTTACAGATTGGGTCCAACGACATCGGAAATACCATTGGGTAAAGTTCAGGGTCAACCGATTTTGATTTGATGATCATGGTTGCACGAAAATTCGTTAGATGATACTTTGGATTATCAGTTGGTTTAAATTTAGGGATGTCAGTTGTAGAGAACTTTTCAGGAAGTTTCCTTTTCAATTTGGTGTTATCAATAGGTTCAAAATAGGAATTTGTATTGGTTATCCTATGAACAACATCCTCCATTTACTTGTTGAATCCAGGGGACTCACCAGACTCGATCTTCTCAAGCCTTATAGCTATTTCTTCCATCGTGCTAGATAGCTTGGCTAAAGCTCTAGCCATTTCAGCAAGTTGTTGCTTGTTATTCGATGGACTGCTCATTTCAATGTCGCTTGATTTCTACATAGATCATCAAAGGAGATTTAGAGATAGAATGATGATGGAGAGAGAGAAATGGAGTGACATAACGTATGTTTGTTTAAAAGTTGAGCTTCTAGGAACAAATCTAAATATCCTAAATGAATGATGTTTTTTTTGTTGTGGATGCACCTATACCTAATGCACGTATGTATGACTTTTTTGGATGCATCTAGACCTAATGTGCGTATGCATGACTCAATATATGTGTTCGAACCTGTAAAGGCTGCCTACATATCCCAAAAGAGGGAATCAAATCGCTTGTAGTTCAGGACTAATAAATGTGGAATACATGAGATGAAATGGAGAGTTTGGATGTAATGAGACTCTTTTGAGCTCTAGTTATGCATGAAGAATATGAATGATGGACTATGAAATGCAGAGGGACTCTAGTATGAATGTAGTCCTAATGGATACGAAATCCTAGACTTGACAAACTTCTGATGACTTTAGAATTTTACATTTGATGGACTTTCAAGGATGCTAGACTCCTAATGTGCATGAAACTCTAGTGGACTTAGACTCCTAAAGTGAATCAAACTCTAGTGGACCTAGACTCCTAAAACGGACGAAATTCTAATGGATTTAGACTCCTAAGATTGACAGAATTCTAATGGATTTAGACTCCTAAGATGGACATAATTCTAATGGATTTAGACTCCTAAGATGGATGGGACTCAAGCGAATGAAGACTCCTAACATGAATAGAGTTAGACGAGGTTAAGAACTCTAAATGGAGTGAAAGTGAATGAACCTAGACATTTCGGTCAGACGGACTTCTAGTGCAGTTAGAATTCCTAGGTGGACGAGACTTTTACATCAAGATGGACACTAAAAGGAATCATAGAAAGATAGGAATGAGAAAAAGGATGAACTTTCGAAAAAAGATACGTGATAGGAAAAAAGATGGATATTTTTTAAAAAAGGAGTGGAGATAGAATTTTTGAAATAGATAGGAGCTTAAAGATGGGATGAAATTTTGAAAAAGATAGGAGAATGATTTTTGAAAAAATATGAGGATGAATTTTCAAAAAGGATGGGACATATTTTTTTTTTAAAAGGATGGGAGATATAGTTTGGTAAAAGATATGGACAAAATTTTCGAAAAAGATAAGGGATTAAAGGTTTAAAAGATTTTTTGAGATGGACTTTTTTTTTTATAAAAAAGCTGGAGATTGGGACAAAGAACGTGGATGATATGAAATTGGTGCTAGGTGCACGACAAAGGCGAGCTTGCAGGCGAAATTGTAGGCGAGCTATGCACAACGTAAAGGACTCAGCTTACCTGCGCTAATCGCAAGCTGGAAGCGTGGCGCGCAGATGCGCGGGACGCGGCAGAGGGAAAGCGCGGAATGCAAGAGGAAGCGCAGGACGCGGTGTACTCGCGTCCGACGCAGATCGAGTGCGCCCAGCGCAACTTAAGTGAGACATGTTTTGTTTACTTTTGCTCGTGCGATCATTAGTTCAATAGGTTGACTTTAAACATCGATAATATAGAGAAATTAAAGGCACGCAAATATGCACAAGTAGGTTAATAGTATGCAAAGTTCCCAACCTAAAGTCCAGTTCTACGTTTAAACTATGGTCAGTTTTAGGTTAAGGCTGGAAAAGGGTCCATGACTAAGAGATTGATCCCATGATTCGTACCCCTACTTAAAGAGGTGGCCACGTGTAAGATTCACTCCAATTTTCAAGTCAGAAACAAGAGAACAATGCGATGGTTGGGTAGGTTTGCTTATGACTAAGATCCAACACTATCGCTCAGGAAGCTTTTTGGAAGGACAAAGCGCAAACCCATCGGGGGTGACCTCACACATAGAACATGTGCTAATGAGGCAAGGTAGATTGTCCTTATGGTGGCTGAACAATAGCCATGCACATACAAAACAGTATATTATTCTAAGGCATAAAAATAAGAATGAATCGTATTTTTCAAGTTTCACCAACTCATTTTTAAAAAAATAAAATAAAAAATCCTCCCCAGTGAAGTCGCCAAATTGTAGGCGTGGATTTTTGAATTCCTTTAATGCCTACACGCGGTGTGAGCGCGTTTATATGACTACCCCATTGTTCACGTTTTATTAAAAATACGTTTTGAAAGAAGTCGCCAACAATTCTTTAGAGGAAGAATCGTAAACCCAATTGGATATTGAAACAGAAGGGACATCTTAGGGACTTATCCAATGTAGATTTCTCCGTCATGACTCCATAGATGGTCAGGAACCAAAAAGTGAGTTCGGAGGTGAGGGTACAATATAGTCAGGAACTATATTGCCCATTGCTGGCCTACACTAAATAACAATTCACAGCAGATTTTATGCAATAGAATAATCAAATAACGTTTTAAGCACCCTAAAAATAATTAATCTAGATGGGTTCAGGAAACACACAAAAAGACTAATTATTTAGTGACAAGTTATTAAGCAATCAGATTACAAGGTTCCTAGCAGGTTGTCCAAATTATCTGAATTAATTAGAACAGTTCTTTAGGTCTTGTTTAGCATAATAACATGTGGGTGATAAAAAGGCATGCAGGACAATCATATAATATGAATAATAAATAGAAAATAAGAACAGAAAATAATGCAGGGAGTTAGCATAATATATACAATACTTACAATCACGGGAATATATTAATAACATATATCATGAATAGAATGTTAGTAACTTTAATAGAGTAATAATAAAAAAATAAATAAAGAAATAAATAAAGGTGGTTAATTTAGTTGACCCTCATAAATTACTCCACCGTTAGGGTCGTTAATTTGTACGGATCTTGGAAAATTGAAATGTTGTACGAGTTTAAAAAAAATTGTTGTATTGTGTTATGTATTGCGTCAAACCAAAGAAATATGCTCGTGTGGGCTGCAGTATGTGTTTTGATATGGTGAGGGCAATTGTGATACTGGCGTTGACTTGGGTATTTGATTTGGCGCAAGGTATAGGTGAATTACTTTGGGAGTTTGCTGAGTAATTTTGTGAGATGAGATGTGAATTAGGCGGTGGGTTTTGTAGTATTAGGCGTGAGTGTATTGTCAGATGAGAGTGTGATGATGATGAGTTAGGTGATTAGCTGGAGAAGGAGTGATGAATTAGATGTAAGTGATGGTGATGATCATGCGTTTGATGATGAAAAGGAGATGAGAAAATTATGTGGCAGTAGATGTGGAGGAGTTAGAGAATTTGTGATATGAGTTGAGGGAGTGTCGAGTATTTTTAGGTAGGTCGTGTGTTTTGTTATTAGTGTGGTTGCCGTGGAATTTGAGGGTTATATATATAGGGTTGGGGTGGTTGGGTTGCAATAGGTTTCCGAAAGTTAGTAGGTTTCTAAAAGATTTTTATCATAAAAGATTTTAAAAAAGAGTTATTAAGAGATATTTAAAATCACTTTGGAAAAAGATTATTTTTATTGAAAAAGATTTTAGAAAATAGTTAGACAAAAGATATTTAAAAACACTTTGGAAAAATATTATTTTTATAAAAGATATTTTTATTAATAAAACTAATCAATATAATTAATTAATTCTATTAATTAAATAGGGCTAGAAAAGGGGTTTCATAAAATTGGGCTTTCATAAAACTATTTTTTAAAAGGTTTTCAAAGATGGGCCTTTAAAAGATTATTTAAAAACGTTTTAGCAAGTGAGCTTAGTAAAACTAGTTGTCAAAAAAGGTTTTCAAAAATGGGTTAATAAAATGAGTGAAAAAAATGGATTTGGGCTTAAAACATTTTATTTTTGACTCGTTCTTTATTCTTTCCTCGATCCGGACCAATTGGAGCAGGGTATTGGTCATCATAGGGTACTAAATGGGGAGACACGATTATGTGTCTACAATCAGCTTTTCTCTCAGTGCTTTGATCTCTTTGTCTTATTCCTCAAGACGAGAGTTCATTAGTTGAAGTAGAACCATGATGGCACTGAGTTGTTCATTAGTGTCCCCCATCTCGGATGATGATTCCAACGTTTCGGAATACGCGTCTGAAAAGGTCAGAACTCGTTTGACGAGTCTGGGAGTAGGTTGACCTTGTATCCTCTTTGTCGGGCTTTCCCAAGTTATAATCTCACGACCTGTCCTGAACAGAAATCGAATGGACCTCGTAAATTTTAAGAAATGATGCTTTCGAAATGAGAAATGGAAATGAGGGATGGAGAAATGAAAATGGAAATGAGAGGTGAGAAATGAAGATGAAAGTGGAAATGGGAATAGGAAATGATTAGAAACGGGTATAATTATGGTTATGATGGCGACATGGGCCTAACTATATGCAAATGCATACATAGACTGGACTAGGCTATGCAAGCAGACTGGATTCCACGACTGGCTTTGGTGATGATAGGAGAGACTTGACTTTGAACTTACGGGAGAGCAAGCAGGCTAGACATTAAGGAAGGCTGGACAATAAGGGAGACTAGACTCTTAACTTAAGGCAAGCAGACTAGGCAACTAGACTTTGAACTTACGGTTGAGCGAGCGGGCTAGACAACTAGAATTCGTAACTTACATTAGACTAAGCAGGCTAGACTCAAAAATTGCCTATGTGGACTTATGGAATGGTAGCTTCGCTAGACTTAGGATTGCCATTATGGTCTTACAGGGATGAGTAGCTTCGCTAAACTCAAGGATTTAGGTAGTTATGGATCTATGGAAGGACCAGTTGCGCTAGACTTAAGGGATTTGGGCCATTATGGACTTAGGGAGGAGTTGGACTTGACTGGGGCCAACATGGAGATGCAAACTAAACATAGGATATGAATTGGGCTCCAATGGACCTGAGTTTGGACTGGATTAACCTATAGGTTTGACTTAGACGGGGAGATGCACATGGGCTTGACATTGGAGATGGACTAGGATTGGACTTAGAATGGAATAGACTAGCAGGATTAGACTTGGACTGGGTTTGACATAAACTAGGGTTCACATAAGATGCACATGGGCCTAGTTTTGAGTTGAACTAGACTTATATAGGCCTAAGATGGACTCAAATTTAGAAGGACCTAATATGAATGCAAAATGGACTCTAATGCATATGGGCCTAGAATGACTGCAAAATGGACTCTAATGCAGATGGGCCTAAAATAAATGCAAGTGGGTTGGATTGATTGGATTGTATTGAATGAAGGTATTTGGAATTGGCTTAGAATTTTTGAAATTGGTTTTTGAAAGGAACCCCTTGTTTTTATCGTTTATTTGGAAAAGATGATGGGTTAATTCTAAAATTTTTTTTTTTGAATAGGTGGTATGATGATGATTAGTACATGGTAGAATAGAAGAGGGTGTGGGATTGATTTTGAAAAATGTAAGTTTTTGAAATTGATTGAATATGGTAAGGTAAGATTGATAAGGAACATTTGTTGAACAGCAAGGGAGAAGGTAGATATGTATGACAATTCTAACTCTACCATGACCGTTTTTCTAGATGCACTTTTTAGGACAGACTCGACCTTGCATGAAAAGACTGATTTTTTATGAATTAGGATAGAAGATATTGTTTGGTAAAAGATAGGAATAGAATTTTCGAAATAGATGGGAGATATATGTTTGAAGATGAAAAAGTTGGGGATAAAATTTCCGAAATAGATATGGTGTTAGAAAAAATAGATGGAGGTTGTTCGAAGGTGAGAAGCGATTAGAGGAAAAAGAAAAGAAAAAGAAGAGGAGAATGGTGCACTGGACGCGAAGAATGTGCTAGACGCGGGAAGGAAGCGCCAGACGCGGGTGGGATGCGCACGACGCGGGAAAGACGCACTAAGCGCTAGGCGAATGCGCGGCGTGCAATGCTATTCCGATTACGTAACTTCGATTGATGATTTTAATTCGAAAATTTGCGCAACATATAGCAATTAAAAGCACGCAACACACAAATATGCACAATTAAGATAATAATATGCAAAGTTCTCAACCTAAAGTCCAATTCTACATTCAACTATGGTTAGGTTTAGGTTAAGGCTGAAAAGGGTCCATGACTAAGAGATTGATCCCATGCTTTGTACCCCTGCTTAAAGAGGTGGCCACGTGTAAGATTCACTCCAGTTTCAAGTCAGGAACAAGAGAACAATGCCATGGTTGGGTAGGTTTGCTTATGACTAAGATCCAACACTATCGCTCAGGAAGCTTTTTGGAAGGTCAAAGCACAAACCCCCGGGGGTGACCTCACACATAGAGCATGTGCTAATGAGGCAAGGTAGATTGTCCTTATGTGGCTGAACAATAGCCATGCATATGGAAAACAATATATTATTCAAAGGCATAAAAGGAGAATGAATCGTATTTTTTAAGTTTTACCATTAAAAAATTAAAATTTTAAAATCCTCCCCAGTGGAGTCGCCAAATTGTAGGCGTGATTTTATTTCGCCTACACGGTGTGAGCGCGTATTTGACTTCACTACCCCATTGTAAAAGTTTTATTAAAAATTGTTTTGAAGTCGCCAATAATTCTTTAAAGGAAGAATCATAAACCTAATTGGATATGGGAAACCGTAGGGACAAATTGTTGGACTTATCCAATGTAGATTTCCCCGTCTAAACTCCATAGATGGTCAAAATGAACCAAATATTGAGTTCGGGGGTGAGGGTACGAATATGGTCATAATGAACCAAGTTCGCCCATTGCTGGCCTCTACTAAATATCGATTCATTACAAATTTTTATGCAATAGAATAACCATATAATATTTTCATGCACCCTAAAAATATTTAGTCTAGCTAGGTTGGTTCAGGAAACTCATAAAAAGACTATTTTTTAATGATATGTTATTATGCAATCAATTTACAGGGAACCTAGCAGGTTGTCCAAATTAATCTGATTAATATTAGAATAGTTCTTCGGGTCTTTAATTAGCAAAAATAACATGTGAGTGATAAAAATATTAAATCATGCATAGAACAATCATATAATATGAATAAAACAATCAGGCAAGTATGAAACAGTGTATGAAAATAAATAAAAAGAAGGAAATATTTGAATATACAGTAGAACGATTATTAATTAAAGATCTACATCATGAAATAAACTGTTAGTAACTTCAAGGAAATAAATATAATTGAATTATTCAAGGATCCTCAGGAATTATACATATGCGGCTTAGGTCGAAGAGCGCAACGATCTCTTAGCGGAGCAATCGTGGAACCAAGAACGTAGTATGATAAGGAACTGGAAGAGGAATTGATGTATTGAAAGTGTTTAGAGTATTTGGAAGTTCGTAATAGGATTCGTAAATATTCAGAAGTTTTTGTGTTCGTAAAAATAAATTGAAAAGTCGTCCGTGATTCGAGGAATCACAGGTATTTATAGGAAAAAGGAGCGTGCGCCTCACGCACCAACATGCGCTTGGCGCAGGCCTACGTGTCAAGGCACGTCTACGTGTCAAGCGCACATTGGTGTGCCTGACGCAACCAGCCCAGTCAAACACGTACACGTGGTACGCGTATATAAAAAGATAGAAAAGAAAAAGATACGACTCACACAGAGAGGTGCGCTAGCCGCAAGACTCTGTGTGAGTCACAAATCCACGTGTCAGGCGCGGATTGGCGCGCCTGACACAACTTGGCCAATGCGCTGGATGCACATGGCACGCTAGGTGCACCACCTGCGTCCAGCTCATTTGCCAGCCTTTTTTCTTTAAACGCGTTTTAGAAGATATTTTTTATCCTTAAAATTTGGTGATTGAATTTTACTGAATAAAAATCTGATATTTATTAAAAGTATTTGTTAAAAGTAATAAAAAAAATATTTATTAAAAATAATAAATAAATAATTGGGCTTTAAAATACTTTAAATGAACCTAAAATATTTTATGGGCTTAAAACAACTAATTATCATGAATAATTAATTTGGGCTTTAGAATAATATTTCAAAAGACAATTTAAACTAATTTTGGATTGGCTCTTCAGATCGTTTTTCCGTTGGGTTGCGCCAACTGATAACACGGTATGTTTCATCATTGGACCCTTAAATAGGAAGACACGATTATGTGTTTACAGGTAGAGGTGTCAATTCAGTTCAACAGTTCAGTTATGGTTATATCCAAACAGTTCAGTTCATATCAGTTCAGTTTGCAACAGTTAAAATTATTAACAGTTTAGTTCAGTTAATAAACTTTTCAGTTCAGTTTAATTCAGTTTTTTTCCTTCCCATTTTCAGTTCAGTTCAGTTGCAGTTCAAACCAGTTTTATCCGAACAGTTAAACCAACCAACAGTTGAATCCATATCAGTTAAAATACGTTGCGGTTATTTTCAGTTTCGTTTCAGTTTATTTCAGTTATTGACGAAAATCACATTAGTTCGACATTATTCGCATCGGTTCGGGTAGAAGTTAGTCACATTCTTGTATTTGTTCAAGAAAAATGGAACTTCATGTCGGGTTTTGGCCAAGTGTTTTCCCGGGTCCGGAAAAAGTTAATGTAGAATAATTATAGTCGGCACTTGCCTCGACAAAATCGGTTGTAATTCATAAAAACGTGTATGAAAGTGGCATCGGTAAATGTGTATTTTACTGATATATTCGATAATTTGGAATAAAACAAATTTACATCAGTCGATATTCAAACTTTTACTTGTATGCAAATCACGTCATGTTTGGTTAAAAAGGACGTCTCATATCAGTATAAATTCTTATAAATTTCTCGAAAGACGAGTTAGACATTTTTATAAAGCCAATTAGATCAATGTCTTGCTCTAACTATAATGGCTTACTATAACTATACTAGTCATTGAGGCTATATGCATCCGAAAACTGAAAACATATAATCGACATAAAACAAGTTAATATTGGATTAGATCAAGGTATCTATGTGTATCGGTAAAGTAATTGAAAATAACTGTGCTCAATTTAAAGTAAGACCGTATCAATGTAAATCGATAAGCTAAATCAAGATAAGAATATTCTATTTAAGTTAACTTAACAAGTTGTAATTATTTTCCTAGACTCATACATCTAAGCCAAACTAAAAGACATTGATATTAGACAAGATGAATATATCAATATAAGCTGGTATGATAATTGAAGATAACATTACTCCGTTTTGATATTGAAACATAATATTGAAGTGAAACAAGTTAGTATCAGATTATTAGATTATTGTATCAATGTGAAACGATAACCTAAATCAAGATAAGAACACTCCAATTTATTTAATAATTTACAAGTTACATTTATTTTGAAATTCAAAAGGTGATACTGGATTATAAAATATATCAATGTAAGCTGACAAGGTAATTGAAAATAGCAATAATCTATCCAAGTGAACCTTGATTAAACTTTATCTATTGCAAATACAAAACATATTACTAAAGCAAAACAAGTTGATTAGTGAAGTTGTTATTAACTTATTCGATTAATTAGATGTTATATATGTGAATACATCTAAACACATAAACAAATTGAAACAATTTATTAGTGCATAAGACTAATGTATGATGATATTGGATTAGATCAATTTATTGATATAAGTCGATAAGCTAATTGGTGTATATGGTTTACGTGGACCGTTTAAGATACTTTGTATTCTGTTTACATGGACCGCATCTGTTAAAGATACTTTGTACTAATGTACTCTGGTATACTATGTATTCTCTATTGAACATAACAACACTCCATATAAGTTGATCGTTGTAAGTCAATGAACTAATTAAAGATATGATCGTATGAAGATGGAGACATGAAGTGATGGAATTTATGAAATTATAAATACAAAAGCATGAAAAGTATGAAGTTTGTTTGAACTTATGAAATTGTACATTAATAGTGATTAGTGAATATTGATTAATGATTGATACATTAACGATCAAACCACACATTGGTCGAATGACTCAAATCAACTTGTTCGGTTTTGGTTCTTGCTATCATTCTAATTTGTTCGATTTTTTCTAAATTCATAACTTCCTAAAAAGAGCAAAATCAATAAGTTAATTGTTATTTTAACAATCATACTAGTTTAGGAAGTTAACTAAATTATTAAACAAATCAATACTAGAATTAGAAATTTAGATTACTTAAGGCCATTGATTTGAGAAAGATCAAAATTCAACCATTGATGGACATTAACTTAGCAATCCATGTGCTTGGTCACTCTCAATGCTCATTGGTCAAAAAAGAATGTCATGGATCATGAATTGAGACCATTGATTAGTGAATAGCAAATCTGAGCCCTTCATTTCTCTACTCTCTTATGGAAAAATTAAAAAAATCATAATTGAAATGAGAGCTAATCTCAGCCCTTAAATGTACAATCCAACGGTTGAAAGAAGATAAAAAACCCTAAAGTTCTATTTGATATTAAAACCCCCCTTTTTGAGCCCCCCTCAAACACAAACATGTCTGATTCTCTCAAATCCTCTTCAGCAAATTTCACTTCTCCTCTCAATTTCATCTTCTCAACCTCACAATAAGAAATCGAAATTCACTAGCTCCTCCTCTTTAACAAATTGGCGAACACCACCAGCGTAGGCCTTCACCGCTGGCACGCCTCCCTTTGTCGCTGCTCTCTCTTTCCCAGGTGAGTTTAGCATTTTTCATTTTGAAGTATTCAATGAACTAATTGCTGAAAATTTGGAATATTTTATAAGAAAATGGATATATCAAAAGCGAGGAACTACCAACCCTTTTCTCCATTGTTAATTCATGAAAGTGTATTAGTCATTCACTACATTCATCAAGAATGGAGTTGTGCTTAAATAAATTGGATCTCATGCAGCAAAAGTTATAAAAAAAGCACCCTCAACAGTTAATCATCGATTTCAACCAGGTAGATTTATGTGTATATTTTTATCTCCCATAATTTAAGCTCTGATTTTGACATGGTTAATATTAACTTTGTAATTTCACCTCTTTTAGATCTATATGTCTTTCTCTCTAATTTTGATTTTGGTAATTCTAGGTAAGACTTTCTAACTGAACTGTAATATCCCTCTTCTAGGTGTGATAATTCTGTTGTCAAAGATTATTTTGGGCATCAAAATCATTGATATTTATCTATGGTTTGTGATTCACTTTTTTCAGTTTTGAATTTGGTTGATTCTTTATTATTATTATTATTATTATTATTATTATTAAATTGAGTATTTTTTTATGGATGATCTAGGCTTGAAGCTAAGATCCGGAATCTGAATCAAGAAGCAGTTTGGGGAAAATTAAGTGAAAAGCTAACTGACTCATTGCTTCAAGGATGCAAGATACGCGCTGAAGAGTTGAAGCAGTTTTTTTTTTCTAAAAGGAGTCGAAGCAGTTTGAGACTTGTAGTTCTCTCTAATCTTCATAATCCTGCTCTTTTTTTATAGTTTTGATATTAGTTATTTGTCTTAACTTGTTAAATTTTATTAAGAGATGTAAGTTTATTTTTACTAAGGATATTGTAGTTCTCTCTAGTATATGAAAGTTAGAGAATTGAGTATTCTATAATTTTTTATTTTTACTAAATTCGTATATATAGTATTCAAATTTCAATTAGATTTTTTTTAAAGATAAAATTCATTAATTGAAGGTCAAACGGCGTCTACAATAGGTATTAAAGAAAAACAAAATACAATCAAACAATGTTACATCAAATTCGTCTTCGAATAAACTATAATGAACCAGATCGAGCAATACAGCGCAACTCCTTGTATTTGCTGAATTAAGCAGCTATTGATGAGGAAGTCTACCATTCTGACATAGTTTGGGAAGAACATTCTTACGTTGATCGAATCTGAGATTCCAATACCTTCATGTTGAGTCTCGAACTTTAACCAAATAGAACAATTTATCATACCTAAAGCCAAAAAAATCATACTCACAACTCCCATATGGGAGATAGAGATCTCCACAACAGAGACTAAAATCCCCATAACATGGTTTGAAAAAATATCATAAAGAGAGACTAATTTATTCAATAAAATTAGAAAATGAACTAAAAAGTGAAAATAAAAGGGGAAAAGGGGCTTACAATGGATGAAATCATCCATGACAGCCCCTAACTGATAAAAAAGGATAGGGAGGCTAGGGTTTGAGAGAGAAGAGAGTGAGAGAGAGGAGGCTAGGGTTTGAGAAAAGTTTCAAATTTCAATTAGATGATAACAGAAAATTCATTATTTTATTTTTATTTTATTGAAAAAATGGTAAAATAGATAGCAGTTATCTACAGTTATAGTTCTTTTTTTATGAGCATACAAGCTGTTTGGTATGACAATTGTTTCATATTCCTTCCTTATTTCCTGATTTTAGGAAGGGAAAAGAGAACGGTGATGTGTGACAACCGTTCTCTTTGTCTAAGCATACAAAACGCCCCACATGCCCGTTTTATAAACTTTGTAAATCGCTTAGCAGGAGAACGCTCCTATGACGTTCTATAAAGCCTATTTCGACAGTTCTCTTTTCCCCTTTTTGTAGTAGTGAAAGTACGATATAATTCCTCCGTTATGAAATAAGTGAAACAAAAGAGAGAAGTGTTTCACTTATTTCAAAATGGAGAAAGTATGTCATAAATTCAAGTACTAATAAAAATTTATCATGATAAATTTTGTATGTGAATAGGAGTACTATTATGAATTTGGGTAATACGTGAATTCAGTTCGGTTACCGTTAAAATCAGTTTAAATCAATTTCATTTTACATCGGTTTCAGTTCAGTTCAGTTCCAGTTTCAGTTTGAATCAGTTCAGTTAATTAAGTTAATATTCAGTTCAATTCAGTTTAGTTGACTGATCAACTTTTCAGTTTTTCACAGTTATTTTCAGTTACAGTTTGTTTCAGTTCAGTTGCAGTTCAGGTTTGGTTTTTTATTTACAGTTTATTTCAGTTTCAGTTCAACATTTTTCAGTTGATTTCAGTTACAGTTACTCCCAGTTCAATTTAATTCAGTTCAAATTTCAATTTTTTCAGTTCAACCAGCGGTTCATTAACCAAACTGACAGCTCTATCTACAGGTACACACCCTCACGGGTGTATTGTATGATAAAATTTGGGTGTTACTAAACGCAGCCTCACTTTACTAATGCAGCCTAAAAACCCCTTATTGTCATATTCTTTCTAAAAAAACTTTTCTCTCTCTAAAAATATTCTCTCCTCCTCCTTTCTAATTGTTAGAGAAAAAAAACTTTAGAGAAGACCTAATTCACAAATTCTAATCTGGTACTCAATGGACGATAATTTTGACCCAAACGAATTTCAATCTGATGTAAGTTTTTTATTTTTTTCGTAATTATGCAATGTCGGGCGATTCGTATGCATCGATTTGCCTTATTTCGTGCAATCTACACGAACCCGAATAGTCCGTTTCTGCGCATTGTACGAAACATCTATTCTATTTCGTGTAGATTGCACGAAACGGTCTATCGTATTTCGTGCGATTGCACAAAACAGATGCATCCGTTTCATATATATTACACGGCAGTATTTTCTATTTCATGGTGGTCACACGAAACAACAAAATCTGTTTCGTGCGACCTGAATGAAACATTGTAATGTAGTTAATAACAAAACATGCCCAATTTTTTGTGTTTGTGATTGATGTTGTTAAATTAATTTATGAAATTGTTGATGTAAAATTGATGATCTTTATCAAATTTAGGAAATTGATGTGTAAATTGTTTTTTTTGTTTGTGATTGATGATTGATTATGTATAATTGATGATGTGTAACAAAAATTTTTGTTTTTGATGATTGATGATGTTTATCAAATTTATGATAAGATTTGTATTTTGTTGTTTTTATAATTTGTCAGGATGATGTTCATGTAGAAGAGGTTGATGAGAATACACCTGATTATAGTGAGTTTTTCACCACTACAACTAAATTTCCAACTCGGAAAGCATTGCGTGATTGGGTTATCAAGTAGGTAGGCTGCATAATATGGTTATAATCATCGCTCGATCACAATATGGTGAAGGGCAAGGTTTGGGAAATGCAAAAGCTACCCTCACTTGTGAAAGAAGCGGGAGGTATAGGTTGTATAAGTCTCGTAACGTGTAGATGTGGAGAAATTTACCGGTACAAAAAAAGATTGTGTCCTTTTCGACTTCAAGCGAATGAGCGTGTTGGTGGTGGTTGGAGTGTGTATGTCATTAATGGCAAGCACAATCATGATCTTCCCGATTTCAATGAGGGTCGTGCGATTATTGGTGTTAAGTAAAGATGAGCTCAATTTGGTAGAAGAATTAACTAAATCTCATGTACCGCCTAGTCAAATCATGAAAGTTCTTAGTAGGGTGGATGAAGAGACTTTGACTACAGTGAAGCATATTTATAATGCCCGTCAGAAGTTGAAAACTAAGGCAATGTGTGGTAGGTCTGTGATGCAACAACTAATGAAGTTGATTGTTGATAATAACTATCTACAATGGCATCGTGAAGAAGTGGGAACAAAATTGGTTAGTGACATAGTTTTTGCTCATCCTGATGTTGTTGATCTATTGTTCTTGTTTCCTTATGTTTTAGTCATTGATTGTACATATAAGACAAACAGATACAAAATGCCTTTTTTGGAGATAGTTGGTATAGTTCCAACTGGAAAAAATTTTGTTGTCGCCTTTGCTTGGTTGAGAAACGAGAAGGAAACAAATTACCAATGGGTCATGGAATGTGTGAAACAGCTTATTTGATCCGAGAAACTGCCGGGTGTGATTGTAACTCGACAGGGAATTAGCTCTTATCAACGCGGTTAGACAAATATTTCCTAACTCGCCATCTTTTATGTACAAGACATATTGGGAAGAATGTGGACAATTATCTGGGCAAGTTGACTAAAAATGAAGATATTGTCAAAGCATTCCGTGGTAGATGGTATAAGTTAGTGGATGCACCAAGTGTTGCTTTGTATGAACAACGATTAAAAGAAATGAATGAAGCCTTTAAGTCTATGCCAGCTGTGTTAGATTATGTGAAATCTACTTGGTTGGATCCATATAGTGATAGGTTTGTCAATGCTTTTACAATGAACATTCTACATTTGGGCACAAGAACGACCAACAGGTAAATAAAAATTTCAATTAATTAAAGTAAAGCTCAAATAAGTAATTTTATATTTTATAGTGATAATGATTTTTACATGTCTTCTCGTTATTATTCTTGATTATATTACAGGTGGAAAGTGCTCATGCAAAGCTGAAATCTTGGTTAAAGACTTCGACGGAAGTTTGGATACAATATGGCCAATTATTCATTCATTTTTAGAGGCACAAAAACGTGAAATAAAAGCCGGTTTCCAAAGGTCCCAAACGTAGATCCTCATGTGACAGTGCTACGTCTATTTATGTTGTTGAAAGGTCGAGTATCACATAAGGCTATACGCTTGCTTGATAATGAATATAAACGTGCAAATGAAGTTGGTGCTGATGGTTTCGTTTGTGGATGTTATTTAAGACATACGCATGGACTTCCATGTGCTCGTGAGATGATGGAGATGGAAGAAAGAAATACCAGTATTCAACTTACTGGATATCCACCCATTTTGGAGGACTCTTAAAATGAAAAGTGCTGCCACACATTACAAGTTAGATGAAGAATCTCATTTTCGGATCCGGCATGATATTGATAAGGAATTGCAAGTGTACTTCAAGGATATTCTAGATCTACCCGAACAAAGTAAAAAATAATAGCACTCAATTGGAAAAAATAGTTCACCCTGAATTCACAAGATTGAACGAGCCACACACTACAACCCAACCTCGAGGTCGTCCTCCAAAAAAAACTCTACAAGAAGAGATCCATCTGATTGGGAATACACGGAACAAACATGCTCCAAGAATTCTAAAACCGAACGTGGTGGATGTTCTTCTACATCTACGTCCGCTAGAGGTCATGGTCGTGGGCGTGGACGTTCTTCGTTGACACCCTCAAATGCTGCACAAGTAATTCCTCCCAATATCGTGCCATTTGTTGATCAACTCCCTCCTACATAGTGCCTTATATTAGTAGCATACACAATGTTGGAGCTGATGGTAATTGTGGTTATAGGGCCGTTTCTCGATGGATTTATGAGGATGAGGAACGATGGCCAACTGTTCGGCAAGATTTAGTGTGGAGATTGAGACTAGGTTAGACATTTACAAAGTGATATTTTAGGAGGTCACGATAAAGTTAGATCAACTTTGATCTCCCTTCAACACTATGTCGGATCCGCTACTAAAGATTATTGGATGTCATTACTTGACATGGGTTTTGTGATCTCCACTAGATATAATGTGGTAGTTGTATGTTGGTCTCTTGATCAACCAATTACTTTTTTGCCAATAATTGCTCGTGAGGGGAACCATGCACCTAATCAAGTCATCACATTAGGATTTTTGCAGCGGATGGAGCATTACATTGTGGTAAGTGTCACTTGTTAAAAAATTATATTACAATAATTTACCTGTTTTCTTACATCTTGCTTTTTCGCAGTTGAAATGAAAGAAGGTTTTCCTATGCCGCCGATTTACCCATATTGGCGTCATCATCATGATCCTAGTGTTGCGGGTTGGTCGATACCTTATCATTCAAGATTTGAAAGATGGAAAGTCATTTGGTGTGCGAGATCAACAAAATAATATAGACCCTTTTGACCTTGATCCTTGAAATAAACATGTTTGTAACATCACTTTTTGTTGTTGGATATGGTAATTTACTATTTGTTATCACATTTGAATTGAACTTTGGTTTGGTATTAATTTTTATGTCTTATAAGTGTAAGCTTTTGAGTTTTCAGAATGTGAAAAACATCACAGATAATATTAGGATTGGTGACTTGCTAATATCGAAACAAATAATAAAAACCAATAATTCTTAATCAACGATATAATAAAAATACCAAGAAACGATAAAACGTTATAACATAAAGTCTCCTAAATAACAAAACGTGCACAACCTAATGCATTTCATCTGATCATCGTTGTGACGAATGTAATTTTTCAAACTCCTGCAGTACATCAATAGCCTGGTCAATATGGTGAAATTGGTCCTCCAAACTCAATTTTGACCGTACTTGAGGATATACTGGATGTAGATAGTGAGCAATCAAGTGGAGTCGCTGTAATAAAAAAAAAAAATATTATCATGAAACGACAAAATAGCAAAATGATAACAAAATAGTACTCAATAGATTTTACCGCTTCGGCAGTAAGTTGGTGTTGTCTTGGCATACATCCATTAGGGGCATGTTCAGGATTTTGCAACTTTGGATGTGTACATTGTAGAAACCATTGCATGTAGTCGGAAGAGCAATCCCATGGATTAGATGCAACCTCACCTAGACGGTGCATACTTAAACAATGGGAGGAAGGATCATCCCAAAAGCACATCATAGATTCTGGATATTCGACAGAGTAAAAGTGGGCCGGCTTGTTCTCTTTGTTTGGTGTAATTGGACACATAGGGCGAGTCTGTACATATCCAAATTGTCGTAGAACACGGTCTGGCATATACGGTTCAATTATGGAAGCATAACGAATGCACCCATGATACAATGATAATGGTAAATTCTCTACTACATTGATACCATAAGGCATCCATATAACCTGTATTTAACATTATATTATTAAGATAATACAAACAGAACTACAACAAAAAAAATCAACTCAAACAATAATATAAATATATACCTCTTCAACTGTCATGTCATCTAACCTCCATCGATGTTGTTGTAGTGTAGAAAGTAATTTTGGTGTCGCAGTCTGAGCATCCCATTTCATAGCGCGAGGGTGCTCACCGGGTAAATAGTTAGAATTGGTCATGGGTCGAAACATCGGAAAATGCTCATATATCCAAACCTTAATAAAAATGAAGACAAAAATTAAATTCAGAATTTAAGTCAAATAATATTTAAATGTGTAATTTCTTACCTCAAGAAGAGTAGATGATCCTGCAAGTTGCTTAGTCTCTGCTCTTGTAGCTTTGCCAAGTTCCCGATAAAGATACGCAAGAGCTGCCGAAGCCCACGAGTATGACTTAACACTAACAAGGTCACGAACTAGAGGAAATAATAGAGTGGATGCTCGATCTACTGTTTTGTCAATAAATATAGTAGACCCAAGTAATGTAACTAAGAAGCCTCTAGCTAGATCATCCGCACCATACTTATTTTTAGGATCCATCAAAGTCTCTCTAATTTTTGACAACTTAATT
Organism: Beta lomatogona; assembly: GCA_947646795.1. Taxonomy (NCBI): domain Eukaryota; kingdom Viridiplantae; phylum Streptophyta; class Magnoliopsida; order Caryophyllales; family Amaranthaceae; genus Beta; species Beta lomatogona. The sequence goes on from CANSNZ010000356.1 coordinate 2,370,218, forward strand.
CCACCATGTGCATGTTCAAACTCTATTTCTTTTGAATTTGTATTAAGCAATTTACCAACAAAAGAAAATAGTGAATTTCGTGATTCCTTTTGTTGCATTGGGTGGTTAATAGCAAGCCCGTTAATAGGAAGACCCAAAATCAAAGACACATCATGTAATGTAATTGTCATCTCTCCAAAGGGAAAATGAAAACTATTAGTTTCAGGGTGCCATCTCTCAACAAAAGCAGATATTAATGGTGCATTATGATGAGGAAACATACATTCCCTCAAATGACCCAACCCAGTACTTTTCACTAATAGATACCATGCATCACGAGGCTCAAATCGAAAGAGATCAATCGCATGTGTTCGTGACTGAATAACCAAACAACCACGCTCAATCTGACAAAGTGAACAGAATTCAATTAAAATACTACCATATTGATATTTCATTTGTTGCTTTTTTTGATGCAAATTTGGTGAAATTGTGATAACAAACAAATCTACTACACATAAGAACTCACATTTTTCTCCCAAATGTAACACGCTACATGACCTCGATAACCTCGTAGCAAATCTGTAGAAAGTGGCCCTCCTGGTGCTGGTGCAGTCAACTTCCAATCACAAGTGCGAGGACGTTTTATCCATTTACGTTTGCCGTTGTCTTCCTCGGATTGCTCTGGTTCGGCAACATGCTCCTCATTCGAACCGTCAACACCCGAATTAGGATCTTGGGATGCTCTCTTAGCCGCACGAGTAGCCCTGGCTGAAACTGTCACTGTCCTACCGTCTAAGCGAGTCTTCTTTTCAGTTTTATTTGTCATCTGCACACATAACTTGATAATAAATAACTTGAAAGTAAACTATGGCATGGCATTAACTTTTATTTTCTAGCACAAATATGCATATATCAAAGAGACATGTTTAATCTTGACTTTTTTCTTTTTTGAATGAATGTGTCTCTCTACACTATTCCTTCTTTTATAGTCATCATAGCATAACTAACTCATCCACACAAAAAAAGCATCTCATAGCAAATCTCATTCTGCATTTTTTGTACTAGATTACATGTCCACTGAACCATTGATCCTAATAAGAATAGAACATAAAATATTTTCAAGGAAATCTTATTCTTTGTTCAATTTGTATCAAACCCCATAACACAGACTAATTATCACTAGATTACATGTCCACTGAACTATAGACGCACAACATTATAATCTTATCATGTGGCAGATCTTCAAGTATATCTTAAATGGTATTCATACCCCTTAAAATCATAGAGAAACTGCTGAATTAATGTGGAGTGATATAAGATTGGTGGTGAAGGGTGCTATCTTATCATGGTTTGTTTCATCCCATTTATATGAAACAGTAGCTACAACTTCATCCCAATTACATGAAACAATAACAACTACTTCATCCAAGTTATATGAAATAGCATCAACCATTTCATCCCAGTTATATGAAATAGTAATATTGATTTTGTTCAATTCACATGAAGCAAGTAAAACCTATTCCATTCAATTTATGTGAAATGCGACTTCACCTCACTCGAAATTCGGATTATACACAAAGGGAGGAGAATGAGTTCTTACCTTTTGGCCAATTATCCTCAAGGTTTTATGGCGGCGGTTCTTTGCTTTGACATGTAACACCCACTTCTCAAAAAGTGGCAAAACCAAATCTGTAATTCCTCCAGTTAATTGATACGACCTACATAATTATCAAAAAAAAAAAGTTACTTCTTCCTGCTCCACACTATCTACATCGTGGGTAATTGAAAAAATGCTTCTATAATGGAGCAGTAATTTTCATCAAGAAAGCAATGACAAATAATATTAATTTTCATTTATTCTTTTACAACTAAATAAATCAATTTTCATTTATTCTTACAAAATGATAAATTGAAAAAATGCGAGATGGTTTGCAATCAAATGAAGAAAAACGCAAAGAACCGAGAATTGGAAAAAGTACCAAAGCACAAATACAAGTTACAACAAAATTGGAAAAAAGAAAATTGCGGAAAATTTCAAAAAGGAAAACGAAGAACGAACCGGTTTGGGTTACTTCGTGCACTTTCCTTCAAAATCAAGACCCAATTCGCTTAGCAAGAACACAATAGCCGGAAATTGCCCCAAATGATACTTCGGTTTCATCGCAATAAAGGTTTCATCGCAATTGAAACTGGGATATACCGCATAACTCATACATGGGGTTTGTTAATCGCAATTGGGTTCTACCGCATGTAAATGGAGAAAGAAGGAATAAGAAAGACACCTGTAAAAATTCACCGAAACGCTGAAACCGCCACCCAATAACCGAGAGAGATGAGTGCAAACCACCGGAAATTGTGAGCCAAGAGTGCGGCGAGGAGAGAGAGTTAAGTGCCGAACTTGAGAACCGAGTGTAGCGAAGAGAGAGTCGAGTGCAGGGGGAGCTTATGGAGAATTGAAAGGAAAATTATGGAGAATTGGAAGGATAATTGATGGTGAGTTGCCCCAATTTGGACGACATAGGAAGGGAGAAAATGGAGAGAGTACTAGAGTAGTATTTTAGAGAGAGAAATGGGTTATGAGGAAATGGGTTATGTTTAGTAAAGTGAGGTTGCATTTAGCAACCATGTAAAATTTTCACCCTTGTTGCCTAATAGCTTAACCGAGCTTGGTCTACGATCACCTCTGACAGCGGTAGGTCGGAACTCGGAAGTCAAAACATTCAAGTATTCAACTTGTTATTGTTTCCCGCCAAAGCGCTTACTTCCTACCTTTTCCTACTAGTCCCTACAAACACAAACTGCCTTTCTTTTTAATTTTTTTTTGAAAGTGCTCAGTAATCACTACCGACTGTTGATTACAGAGGGAGCGGAGGAGAGAGAAAAGGTAACAGGCAGTGAAACCAACCGAGTCGCAACTCGTGACTCGCCACATTTGGAACTCCTCAATTCAAACACCGAGTCAACTCAGCCCCCAAAAATATGGGGAAAGATATGGAATCATCGCCAACCAACACGGCATCGAATGCCACTGAGTCAACTCAGCCGAGTTCTCAAACTCCCAGACTCTTCATTAAAGAGATGGTCATGAGGAACTTCAAATCTTATGCTGGTGAACAACGTGTTGGTCCTTTTCACAAGGTTAGGGTTTTCTTTTTCTCTCTCCTCCAATTGCATTTTCAATCAATTTTTATTTTTCTTTCCATTTAGGGTTTTTCGTTGAATTATGCTGTTTTTTTTGCAGAGTTTTTCGGCTGTGGTAGGTCCAAATGGAAGTGGTAAGAGTAATGTCATTGATGCTATGCTTTTCGTGTTCGGTAAGCGGGCGAAACAGGTAAATTCTTCACCATTATGCTGATTTCTTGGATTATGGTTACTTCATTTTGCATAAAAGACAGTAAATTTTGAAGATACTGCTACAATGATTGAGATGTATTTTGAATTAGGATTAATTGAATTGTTTATGATTCTAAAAACTCGCAGATGCGACTGAACAAGGTTTCGGAGCTTATACACAACTCCACAAATCATCAGAATTTAGATAGTGCTGGTGTATCAGTCCTTTTTCAAGAGATTATTGATGTGGTAATGATATTATTTGCGATTTTTGTGTTTTTCTTTTTGTTGTAGTTTTGAAGTAGTGGCTGGATGATGGTGGTTTTGTGTGTGAATGTATAGTTTTTAATTGATGATTTATGTCATGTAGGATGATGGAGAATATGAAGTTGTTCCAGGCAGTGAGTTTGTCATAACTAGGGTCGCATTTCGCGACAACTCTTCCAAGTATTACATTAACCAAAGAGCTAGTAACTTCACAGAAGTTACCACTAAATTGAAGGCTAAAGGAGTTGACTTGGATAATAATCGATTTTTGATCCTACAGGTTCTTCATACTTTTTTGATAATAGTTTCTTTTGTACTCTTATACATATGTAATTGTACAAAGTAACTCATGTTATATGGCTATTGTTGTTGGCTTTGTGATTAGGGCGAGGTTGAACAAATTTCATTAATGAAGCCAAAAGCTCAAGGACCTCATGATGAAGGGTTTCTTGAATACCTCGAGGATATCATTGGGACAATCAAATATGTGGAGAAGATTGAGGAGTCTCATAAGCAGTGAGTCTTCTCTATTCAGCTTTCACTATTGCAAGATAATAGTCTTGTTCCTTATATCAATCATAATGATACTGAATCTTCGCAAAAGAAGTTCTATTTTAAACTCCTTTTTTCTCGTACTTAGATCTTATTAGCAAAATAATTTGATTGGCACCTTTAAAAGTTTTTGTTTTTACTTGGAGGACCTCAATAGATCTTTGGAGACGATCAAAATATATTTTTTTCTATCCGATCTTTTAGAAAAGATGCAACATTTCGTTCTGTATCTTTTAGTGGAATTTTAGCTGTAAACTGCTTTTTAATCATGCTGGACTTGGTTCATAGGGATATTAGCGACCAATTTTCTACTGTGTTAAGGTCTTTTCGTTTAATAGGCTGGAAACTTTAAATGAGAAGAGGTCTGGAGTTGTGCAGATGGTAAAGTTGGCAGAGAAAGAAAGAGATGGGTTAGAGGTACTTACTGTCCTATGTTTCATTTTTAGCATTTTTCATCTTGCCTAATGGAGAGGCAAACTGAAGTCCTTTAATGAATTTATATTCTCTTACTGACAGGATGTGAAGAATGAAGCTGAAGCTTATATGCTAAAGGAACTATCGCTGCTGAAATGGCAAGAAAAAGCTACAAAATGTGCTGCTGAAGACAACAGTGCTAAAATGTGTGAGCTGCAAAAGAAGTTGTCCAGCTTGGAAGAAAACTTGAAGTCTAAAAGGTTTTTTTGGTCATATGTGATTAGTACATGTTTCCTCAAACATCAGTATGATTACTAAGATTATAGCAATGTTTGTCTCAGAGAAGAGATCCATGGAAATAAAACTTCTTTGAAGGAGCTTGAAGCTTTGCACAATAAGTATCTTAAGAGACAAGAGGTTTGCAAATTTACATCTCTCATTAATAATTGCTCATTTTAGATTTAGTGATGTTAGCACCTCAACTAACTCTTCACTGCTTTGTCATTTATGCATTATACCTGTTGGAAAACTCAGGAACTAGATAATGATCTCAAGAGAGGCAAAGAGGAATTTAAGGCGTTTGAAAGGCAAGATCTTAAATTTCGTGAAGATTTTAAGCACATCAAGCAAAAGATTAAGAAGCTTGAAGAGAAAATTGAGAAGGTAGGGCTAATATTATTGATGAAGCATCCCGGCATTTGTCTTACTTCTAATAATTGGTAAACAAATAGGATTCATCGAAGATCAATGACTACTCAAAGGAGTGTGAAAAGGCCACGCAATCAATTCCAAAACTAGAGAGAAATATCCCTGAATTGCAAAAGTGCTTAATGGAAGAAGAGAAGGTTCTAGAAGAAATAAAGGAGAAATCTAAAGGTGACCTTTTATTTTCTATTGAAGCTCTCATGCTTTGCAGTTTTCAGCTGCCTAATGATATAATTTATGTAAGATTTTGAGCTTTTTCATATTGTTTGTGTTGATAAATTACTTTCTATATCTTAAATGGTTGTTTGATTAACTCTCTTTGCAAGGGCCCATTTTTGCTGTGAAATTCACTTTGAATGGTTGCCCAATCTTTTGCAAATAATCTCATACCTAGGTTGGCAAGTTATATTTATCATGTTTTGTGCTATTTGCTGCATGTGCATCACGTTATTGTGCCCGAAAATGGTGCTAGTTTCTGTTGCTGATGTGTAGCTTAGATTTCTTTCTCTTTTTCTAATCTGTGTCACAACCATTTGATGGTGTTGCTTAAATGGCTATATAGTTGATGTATTTCTTTGGCAAGTTAAGCTTCTAACCTCCTCAGCTTTCTAGGAACTTTGAGTAATCCGCATTCGAACTCAGAACTCTTTTCTTATAATATGTACCTATCCTTGCTGTTTCATATTGTTTTAATGGTAGTTCAGTAAATTCATGTTTTGGTGGAAGTTACAAATGTGCTTGATGGATGTTCATCATTCTTCAATGTGATCGATTTGATTCTACTTTGGTTTCCGTTAATTACTGAGAAATTTTCATGCGAAGGCTAATGGATGCGTTACCTTCCTCTTTGTCAGCTTTGGGGAACGAGCAATTATTTTCCAACTTCCTTATCCTCCTGAACTTGAATATGACTTCAGATTCTAAAATTCTTTCGCCAAAATTGTCAATATTAGCAAATAACATATCTCCTAATTAAAATAGGTGAAACTGAGATTTACCGTTCCGAGCTGGCCAATGTTCGTGCTGAGTTGGAGCCTTGGGATAATCAACTGATGGACCATAAGGGAAAACTTGAAGTTGCATCTACTGAACAGAAGCTTCTAAGTGAAAAGGTGACTAAAAAAACATAACTAAATACATTGTCAGTAACACTTAGCTATGCATTCATTTAATAAAAAAAATGTTTTTGTATATCGTTGTAAGTTGTTGAATTGCAATATGCTCCATAGGGGAGATGATTTATTTGAACTGTACTTGAGGCACTTGAGCCATGCCTATTTCTTGGCACTTGATCAAATTGCTGCAGCTTTATGTTATTGTCCGAGCCGATTTATTGACCTGTAGTTCTGGTGTGGAACCTAGTGCCTGGTTAAATTATGTTACCTCTTCTTTTAATTCCTTTTTAATGGAATATAAAGTCATGAATTTTGTGATACTTTTCTTGTATGATATGGCATTTTGATGCATTAATTCAGTAACTTCCATAGATTATTTTTGTTAGCTGTGGGTCTTTGTAAAATATATATGTATGAATGACGAATTGATAATCCTAGGAGTGTGTGCCTTGCTTTGCAGATGATTCTTAGCCTCTTTCCATTTTTCATAGGCTCCAGGATTCTTATCATCTTAAGACTCCTTGCGTTTTTATAACACTTATTATGATATTGTTCATTGACTTGTTCTTATGCTAAAAGTAACTTATTCTAGTGTCCATAAATTTGCATGTCTGTTATTATTCACTAGCTATTACTTGTAAACTCTCAAAGAGAACTTACTATACTTAATCTGGTTGAAATTCTGATAGTTTTGTGTTATATTGTGTTATATTGTGTTTTAGAGTTCACGTACATGCCCTTCGTCTTTATGGGTTAAAATATTTTTTGTTTACTTCTTTAGCATGAAGGTGCACGTAAAGCTTTTGAGGATGCACAAAAGCAGTTGGAAGACATAAGTGAACAGATAAGATCTAAAACTGCTGCCATCACAAGCACTAAAAGTGATATGGATAAAAAGAAGTTTGAGGCCTCTAACGCTCGTACAGTGGAGCAAGTAAGTAGCATATTGGTTGGGCTTGTCATATATGCTTCATACTTTGTCACAGTTTGCATGTAGTTTTGTATGATAGCCAGGTAGAGGACTGAGTTCTCGTGATTAAACAGGAATGCATCAAGGAACAGGAATATCTGACTCCTCTAGAACAAGCTGCGAGACAAAAGGTTGCTGAGCTTGTATCTGTTATGGAATCTGAGAGGAGCCAAGGTTCTGTTCTAAAAGAGATTTTACGGTCTAAAGAAACAAATCAGATCAAGGGAATACATGGACGAATGGGTGATTTGGGTGCTATAGATGGTGAGTGATCTTATTCAAAAGGAGTTAATATAGTTGCTTTCATAGCATTTGTTTTAGATGTAAAAATTGTTCTGGGACTTTTAATGTTCAGTCCTATAATTTCCTGTATCTCCAGCTGAAGATATACTGTGAATAGTATTAACATTTGGTCCATTACTTGCTTCTTGATTCTTTATCTTCTCATTATTTGGGACATATCACCTATCTTATCAATTTTAATGATGCTGTTCCATCTTTTATGCAGCAAAATATGATGTTGCTATATCAACCGCATGCCCTGGACTTGATTATATTCTTGTAGAGACTGCTGAAGCAGCACAGAAATGTGTAGATTTGTTACGTGATAAGAATCTCGGTGTTGCGACTTTCATGATACTGGTACAATTTGAACTTATTTTCTTTAATTGGCTGGTTCTTATATTGATGACTGATGAGATGAGATCTCAGGAAAACCTCATATAATGTAGAGGATGATTCCAGCAAAACTAAGGAATACAATCTCACCTGTCAAAAAAATAAATAAAAAATGATCCAAACTAACACAGCGAGGTTTTCAGATGATGGAAACGCCAAAAAGAATTTGAGCTATATACTTTGTAATTGATTTTGATTTGCTTAATCATGAATAATTTAACAAAATAAGTTTATAAAAAACATTTGTCAAAACTTATTGTTTGGTACTAATTCTATAAATATTTTATAGTATTCCTATACTCCTGCGTCCATTCTTTCACAATAGGGTTTGACACAGATATATGCCAGGCCTGGTATGTGTGGTAGTTAAAATCGTTAGGATAGGATAGTTGGCCTAGTTATATTCTGAAGTAGAGGAAAAAAACATCAATTGAGATTTTGCTCTCACAAGGGTGTATGGGTAATGGAATAGGCATTTTTTGTTACCCAGAAAAGAATTGAGGAACAATTTGGGTCATCCATATCAAGGAAGTATGAATAATAATAAGGGGTAGAGGTAGTAAAATATAATTAACAATCATGTTTGGAAATTAAAGGCATGTGATTGTCGTTGAGATTTTGGAAGTAAAACTATTGATGGTCTGTAATGTGTTGCAAGAAAAGTTCTCTGAGCATATTTGTGGATACTTGAAACCTTGCTCACGGGATAAAAATTATGCCTTGATTCTGATTAGTGTTATCCCAGTGGTTAAGAGTGGACTTAAGGCTGAGATCTTGGATATGTGGGTTCACAGTTTTGAATATATGAAAGGATGCCGTGCTTTTTATGTGTTTTTTGTATATGCTTTATATGTCATAGTAAAAAAATATTCTGAGAACGTTATCCCAGTGGTTAAGAGTGGACTTAAGACTGAGATCTTGGATATGTGGGTTCACAGTTTTGAAGATGCCGTGCTTTTTATGTATTTTTTGTATATGCTTTATATGTCATAGTAAAAAATATTCTGAGAACGTTATCCCAGTGGTTAACAGTGGACTTAAGACTGAGATCTTGGATATGTGGGTTCACAGTTTTGAATCTCTGAAAGGATGCCGTGCTTTTTATGTATTTTTGTATATGCTTTATATGTCATAGTAAAAATAATCTGAGAACGTATATTGGAGCTTGGAATAATTTACTTTCACAGTTGGGCCAGAAGAAATTTTGAATCATTGACATTCCCCTAGACCTATCTTTTGTCACGGAGTTCTCAAGAAATAACTGAATGCTGCCTACATGGGGGATTATGTACACTCTGCTTTGAGGAATTACTGCTCAGCTGCCTGCTGTATATCAGGTCAATGTGAATCTGTTAGGACTTAGGACAAGCTGCCTCAATCTTAGCCTGCATCTAGGAATAGAAACACAGACAATAATTTGCTGATATCTTGATGGTATTTCCTCGGTGGGATTATACTTTTGAAGAGGATGTTATGCATGGTTTGTCATGCCTAATCTCAGGAGTATGACTCATGTGGTGATCTGACCACAAAGCTATCTCATTATTCTTGAATGAAATGCATGTTGTAGAACAATTTTCAATGGTGCCAGATTGCCAGTCTACATATTTTAAGTTATTTAGATTGAGAAACGTGATACTGTATAGAAGGCCACCTATAGATGTCTATACCACACTATGTATATGTGATACAGCAGCTAGGTTTACATATTTACAGCTGCCAACCTGTGTTTCCATAAGTTCTATTGTTTGGATTTATTTTACGTTGGATAGTTGTCTATTAGACAAATTATAAATTTTACTTTTCCTTTGTGCAGGAGAAACAAGAGAGACATGCTAATCAGTTGAAGAGAAAAGTAAGTACCCCAGAGGGGGTTCCTCGGCTTTTTGACTTGATTAAAGTCAAAGATGAAAGATTAAAACTTGGATTTTACGAGCTATTAAAGAATACTGTTGTAGCAAAGGATCTTGAGCAGGTAAAGTTTTCATATAGAACTTTTTAATATGTTACTTTCATGGTTTGATTCGTATTCTTAATTGTCGCTATGCACCTTTTGTTAAAACTTCTACTTCTGTTTCTGGAACTTTGGTGAGCCAGTTCAAATCCTTGACCATTATGAGGTACTAGAGGAAAAAATATACTGATCCCTTGGTGCCAAACATTACAATTAACAGCTTTGGCAGGCCTATCTTGTCAAATAAGAAGGGTTGTACTTTTTTCATTCAAATAGGTAGTTGGACAGCTAGACTTCACTATAAAACACCCCTTGGATTTGCATGACTTTAAGAATTGACCTTTACAGAATAATGTCCTCTGGTTGTATGATGTTTCTGTCTCCTAAGTCTGTCAAAATCCAATATGCTCCCCGGTCCCGAGGATGATTTGTCACTTTTGCGCTTTAGAAGAAAATGTCCGACTTCCATTTACTAGTTGATACATTCTTGAGTTATTGGTACCCCCATTATTAAATTTTATTCAACTATTGCATTCTTTTGAATTATTGATATCATAGGACTGGTTTATATTACCTTAAAATTTTTTAAACCATAAACTACAATTCTGCGGACCGAGGGAGCGGTGCTATACGAGAGTTTAACCATTTTTTTTATTTTACTGGTGATTTATTTGTATTATTTTTTACTGGCTAAATCTCAGCTCAGAAGGTTCAGGTGGTCTAAGTGATTATAATGTGTAGCATTACAGAATTTCTCAGTCAGCTGACCGCTGTTGGTTCCATGTACTCATGCTCTATTAACGGAAGTTCCACTCAGCTTAATATATAGAGGATTATAATATTATTATTTCTATGCAGAAAAAAAATTGTTCTTATCAGCAGCCAGTAATCTAGCACTATATTACTCAGACTCGAATACTTAATGTCCGGTTTGGCTATAGTATCCATGATTTGGCACAATATGAAGTGCCCTAGTATCCATATCCAAGTCGGAGTGTTGAGGATTTGATAAGAGTACTTGCTATATAATAAAGAGTTTGAGTAACGTAGGTCTGCAAAGAAATCTCCATAGGTGCTAAATTGCTTGTGCAGGTTCTTACGATGTGCTATTTGATTGTGCTTTTTTGTAGGCAACACGTATAGCATATGGTCAGGACAAAGATTTCAGACGAGTAGTCACATTAGAAGGTGCTCTCTTTGAAAAATCTGGGACTATGAGTGGTGGGGGGAGTAAACCACGCGGAGGCAAAATGGGAACATCGATTTGTGCTGATACTGTTTCTAGAGAAGCCGTTGCTGATGCTGAAAAGGAACTTTCCTTGTTAGTTGATAAACTAAATGCGATCCGGAGAAGAATTTCTGATTCTGTTCAGAGTTACCATTCATTGGACAAAGCTATCCAGCACTTAGAGATGGAAATTGCTAAGAGTCAGAAAGAGGTGAATCTTGGGATTGGAATGTGTAAAAGCTCTTTGAAAAAATAGTCCATATCAGTTGGTCACAATACTTACATGCGTAGCTTTTATCTTCTTTTTTGGTTTTTTCTTGACTGTAGCTTCTATCTTAACAGATTGACAGTTTGAACACACAAAGTAATTATCTTAAGAATCAACTTGACTCTCTGAAGTCTGCTGCACAACCACGGAAGAAAGAGGTTACCAGGCTTGCGGAGCTCCAGAAAATAGTAAATGCAGAAGAAAAGGAGATCGCCCAGCTCACACAGGGCTCCAAAAAGATGAAGGAGAAGGTATGGCGGTTAGTTGCAGTTCAGTAATCAGTAGCCTATCGGCTCGGTCATCAGTTTTAAATGTTGAAGTAGTCGACTTCCATTTTTATTGGATTCTTGGATCTTCTTCACTGGACTGCTTTGTGAGATAAGACTATATAGCAACTCTATTCAATGTATTCTTTTAAAATACTTCAGGCATCAGATCTTCAGAGTAAGATAGAGAATGCTGGAGGTGAGATACTAAAAAAGCAGAAGGCAAAGGTTGACAAGATTCAGTCTGTAAGTGGCCTACTTGTTGCATTCATGTTCTAAAATGGACGTCCAAATGAGAAGGCTGCTAATAGTTTTGTTGTATCATCAGGATATTGACAGACATGGAACAGAGATTAATCGCCACAAAGTTCAAATAGATACTGGTGAAAAAATGATCAAAAAGTTGACTAAGGGGATTGAGGATTCAAAGAAGGAGAAGGAACTGCTTCTTCAAGAAAAGGAAAAGCTGGAGTCAACATTTAAAGCAACAGAACAGAAGGCATTTGTTGTGCAAGAGAATTGCGAAAAGACAAAGCAGGTTTCTCTCAGTTGATCTTGTTAATTAGAATTTAACAATGTGTGGAACTTATTTGAAACGGTGAGTGAACCTCCTTAATCCTTAGTAATTTACCATGTATCTTTTTTAGCTGATTGCCGAACATGGAGTAGTTCTTGAGGAAGCAAAATTTAATCACGAGAACTTGAAGAGGAAAATGGATGAACTGCGGGCAACTGAGGTAGTACATTCTGTTCTCATTGTAATTAACTAGCCTTATATGCACGCAATGCGTGCGAAAGCATAAAGAAAATCAAAAGAACCGTCTTTTCATTTTGTTTATGTTCAAAAAACTGCTGTTTAGTTTAAATGTGGTACTTTTTTCTTTTTTTTTCCCCTTTTTTCGTTTAAATGAAGCGGTTAATTATCCCCCTATTTTTTTTTCCTTTTCTATTTTTTGGTGTCCCCCATGTGTTGCCATTTATAATAGAGGTTATTATTTTATATCTCCCAATACTTAGTAGCATTAGTCGCTGGTGTAACAGGTTGATGCTGATTTTAAACTTAAAGACATGAAGAAACTTCACAAAGAGATGGAAATGCAGGGGAGGGGATACACCAAAAAGCTGGATGACTTGCTAAATGCTACCATGAAACATATGGAGCAGTATGATATTCCTATGGCCTACTTGTACTGAATTAATTTACGGATACCCCATTTAATTATATAATCTCATGTTTGCAGAATTGCAAAAGATTCAGTGGATCAAGAAAAGCTTCAGGCAACGCTTGAAAATGAGACTCTTACCATGTCTTGTGATCTCAAAAGGGCCTTGGAGATGGTAGCTTTGTTGGAAGCGCAACTGAAAGAATTGACACCCAATCTTGATTCAATCTCTGAGTATATTTCTCTTGATTGACTTGAACACATTGATTTTGTACTGCTGTAGATGGGCTACTTACATGTTCTCACTTCTCACACATTTCAGATATCGCAAAAAGGTAGCATCATACAATGAACGGGTGGATGAGCTTAATGGAGTTACTCAAGAGCGTGATGACATTAAACAACAGTATGATGAATGGAGAAAGAAAAGGCTAGTATTTTTTCTTTCCTTATTTCTCTCTTCTTTAGCTTTCTGTCATTTTATAATTTGGATTCTTAATCATTAAACCCATGGTTTCAGGTTAGATGAGTTCATGGCTGGATTTAATACTATATCTTTAAAGTTGAAGGAAATGTATCAGGTGTGTAGTTGATAATTGTAAATTTCTGTTACCTCCCTGTATGTTCATAATCCCTGAATGCTTTGATTTTTGAATAGTTTGTGAAAGGCATGTGGAGTAGACTGATGACACTGATATATCTTATATTTTCGTAAAAGGCCGTTAGGCCCACTCAATATTTTGGGATTAAGGCTTTTGCATTGTTGCTGTTGTGTCATTCTCTCGACTGTTTGCTGTCTTTTTGGATATTTTTTGCCTATTTTTTTTTTGAAGGATATCTATGGTGCCTAATCTGTATTGCTATACTGCTCTTGTATTTATCATTACAATTCATAATGATGCCTAACTAATCTATATGAAATTATAGACCAGATTTTTTTGGCGAATTCACACATGCTATGCTGAGTTTTATTTGTGCTTCATCAAATGATGCTGCTCTTATGACTGAGGAAAATGCAGATGATCACACTTGGTGGAGATGCAGAACTGGAGCTGGTGGATTCTTTGGATCCTTTCTCTGAAGGGGTTGTTTTTAGCGTAAGACCACCAAAAAAGAGCTGGAAAAATATTGCAAATTTATCAGGTGGTGAAAAGGTAAATAGATTCGAGTTATAGGGTGTGTCATTCAATTACTCTTCTCTTAAATTCCCAGATGTAGGTCTCAACTTTGGCTGGATTACCTTTTTCTGCAGACCCTTAGCTCTTTGGCTCTTGTGTTTGCTCTTCATCACTACAAACCTACCCCACTCTATGTTATGGATGAGATTGATGCTGCTCTTGGTACTTTTCGGAATCATTTGCATTTTTGTTGCTAATCGTTCCTAGTGGCCTTCTGATTAACTATGTCGTGTCTTGGCAGATTTCAAGAATGTCTCAATTGTTGGACATTACGTAAAGGATCGGACAAAAAATGCACAGTTTATAATCATAAGGTAAGTATTCTATATGTTCTTGTTCCAAATTAATTTTCGTTTTCCCTGGCCTTGAGGTAATTTTTGTTCAATCTTATGTTTCATGCAGCCTCAGAAACAACATGTTCGAGTTGGCGGACCGGCTTGTTGGTATTTATAAAACTGATAATTGCACAAAGAGCATAACAATTAACCCTGCTAGTTTTGAGGTTCGTCAAAAGGCTGCTTGAGAAAAAGAGTTGTTTAGCAAGCTGGGAGTTTCATATCATTATTTCTCTCCGCAAGGTTCGGAGTAATTTATGAGTCCTAGTATTCTTATGGTTATGGAGAGCCTAATGTATTTAATGTCATATGAACCTGCTTGTAAATTGTAGATCAATGGTGGATTTTATGTTCCTGATCATTGGGGCAAAAGTCTCTGTTTATCTCTGGTGTTTGTAAATGTAAAGTATTTTATAAGTTTGTTAAAACGCTAATCCTTCATTTGTTTCTTGTGCGGAATGGGAAATGACATTTCCCTTTTTACTTGTTTAGTTCACTTAAAGTTTTTCTGTTATCGTTTAATGGGGCGTTTCGTTCAAATAGAGGAATGGAAAGGCAATGTATCAAGTAGAGGGAACGAATGGTAACAATAATTGTTACATTTATTGGGTGTTTGGTTCAATAATGGGAAGTAATCACTTGTAAGGGAATGGAATGGATTTTGTTACTCCTTTAATTTGGAGGGTAATATTTTGGGGTTTTGGGTTACCCTCAAGTAAGGGTAATGGTTAACCCACTACCTAAACCAAACAAGGACTAATGGATTTAGATTACTGAATTAGTTTTCACACCCTAAAAAAGCTCAACCAAATAAAGCATAAGAGTGAATTGGAGTCATAATCCGTGGCCAGTGGTAACGTAACAGTTAAACAACATAATAAAAAAATCAAGTCCCCATCAACCGCAATTGGTAGATGGTAGACCCGTGTCTCCCATGAGAATGGTGTGCACTGGTCAAAACGCAAGTCAACATACCTTAAAATGCACATTCGTTTAATAAAACTGCGAAGCTAATGAACATCTTTGAATCTCCATTTAACATCGAAAAAACTAAAACCTATTTTTTGAATTCGTTAATTTCATTTTCCCACACAAATTTTTAGAATCTTTCTCTCATTCCCAAATCCTCCAACATCTCTCCAACTTTTCTCTATCCTCTCTCATCAGAGTCTTCAAATTCTTCATTTTCTTGCACAATCCTTATACATGAAGATGAAAACGAGTTGTAAAGCGAAATCGTCAACATAAGTTACTAGGTATGTGCATTTGATAAGAAAAGGAAACATTTTTTTTTACATTTCGAACTTTCGTTTCTTATTTTTCCATCTTTTCTAGTGAATATTTCAAAATAGATATATGATGTTAATGGTGGTTTGGAAAAAATAAAAACAAACTTGCGTTGATGTCCCAATGAACGAAGAAGAGAGCCCAATGAACGAAGGGGAGGAACGAGTTTGACATCAGGAAAATAGTGTAGCAAAAAAAAACAGGTAATGTTCATTGTACAATTTATATATGTTTGTTGTGTTATTATAATATGTTCATTGAATTCACATTGGTTATATGTTCATTACATTTAGCCATATGTTTATTTTGTGTTGTTAAGATGTTTGGTACATTTGGTCATATGTTCATTGTGTGTTTGACACATCTTGGTTAAATTAATAACATGAATTCTGTCATATGTTCATTGTCCTATATGCATGTGTTCTCTAAAAACATGTTGGTGAGATGTTTGTTGCGTTTCAGTCATATGTTCATTGTGTGTTTGTAATATGTTCCATAAAAAGGTATGAATTAATGATGGGTTAATTATCATAAATTTGTCTACAAATGTGTGGTATGTGTTCAAATGTTCTTTGTATGATTATATGATGTTTATTGTAGTATTTTACAAGTACAAAGTTCACATTTTTGGGCCAATGCTCATTGTATTATTAACATGTATTCACTAAAACCATTTTAGGTAGATGCTCGTTATATTTGGCACATATTAGTTGTATAATAACATGAATAGAGATGACAAATATCCATGGGTGAGTGGATTATCCACCCTTGTAATATGTTCAATGAAATGATATGAATTAATGATGGATTAATTATCATATACTTAATCCGCTTCTCAATAAGTGCAACATAGAGAAAGTGGAGGAATACCAAGGAATGTAGAGAGAGAAAGTTGGGACCACAGTAAAATAGAGTAATTCAAGTGATGAAACAAAAAAGTTGTGGTCCCCTATTGCTTTTTGGTGGCATATTCGTAATAATATTGTATTTCTTTTACTATTTTGAGCTAGGTTGCACTGATTGTAACTATTCCAAATAAGGAAAGTGTTGCACTTATTGAGCAATGGAGGTAGTATTTGTCTACAAATGTGTGGTATATGTTCAAATATTATTTGTATGATTATATGATGTTTATTGTAGTATTTACAAGTACAAAATTCACATTTTTGAGTCAATGTTCATTGTATTATTAACATTTGTTCACTAAAATAATTTTAGTCAGATGCTCGTTATATTTGGTTGTATGTTCATTATTTGTCTTGGGTATGTTCAATGTATTATTATTATTAAAATGTGTTCATTGCATGTTTAAAAGATTATGCTCATTGTATTATAAACTTGAAAAGTTTTGTTTTAACTAATGCTCTTTTCTTTCTTGTATCAATACAGTTCGACGAGATCAGACAACTAAAAATACGTTACAGTGTCGAGATCTCACAAATCAAATCAATCGGAAAAGGGAGGAAGTTCAAAAGTAAGAATATCTTCTTAATGAACTCAATAGTTTTTAATTAGCAATAGATGATCTTTTGTAAATCCCTGATGTTCATATAGAACATATTGTGTTATGTTGGTTATATTTCTGCCTTTGGGTACATATTGCATTTTGAATTTACCATCTTTTGTAATTACTATGTTTTGGATATCTATATAACTATTCAATTGGGATGTTCATTGTAGATAATATGTTGTTCATTGCAAATATTTGTTCATTACAAAGAATAATAACGACAAGATATATATTCATTAAAATTAACATATAAGTAATTTGAAAAAACATTTTGAATAACCTGAATGAACAAACTAATAGTTTCAATCATCAGTTGGCTGAATGAATTGAAAAATGAATCAAATGAACAAGTCAATATAAAACATATTTGAAAGGGAAAAATTTGTAAATGTTATAGATTTTGAATTTTGGAAATTAGCGAAAATTTTTAGTCTTGAAAAATTCTTAAACATAATGAATTTTGGAATAATTCGAAAATGTTCATTCCGAAATTGCACTTGTTTATTCAACAAATAGAATGTATTCATTACATTACATTTTTCATTGGAATTAACTAGATGTTCTTTTTTTTTTTGTTCTAAAATATTTTGAAATTTAAAAAATTCATAATTGTTCATTCTGAAATTGCAATTGTTCAATAAACAATAGTGTGTGTGTGTTCATTATACTACAATGTTCATTGGCATAAACTTGATGTTCTTTTGTTTTTTTTTTGTTTTAAAATATTTTGAAATTTGAAAATTTTATAATTGTTCATTCCGAAATTGCAATTGTTGAATCAATAATAACGTGTGTTCATTATAGTACAATGTTCATTAGAATAAACTTGATGTTCTTTCGTAATGGGATGAAAAAGTTGAGGAAATAGAAATTGAATTGGGGCCCTCAAAATATAACAAAATAGTACTGTTTTGTACCGTGCACACCATGAGGAAGGTAGACCCGTGTCTACCATCTAAATTGTGCATCAACCGCCCATCGTTTCATCAACCTACATGGCTTGATAAATAAAAACCTTCAATTAAACATATTTCCTCTGTTCTTTAGGAAGCTTTCAATTACTTGCAATGTTGACGTTTTTGGCAAATGACAATATATTGTCTCTTTCTCTCTCCTAAAACACGAGGGTTCTTTTTTATTTTTCCGTCTTTCCTCTCCTTGGTCTTTGTTCACATTTTAACGGTATGAGTATTATAGAATGGAGGAAGTATTTAACAATGGAATATGGGTTAAAATTTATTCAATTTCCCCCTCCCTATCTAATTCCTTTCCTTTTTTATTGACGTGAACCAAACCTACATTTAGGGCGACTTTTAACCTGTTTTCATTCCCTTCTTATATGTAGATGGCAAAACATACCCGTACTCGTTCACCCGACCCGAGACTTGTCTTCACCCGAAAATAACCACCCGAAATAGAATTGTAATCCTGTCCGAACATAGTATGACACGTACCCGCAGGTAGCCCAAACTCGAACCAACTCGACCCGAAAGTGAATCCAAAATTAGGACCCAAATCCGACCCAACCAAAACCCAACTCTTTATGCTGCGCCTCATCAACCCCTACGAAGCTTAAGAAAAAGTCTAATTGCGGCTGCTTGTATCTAAGTGTTGTTGTGTTAATGTATTATAATATAAGTTAGTACACTATTATTGTCTAAGTGTTGGTGTCCTCTTGTTTTTGTGTCCAAGTGTTAGTATACTTAAATGACGAGAATTAATGTGATAAGTAATTGGTAGACTGCAAATATGGAAAAATAACTATTAAGATTGATATTCAAACTGAATTGTCAGTGTGAACCCGCCAATTTTTGTGAATTGAAAAGTTAATATATCTGTTTTTATTTATTTGCTACAGAAAAAAAAACGTACTTTTTTTGAGAAAATAACCCGCCCTTTTAGACCCGAAGATGATTCTTATACGAAGTAATGCAATACTTTCAAGGGAGGCCTTACTAGAATTGACACTACTCAAATTAACCTGAACCGATTGAAACTGATTGATATTGGCAGAGTCATTAAACTCGTACCCGACCCGAAAGGATATGGACCTGAGACGGACCAGAACCGACACAAGCGTAACCCGAAGACAAAGTTGACTCGGAATGACCCGACACGTTTGACCAGTTTGCCACCTCTAATTTTATACAGAAAAACAAAAGTGTACTTTATCTGTTTTAAGATTAGGTAAACACTTCTCTTAAAAACCTCTCGCGTAAAAGATTGAAATGGTTCACTTATGTCATAATGGAGGAACTATTTAAGTTTTGAAAAAAGTGACTTGTGCAAGGGTCTAAGTTATTATTGCTTTATCATATATGGAGATGATTGATTCTAATTAAAATAATATAGTTTCGACAATAGATAAAACTATTTGAGGGATCAAGTATACCATGAGACAAGAGTAATTCACACTATCCCTTATCATTTAAGAGCATGTAAAATGTTAATGGCTCTTCAACGAACTCTACACTATTTTCTTTAAAGTTCAAGCTACTCTCAAAAACTATATCTAAAAAACACCCATCAACCATAAAACTCTTTAAAGAGTTATCCTTTGTATATTTCACTATGTAATGGTCCCCATGTCAATTAATGAAACTTATTGCTTTGTGCTATGTGTAACCAGATTAGTTGGGGAGATGGAGAGCCATTTTCCATTTCTCCCAAATGGTATCTCCTCCAAAAGACATTTTTTTAAAGTGTCTCCATGGAGATACATTCAAGACACAACCAAGAGTCCTATTGTTGGGTAAGAAGTAACTCAACATTTTCTCTTTACTTGTAGAGCTAGTTGGACAGCCTTTCTAAGAGCCCCATTGTACACGTTCTTAGCAATTCAATACTATAGGCCATTTTTGCCCTTTCTATTCCCTCCAAAATAACAGTAAAATGACCTTCTTGCCTTGGTTTAGCTTTTTTGATTTACATTTTTGTTCGGGCTTCTTTTATGGTCGTCTTATCCCTTACCCATCTTCTTTTTCATTGCTTCTCCCTCATGCGTCTTATCCTTCATCCCTTTTTCTCCTCCTTGAAACTTTTTGGGAAATTTCCTCAGGTACCCCTGAGGTTTGGCGTAATTCCTAAGATACCCCCCCACATTTGGGGAATTCCTTAGATACCCCTGAGGTTTTTGTTTGGGGCTAAAATACCCTTACTATGGACGGAGCCCTAAAGCCGTTAGATATTCGTCCATAGTATCCCCAATTTTCTCTCCCCTCCCATTCCCCCACCCACTGCCAACCCCCCTCCCCCAACCAGCGGTCGACCGCTGGCGACCACCACCCATTCTGGCACCGGCGACCCTACCCCCTCCCTTCGCCGGCCAGAACAACTGCACCCCCGGCGTTGGCGCCCAGCGACCCCACTCTCTCCCTTTCCCCCCACCCTCGACACCCCATCCTAGCCCTCCATTTCCCCATTCTCGATTCCCCCACCCATCCCACCCGACACCACCCCCTCCCCCCATCGGAAATGGCCCCCCTTCCTTGTCCCCCATCGTTAGTCGACCCCTCCCCCTTCCCCACCCGAGATACACCGCCCCCAAACCCTTGAACCCATCCCCGAAACCACCCTAGGGTGCTGCTGTTCTGCTATTCTGCTGTTGGCGCCAACGCCGGGGTGAGGGAATCGGGAATGAGGAAGGGAGGGGGTAAGGTCGCCGGTGCCAGAGTGGGTGGTGGTCGCCGGCCGTCGCCGGCCGGGCGAGGGGGGTTGGCAGTGGGTGGGGGAATGGGAGAAGAGAGAAAATTGGGGATACTATGGACGAAAAACCTAACGGCGTGAGGGTTCCGTCCATAGTAAGGGTATTTTAGCCCCAAACACAAACCTCAGGGGTATCTGAGGAATTCCCCAAATGTGGGGGGTATCTTGGGAATTATGCCAAACCTCAGGGGTACCTGAGGAAATATCCCTATTATTAATCAAGTTTCCTTTCTTGCCAATTTGTTTGTGTTAATAGACGACCCTAAATTCAGTTTTTTCTCCCTATTTCTGGTTGCTACAAAATTGTGTTTCTAATTCGCTTTTTGGGGGTGACTAAATGTTGTTTGCCTGTTTCCAAATCCAATTGCTTTCCTTTTTTTTTTGCTGGGTGGTTATCTTGGGTTTTATTAGAACATCTCATAATAGAGTCAAATTTACTAGAAATTGACTTGAAAATGCCGAAAAAGTGCCCAGGCGCCTAAATTAGGCGCCCGAACCTGTGGTCAGGCGCCTAAAATAGGCGCCCTACCACAGGTACAGGCGCCTAAAATAGGCGCCCAACCACAGGTGTACGCGCCTAATTAAGGCGCCTGTACCTGTGGTTGGACGCCTAATTTATGCGCCTGTACCTGTGGTTGGGCGCTTATTTTAGGCGCCTGACCACAGGTTCGGGAGCCTAAATTAGGCGCTTGGCACTTTTTCGGCATTTTTATGTTATTATAGTCCATTTTTTTATTAAATGAATTATAGAATTTCATTTATGTTAATAATGCAATAATGTGGCCGGAAAAGTTGTCGGAGTTCTTGTCGCTGGAAAATTGGCCGGAATAGTTGCCGGAGTTCTTGATGGGAGATCCTTGTTGATGAGAGAGATGTAGTGACAGAGTGATGGAGAGTGAGGGAGAGTGAAAGAGAGTGGGAGAGTGAGTGTGTTAGAGTATAAATAGTTAAATACATGTATATGTATTTATATAGGGCGTTAGTAGGATATTTCAGGGCGACATTTAGCAAATGAGTAATTATTTGATGAATTGCATATGTTATTATCTTTGTTTTCTAAATTTGTGATTTTCCTCTTAATCCATGATTTTTGATTGATTTAAATAACATTTATTTTTATAACACTTATCAATTTTCCTCCCAAATTCTGGTTATACTATTAGCATAGGCTTTATAATTGCTATCCTTGGGTTGTGGATATGTATACACAAATTTTGAGTCGATATAAATAAGACAAAAATGAAGTACCAAAGAAATTTTATATCAATAATGTATTGAGACAATTTATAATAACAATAAACCAAGTCCTATGATTATGTTCCGCAACTGGAAAGTGACACGTGTTGGTGTCAACCAGAATTTGAGTGTAGGGTACGGTGGTGTTTTGTTAATGTCAACCTGAATTTGAATATAGAGTGGTGTTTCGTCAACGTCAACCAGAGTTTGAATGTAGGATGAATTTGACAATGTCAAACAGAGTTTGTGCATAGGATAACGTTTTGTCAAAGTTAATTTGAGCTTTGATATTTTTTTTTACTTGAGTGTATTTGAATGGGGGATGACATAAACTTCAGTCTGAATAAATTTGTTTGAGTGTATCTGAGCAGGTTGCACAAACTTGATTGTGCTGGTTGACTCCATTTAGAGAGAATTTCCACGTGAAAAATTTATGTGCTTTGAGAATAATAAATTGCTGGTCCTCTGAATCAAAGTAGAAGAGGTCTATTTATAGGTGATATAGATCCCTTTATGGACTATTTATTTGTGGGTTTGTTCCCCTCTATAACTTGAAAGTTTTTTTAATTTTTTTTTAACTTTGTCATTTAATCATCTTAATTGGACTAGTGAAATACATGTTGGAACATTTATAGTTTAAATGGGTCCGTTGATGTTATGTAATGAGAAAGGAGGAATAACGAAAAGGCAAGTCAATAGAGCGCTCGCTCTAAGTAGAGCGCACGCTCAGAATTGTCAGGGAATTGGAGTTTGAACCAATTTCCTTGACAGGGCTGAGGAGCACCCGCTCCAGAGAGGAGCGCTGGCTCCTGTTCGTCAGTTTTCCTGACGAGGCATTTCTTTCGTGAAATAGTGTGTGTCTTTTCGTATATGGTTGCGTCTTTTCTTTTGTAAGTCTTCCCTAGTATATATAGGGACATATCACATGTGGAATGGGTTAGAGAGAGAAATTATTCATGCTTGCTTAAAGTTTGAAATCATTCCATGGTACTTGCTTAAACAACAAACTCTTGTTGGGATTGTTTCTTGTTAACAACCAAGATTCAAAGTTTCTTCTTCGTATCTCATAAGTATTACTGTGATACTCTGTTGTTTCTAGTGGGTCGGTAAATAACTTATAGGAAAGCGTATCTAATATGTGCTTGGAAGATCTAATATCCTGTTACTCACTGTTATATCCACACACACCTCTAACAATCTATAAGTTATTTATTCCTTGGGTAATTGGATCTTCCTTGGGTGAGATGTTTCTAATTTTCTGAAATTGGAATGCCATTGGTAAATGGAAAGAGAAGAAGAATGCTACAAGACAAGAGGCCGGAAATGATGGATTTCTCAAATCTTCACTACATGGTTGAAACCCAATTTCTGGTTGTGTTGTGAGTTTCTACTATCTTCATTAATTTTAGTATGAATTATAGTAGGATGACATGTTAAAGTATTAGACAATAATATTGTCTTGTTTAATTAATTAAGAAGGTCTTTGTGCTTAATTCATTAAGTGTTGGTTTTCGTCCATGTAATCTTAAATTACCTGTTGGTTGTGTGAAATAGCATGTCTTATACTTTTGCTGTTTATTTTATTCACCATGATTGTGTGTCAACCACAACTTTATGAGTTTAAGTTGACAGTGGCATTTAATTTCTCCAAAAGATGCTTCGTGAACATGGAGGCAGTTATATGTTTAACATAAAACTGTTTTGCAATCAAAGTTGATATGATGTTGAAACTTGAAAAGGTACCATTTCATTATATCTGCACATGGGTGTTGTGTTGATCTCAGTTTGTAGAGGCACGCTAGTCGCTAATGCACCGTTATTGTCTTGTTTGGGCGTGTTAATATCTGATATCATGCTTTCTTGCGGTGATTGCGTTGTTGCCCATTTATGACGATTTGTCATGTTTTTCGTGTATTACGCTTATATGTCGTATAATGTTTTTAAGAACATTATGAAGAGAAATTTTATTGTTCATGTTTATATTTCACTCTTCCAAAATCTAAAATTTATTTTGTTAATACTAAAATGGGGAAGAATATTAATTTGTTTGATTGTTTTAGTATTAACATGTTATTTTCATGATTTTGGTTTGAGTCTTAATATGATGATCATTAAGTTTATTTATTGATCATGTTATAGTTAGTGGGTTACTATCACTAATTATGTTTTTGATTATATATTCATGGACATGTTATAATGTTTGTTTTGATTAGTGTAAGTGTTTTTTATAATATGTTGAGTATATAATTGTTGACATGAACATGAACTTGTGGAAATTATAAACATGTTATTTGTTAGTAGGCCATCTTTGTAGGGCTATGTGTTTAATTTCATTTTCACCATGTATTGTCTAAATGTTTTAAATGTGATTCTATGTTCTTTAGAATATTTATATTTTAGACATGTGGTTAAAATGAATTAAATGTACTTCTCAATTTTATATAAGTTGGATGATGTTTATAATTTACAAGTTGGAAAAATCAAAATATTGATCTATTTCAATGATTTTGTGGTAATCACTAGTATAAGTGTTTATATGTTTTGTTAATACTAAAATGGGGAAGAATATTAATTTATTTGTTTAGTTTTAGTATTAACATGTTATATATTTATACTAGAAATTGATTATGTTTTATGGAATGTTATTATTTCATAGTTTTTTCACTTTTTAGAGTGACATGTATTATACTTGAATAAAGTATAATGAAAGACATGGTAATTAATTATTTCAATTTATGAGATCATTACGTTCATGATTTTGAGGAAATCAGTTGTATAAATTGGTTATGTATTAAATTTGGGGACATGAAATTTTGTCTAAATTTGGTGTTGCATACATATGATTTTGACCGATTTTGTTTTAATTGAAATTATTAAATGTCTTGGAAGACAATGGTTTATTGTCTTTGATCTAATCTATTTAATAGACAAATGATGTGAAAATAAATATGTTCTTCGGTTTGAGAAGGATAATTTTGCGTGAGTTAAGTCTTGGTTTAGGGATTTGTTTCTTACAAGAAGATGATATTAATTTCTTCTTGGAGGAGGTACTTCATGGAGGAGGTTTTTCATGGAGAAGGTTAATTCCTTGTTATCCAAGAAGTGTACTTATGTGGTTGTTTTCATATACAAGTCTTGGTTTAAATAGATAAGATGTTTATTTTGTTAATACTAAAATGGGGAAGAATATTATTTTATTTGATTAGTATTAACATGTTCTTTGTTCATAATTGATATTTGAATGTTATAATGTTTATAATGGCAAGTCACAACACATTGGATTGCGACTTTGTGGTGTGATTTTATAAGCATGGAGTCGTGTTAATGAACTTTTATATGTTTTGTTAACTTGATGGATTTGGCCAAAGTTGTTGTCAAGTTATTTTATATAAAAGTAGGGATGTGTTTTAAGCCTTTATTAAGTAAATTGCAAATGAAGAAAACTCAATTCACGTCTTGTACAACGCAAGACCTTAAATTCAATGAGGATCCCACTTTATTTGTAATTTGGAGCACTATAATATTTTTTATTACATCCCAAGTTTAGTGCTTGTTTTTCGCAATGTTGGAAGTTGATTAATTTCTTAATAAACCTTTGGCTAGTTGCTCGGTTGCGAGAGCATGTTATAGAAGGTTTACCTATATGAGTAAGAAGTTTGGCCGCTTCACCTAGTTTGGGGCTTAACTAGGAACACTCATGAATGTGGATATGGACTCAAGACCTTTAATGGAGTCGAAGGTTACAATGTTGTTTGTGTAAGCTTGTGTGTATAACATCTTCAAATTTTCATATGGTTGAGTGATTCAATGCTTAATCAATCATTTCAATCGAAAGTTTGTAAAGTGTGTTGTACTAAGTGGAAATTCAATCTTTAAGACATTTTCATTTATGCACAAGTTTAGTTGATTTTGTGTAGTTTGCAAGTGTACGGATTCAAAGCATTTATACTATATATGGAGGAGGATTGTTGGAACATTTATAGTTTAAATATGTCCGTTGATGTTATGTGATGAGAAAGGAGGAATAACGAAAAGGCAAGTCAATAGAGCGCTCGCTCCAAGTAGAGCGCACGCTCAGAATTGTCAGGGAATTGGAGTTTGAACCAATTTCTACTAGTGCATAATTGGCCTAAAGTATCACCCCAAAAGTGTTACTTAAAGGCCTAAAAGTGTTGCTTTAGGCAATAGGTAACACTTTTATAAGTGAAACATCTGCCCATGCTACCTATTATCTAAGGTAACACTTTCCAATGCTAATGTTTCACTTTCTTAAGTTACCTAAAATTCTCTAACGTATCACTTTTTTAAACTAATGTAGCATTTTTACAATGTTACTTGTAATTTTTTATGTAACACTTTTTCATCTATAGTAGCATTTTCTATGTTATGTCTTGAATTATAGTAACACTTTATTAGATGTTATGTATCATTTTAGGTCAGCATATGTAACACTTTGTTAGATATTAAGCAACACTTAGTATTAGCTAGATTTAAAGTCACTTCTATTTCACACGTCTTATATATAATAACAATCTTTAATTTGTCGGCACATATACAATAATAATAATACTAAAACTTACAAACGTAATAAACGAAGAGAAAATAGAACGATATTATAGATAATTGAGTTCAAATACTCAACGGTCATTGTAAAAAACGAGCCAATGAGTAGTATTCATCAATTGAAAACATACTATTGCTTTCAAAATATAAATAGTTGATCTAAAAATCCTGTCATAATACATATAACTCTCCCCAAATAATCGTAAATTAATCTTAAGATCGTCTCTTTCTTCCGTCTTTAATTCCATGCATCGCCCTATTCATGCATGCATGTTTCTAGAAGCATGAAGCATCATGCCTGCCTACCTGCTACTCTAATCCATTATCTCCATCTTCATCCTGTAGTAATGAGAACAAATAAAAAAGAATGTTCAAAGTCTTTATGATAACACGACTAATTATATACTTGTACAAAATAAAACAAGTATGGTAAATATATGAGGCATAACAAAACTCCTCTTATTTTGTGAACTGTGATACAAGGAAAGACCCTGCCTACAGCCCTGTGCTTGTCTAGAAAACAAGTGACTCAAGTGGTGCAATGAATCCTTAAAGATGAGGCCACCTTCACTAGTGTCCTGTATGAATGCTCTTGCAATAAGTAGAATGTAGCAACCCCGTGCACACCCACCCTGCAAAACAACCCCGTGCACACCCTCCTGCACAGCAACCCCCTGCATAAATCGAAAAGAAATAAAAAAAGAAAAATAATTGTAGTAATCACTTCCTCCAAAAGCTGTTCAATGAAACAATCAGGAAGTCTCCTTTTTCTTTTTATGCACATGTGTTTCACATTATGGCCTATATGTAATTATTCATGCAGGTCTCCCTTTTCTTTTTATGCATCAAGAGTTTTACATTGGTTTTTTTTTTTTTTTTTATGTAGATTATCTATTAACTTTCTTATGCTGGAGTGAAGCATTACAATTACAATAAGAAACTTTTAAGGGTAATATTTGAAATGTATAAGTAATCATGAATTCATGATCATGAATTCATGATATATGATCTTACAATAGATTGACGTAAGTCACTCTCATATAAGACTTTTAGTTAAAAACTAATAATATTTGAAGCATATGCATTTTCTCTAAAATAAAAATAAAAGAGGTTTACATCCAAACTATAGTTCGAATAGTATATTCTTAAACACGGTTAATATAAGAACAAGTTTTCTTTTGAATGCTTTCTGCTCATAAGAACTTCTATCCACCATTAAATCTCTAAAATATGGAAGTTACAAAAAATATAATTTTCCTGGTCATATATATACGGGATGCACAACAAACCCCTGCACAACCCACCCTGCACAACCCCCTGCACAGCAACCCCCTACACAACAACCCCCTGCACAACCCCCCTGCACAATGGCTTAGCAAAAGTATATGGGAGCTTATAACATGCAACTATGCAAGTGGTCTATATTCATCATTCAGTAATACCTATCACATTTTAGTAAAGCATAGCGCACAAAATCTAAAACTCAGCAAAAGAAAAGAACATAACTAGTTTAGTTTAACAATGAAGAAAAGGTTAACATTAACAACAATTAGGAAAAAAAACCGGAAGAGCATACAGTTTCATAACATAGCTCAAAAAGTGAAAAAGTTATCAGACAACCAGATACAAGGATCTAGGGAACCTTACTGTCAATTCTTAAACGCTCCAATCTCAAGTTCTCTTTCTGTCGTAAACTTCAATCAGCCTAAAAGTATAAGATATAACAATAGTAATAAGTAACTTGAAAGTTTCCTTAAAACATGAATATCGATCAAATACAAAACTTGTATAGCCGACTTGCATGAATTTTTTAGTCTGCCTTAACAATAAATTAATAATTTATGTATAAACTGACCTTCAGCTTGTATGACTTGTGCCCAACCAAGAAGACCTTTCTAATCCTATAACAATCAGCTCATATATGTGTCAAGTATCCCCTCCCAGGTCCAAACTCAACAACAGAAGAGATATTATCTTCAGTCAATATGATGAAACTGTTGTTCTGACAAAGCTTGAGTAGAACTGGGCTCTGCTTATTATTTATAATTTGATCACTGATCAAGCCTTTATGATGGGTTGGCTTGGACTATATACCCTAATGTGTTTATGCACTTATTTTCTTTTCATGAATGATGAACAATCCGATTAGTTACAGACGTTTTGATGCGATCAGCGTATTATGTACCCCAGAATATGTCCTCAAAATGGAACAAAGACATAATTCAATGGTAATTCAAAAAATCAGATTGAAATTTACAAAATTCATTGGAAAAAAAGACAATAATCTGAGTTTCCCAATTTTCGTTGTCAAATTGTCTAAATTCGCAGCTTCCCAATTGCGTTAAAACTGATGGGAGGTTGAACATGAACGATTCACTGGAACTTCGAACAAAAAAATTGATGAAGATTGAAAAATAAAACAATAAAATCGAACAACAAGATTTAAACAAACCGAGTAAATTCTCTAATCACCTGGAAGAACGATGAGGATTGAACGCCGATGGGAATGGACGAATTAAGGAGCGAGCGGCACCAATGCGACACCCCCAGCAGCGACCTCGAGCAACAACCACACACAACAACACCACCACGAAGAGGAGAGAGAAGACACGAGCAGGGGACTGAAGCACATCACCAACACCGCGCGAGGGGGGAACGACAGCACGACAAGCGCCGGGGAAAATGGGAGCACCCGCAAGGGGTGGCTGACGGGGCAGCAGCGCAGGGGATCGAAGAAAGAGAGAGAGGGCTGGGGTTTGGGTTTTTACGGGGAAGGAAAGGAGTTGGGGTGAGAGAAATAGAGATGGGTTTGGGGTTTTTGTTTCCCAAACTAACCGACTAAGAATAGAAAATAAAGGAGTAAGAGACTTTGGCTTTCTATTTTGGCAAAATACCACTCAACCAATTGCATACGAAATCAATATAAAATAATAGTAATAACTTCATAGAATTTATATTAATAAATATATTATAACCACTACAAAAATAAATATTCATACCTTAACCCAAATAAAATAAGAATATTCAAAATATAATTAGCATAATAATTATAATTAAAGCTTAATAAAACGCTTTTAAGAATCGGGGTATTACACCTACATAGCGTCGTACGTAATTTGTCAATATACCAATGCTTTAATTTTTGGACTTATTGTGTGTTTGGCGGCTAATAAAGTGCCAACATAAAATTTGGGATTACTCCCCTAAAAGAAATTAATTATAAAAACTTTACTTTACTAATTTTCAAAAAGAAAAATACTTATACTGTAAAAAGAAACCTATTCTAAAGTGTTACTTTAAATGTGTTACAAATACAAAGTGTTACTTAAAAGTGTTACCTTTTATAAAGTGTTACATCAAATGTTACTCAATTTAAAAAGTGCTACATGAAAATGTTACTTATAGAAAAAGTGTTACATTAGGTGTTACATATTAATAAAGTGCTACCAAGGTGTTACGTACATATTCGAAAAACTTGAATTTTAAAAAGTGTTACCCTATACATGTTACCTTAGACCAACTTTGTACTAGTGTTCCTTGACAGGGCTGAGGAGCGTCGGCTCCTTGAAGGAGCGCCCGCTCCAGAGAGGAGCGCTGGCTCCTATTCGTTAGTTTTCCTGACGATGCATTTCTTTCGTGAAATGGTGTGTGTCTTTTCGTATATGGTTGCGTCTTTTCTTTTGTAAGTCTTCCCTAGTATATATAGGGACATATCACATGTGGAATGGGTTAGAGAGAGAAATTATTCATGCTTGCTTAAAGTGTGAAATTATTCCATGGTACTTGCTTAGAGAATAGAATTCTCTTGTGTTTTCTCTAAACAAAATCAAACTACAATCTCTTGTTGGGATTGTTTCTTGTTAACAACCAAGATTCAATGTTTCTTCTTCGTATCTCATAAGTATTACCATGATACTCTGTTGTTCCTAGTGGGTCGGTAAATAACTTTTAGGAAGGCGTATCTAATATGTGCTTGGAAGATCTAATATCATGTTACTCAATGTTATATCCACACACACCTCTAACAATACACATGCCCCAATATTTTACAATCCCAGTCACATTTGTTTGATTTATTTGAATATCTTACTTAAGGGGCATAAGCATATTAACTTGGGCTAATTATATATATTTTAACTCAATAAAAAGTAACCTTTTCAAATATAGAACAATAATAATATTCTAGTCTTGAATCCAAAAGTCTCAATCTTATTTCGGTTAGGATTTCCTTGTTAATCGACTACAACAATTGTCCATGAATCCATCCTTCATTGACTTGGTATATCACTCAGTGTCAAGGGAAAACCAAGGCTACAACGTACAGGTGAATTTGATTCCTTATTTTTGTTGTTTTTTCCTCATTCTATTTTTTTTTTGTGAACAACGGTAACATAAAATTAAGCAGTTTTGGCAAAATGCCTATTACAATCCGACATTACACGTTCTTGGCAAAAAGCCTATTTTGTGTCTTTTGGCTTGTTACTTTTTCTTCTACGCTCTAAGTAATTAACGTTAGGTGATCATAGATTCATACATGCGTACAAGCAACCTTTTAAAATAAAAATGAATTATTGTTAATTTAGAGGTCGTTCGTTATCGTTTTCTGTTTACAGTTTTCAGTTTTTTTGAAAACCAAAGACAAAAATATGGAAATCAGAAAAAAGTAGTTTTCAGTTTTCTGTTGTCAGTTTTTAAAATTGACATGTTTAGTACATGTATGACCAATTTTAAGTTTATTATACCCCTTATATTATATGGTTTTTATATTCATAAAATCAAAAACTGAAAACTTACAATAATATCGAACCGGTCCTTAGTAACTGAATACATGTGTAATTGGGGTAACCTCAAACCATGTCTATACTTGGGCATGGCATGGTCTTCCTCCATATATATCATGATGCAAATTTTTAGTATGATATCACCCACAATATCTTTAATCACATGGAACGGCCACACTTGTTTTTTTTTTCTTTTCTATCTGTTTTTTTTTTAAGTTTTTCGATTGGTGACAAGTGATTAGTGGTTGTCCCTCTTTGCTTCTTGTCTTCTTTGATTAATGTGCAACACTAATACTTTTTTGCTTTTTTTCACTTCTCTAAATTATCATTCAGTGGCGGAGCCAGAGTTTAAATGAGAAATGACATGATTTTGTGATAGTATCATATACCAAAAAGCATGCTTAATTACTAAACTAAAAATGTTACAAAATCCAAATGCAACATCAGGTTACTTTAATAAATACAATTGCTCACAACAACTACCATTGTGTTGGCAAATAAAAAAGGTTAATTACATTCTTTTTCATTTGATATACTCGTAGAGAATAGTCTGAAGATAAGTTTACTTTCAACAATAACTTTTCATTTAATATAGAGTTCAAAATTGAATGTTTTTTCACAAATTTGCTAATTTTAAAACCTAAATCCAAATACTAAACGTTGTAAAAGAATCACTATATATTTCTTTTAAGGGTATAAAAGAGTCAATATAAAATAAACATAACAATTTCAATAAAGTGGTAAGCGTACTATGTGGGAGTTTTGATTTTGATAATCCATGATTAAATTTTTCTTAGACTATATTATTATTTCTCAGGCCAATTCTTTTAATACGGACATACAGTTTTGGACATAACTGATGAGCACCACAGACTCCAAAATGAGCTTCCGCCATGGTTTGCGTTGCTTCTTTGTCTCCGAGACATCTTAACCAAATACCATGAAAAGATTGTTGAGAGATTCCCCTTATAATGTATGAACCACGAGGTCGACGACGAATTTCTGTCTTATGTTTTGGATCACCTGACAATTTTTTATGTTGCAAATAGTCAATATTTATTGACACTAATCATTTTTTGTTGATTTCATAGATAAAGATTATGTTAACTTCTTCGATATATTCTTCAACCTGTTCAATTGGAGCGACAACCTATCGTCTACAAATGGGTATTGACGAAATATCTTTTGAGGGGACCAAAGGCACTGAGACAGCAGCACTCGACGAAACACTAGAGTAGAGGAACTAAAAGAGCATCACTCATCCTCTGAAGAAGTTTCATCATCAATAAAACCAAGGAAGAGGAGGCTGACATGGTTTCTTAGGGAATACACTTCAATGAAATTAGGGATAAGTTGAGGACAACACAACAACCTTCAAAGAGAGAAAATATAAAATCAGGGTTGACTTAGGTTGCGTTCTATTCACCTTAAAAACCCTTAACTTATTTGAACTGAATATATCTGAATTGAACTGAACTTATATGAACTTATTTGACCTAATTGGACCCGATTTAACTGATCGAACCAAATTCAACTGATTAAATTTGATCGGAACTTATTGACCTGATTGGAACTTATTAGACCTAATTGAACCTAGTTGAAACTTATTAGACCTCATTGGACCTAATTGAAACTTATTTGTCAAAAAATTTGATGAGTGATAACATAAATTATTATTAAACTTTACCCTTCAATAAAATAGTAATTATTAGTCTCTTATGAATAACATTTTCTGATAATCTCTGATGATTATTATTGTTAACCTTATTTGACCATGATTATAATATTATTTAGTAATAACATAATCAACTAATATTAATATAAATAATAAGATAATAGAAAATAATACAGTTATAATACTATATAATCATAGTGATACTTTAATTAAAAATTTAATTTTAGTTTATTGATCATTACTATTTGGACTTTATTGAAAATGATTGAAAATTATTGAAATTTATTGAACCTGATTGGACATGATTAGACCTTATTGAACCTGATTGGACTTTATTGAAACTAGTCTGAACTAATTGGACCTAGAACTTATTTTTTTTAAGGTGAAGAGAACGCACCCTTTGAACTCTTGATATTATGTGAAAATAGTAATGATAGACGATGTACCCTGGAATATTTCGCATATTTAAAGTGAAATGTCCATATAAAATTACATTTTTACTGTTATATACTATATATGTATTAATATTATATATGTAAATATATATCAGCTAATATAAAAATTGGGAGTAATTAACCATTATGATTTAACATTAGGTATTATATATGGGCCTTGTTAAACAAAGGGGGGAGTATAGGATATTTTCTAGTGTTTTAAATAGCATCCGTTCCTCTTTCCCACTTGAAAAAGAAAAGATAAGATAAGCAATCGAATTTTTCTCTATCTAATTTTAAAGACGCCAAATAGTACGAAGAAAGATAGGCCTCTAGGGGAAAAAAATTAGCTGGGAATGTTACATTTCTAATGCGTTTGTCGTGGAAAGACATTTAATATGAGTGGCTTTGGGTATTGCTCCATCCGTATCTTTTAGTTTATTCATTTCACATTGGGCGAGAATCAAGAAGGAAGTACAAAAGTATGAGAAAGTTCTGAAAAGGTGGAGAGAGAAACTAAAAAGTGGATTCGCTATCTGCTCCTCTCTTCTCTCTCTTCTCTTTTCATTGAAAACCCTCTAGAAGGGCTGCCATGGACGTTTTGTCCATGGTAAGCCCCTCTTTCTCTCGTTTTTGTAGTTTCTCGTTTATTTTCTTACTTTTTTTCGCTTTTTCGCTGCTTTCAATAAGTCACATCTGTGTGATGGCTTTAGTTCCTTTTATGGCTTTGGTGTATTAGTTTTGTTTCTTTGTTTGTCAGTGCGCTTTGGACCCTGGCTCCAGTTGAAGGTTGATTTGTTGATAGGATTTTGTGCGGATTTGCAACGGCGCTCAGTACTTCGCGTACAATCGGCTGAATTAACTCTAGTTCTACATCAAAACTAAAACAAATCGTTAGACCCCCTCGTAGAAGGCTTCATCAGACATCAACGTGAAATAGGGTATTTTGAAAGGTTAATTTTTCTCAACGATCGTGGTTTTACCAGATTAGAATTAATTAGTTTCTTTCCATTTGATTTGTATTTTTCAGTTTCTGATTTCTTTTGTAGATGTCGTATGACTTTATATTAATGAATGAATTTCACTATAAAAAAACTAAAAAGTGGATTAAAATATTAAAAGTGGATGACATGGGTGGAAAAAGTGGAGAAAGTACATGTGACATGTTGTAACACCCCAGAATTTCAAAGCGGATAAAAAGAAATAATAATAGTATTATAGGACGATGGCGGAAACATCGTCTTCTGGGAATGTCACTACAACAAGATATGTGTTTAAATATCTAAGTGATAAAACCAACATAAATAAATAGTATAAATAAATTAAATAAATTAGATTAATATCCAAAAGAGAAAACTGACTCTTAAACTAATTAAAAGTCTAGGCCTAAAACATCTAGCATTTTAATGCTCACATCTCAACCCGAGCCCAAAACCAAAGAAGATCCCATCAACATAACCTGCAAAAATATATCAACAATCCATAATCAGTGGGGAGTAACTAGCAGTTCTCTCAGAACTAAAGAAATCAAAGTCTATTCCAGACATAGATTAGTAAGAAAGGAAATAATAAAGCCAAGACAACTACAACATGCATTCATATCCATAAAGCTCACAAGTGATTCAAGAGAAATTAAATATCAAGTAAATAAAGATAAAAAGAATAAGTCATCTCAAGAGTACTTAATTAATAATAAAAGCAAAGGTATAACAAGTTATCGAGTCAGATGTCGAACACCAGTGAATCGCAATTCACTTCTTAAGGTTTGTCAGATCGCAATCTCCAGGTCAGTCTATGGGCTTACGTTCCCTACTGCATGTGTCTAAGAATGGCAAAACTCCCGATGCAGGGTAGAACACGCAGAACTCCCTGACCTCTCGGACGACAACAATTAACCCAGGTTTACCCCTAGTTCGCAAACCAGGTGGTTGGCATGTTCTTCACCGGGGACTACATTTATTCCACCGGATGTTCTTATCTCAAAATAAAATCATAAATATAATCAAAATATCATTCAGCTCAAAAATATTCATCAAAAGGGATGCCACCCGGCCTTATATCCATAATTCATCAAAAGATATCTCTTCAAAATTTCTTCAAAGTAGTAGCTTATAAACTTACAACAAATATCTCAACAACAAATACTTTGCGCACCACAAAGCACAAACAACGACAATTAAAGAGTTTACAACACCAACAGTATCAACCATAAATTAATCACATCGCATAAGATCACCAACTCCATGTAAAACATACGCACAAGAACATACGAAAAATCATACAACACAAAACTGTGCGCTCGGCGCATGAGCTTGCGCTCAGCGCCAACCTCTGCATCTGGCGCGCGGACCATCCTGCGTCTGACGCCACCACCAATTAACACCAAAGCTCATTAAATCGACAAAACGTACATGATTAATCATTTTTACATAAACCAAACGTAAATATAATGATACTCAATAATAAGCATAGTAACCTACAAATCATCAGCTTCCAAGAATATAAAAAGTCTCAAATTATTTCTAATTATTAAACCCTTAAATAATTAAAAAGAACAAACTCAAACTCTTAACAAAAACACAATAAAAATTATTAAGCAAATAAAACCGAACCGTAAAATATCAAAAAAATTATCATAAGACCATTATAACTCTACTGACGTAGTACAAATTTTATTTCAAATTTTCAGACTCTAAAAGTAATATTAAACATTATTTTACAGATTACTCAAATAAGCCAATAAAATAATTAAAAATAGAAATAAACTCCCAAAAATTACCAAAAATTCACATAACGTGTATAAACCCAAGGTAATACATATTATACAAAGAAATAAATTTTTAGGCCTCAAAAAGTATAATATTCAAGATTTAAATACTGACAAACACGAAAATGCAAATAAAGAGAATTCAATTAAAGAAACCCATAAACAGTAGACAAAAATTATTCTAAGGCATGAAAACGCACTATACCCATAACATTATTCACAAAAAATAATTTCGGCAATTATAAAGTTCGTTCACTAATTATTTAATAAATAAGTCATAAACACACGAATTACCAAATAAATAAAATAAATAAGAAAACTCAAATTAAATTTATTTTTCTGCACATAATATACATACAGAATACATAATGAATGCTAACATAAATTTTCATCGATAAATTCATATAAAAAGTAACTAAAATAATTCCTAACGTAATAATCTAATACCGAAAAATACCCTAATCTATATCGTTCTAAGATAACTACTAGTTACCTGGAACGTCGGGAGGAGAGTGAGTCTAAATAGATATGAAAAATATGTGCATTCCAAGTTCTCTTCTAACCCCAAAGCACCACAAACGATAATTGTAGCAACAAGTCACTAGGCGTTTTCTTCTTGAACATTGAAAAATCTCATATCGTGCTGTTCTGTTCCGACCATGACTCCAGGTGAACTAAAGCTCGGATTCACAATCGCTCCGGTCATAGTGACGATAAAGATGTTATAAACGTGTTTCCCTAATTTGAGGACGATCCAACGGTTAGATCTCTGGCTACGGTTATTTTCGTGAAGGTGTGATAGGAAAAACCGGGTTGAACCTTTCTCTTCTTTTTTTCTTTTCCTTTTCTCTCTTTCTTTTCTTGAAAATGGCGTGGGTGAAATGAGAATGATGCTGAATTTATCTTATTAAAAATCAGAAGTTATTGGCAAGGAAAAACGAAGGGTTTAGGAGAATGTTAATGAGGGATTAAATGAGCGGTTACAAGATATTCAATGGTTAGCTTAATAAGCGCCAAAATTCTTCATCCTCCACTCCATAATTGCTGATTTTCGGCCAGCATGACAAGCCACACGTGATGTACCATTTCATCACTCAAGTCGGTCCAACAACGTTACAAAAATGTTACGCCACAAAATCGCATCCTAAACGCCTAAATAAATAACGAAACTAATATAACCTTTAAAACAATTAACTAACAACTTAAAATAAATATATATAAATATATCACAACATATAAAAATATATACACATTTTCACAACAAGTTCCAAAATAATTTAAATAATAAATTATTTATTTTTATGAAAAAAATATCATTTTAATGTAAACAAACATAAAAAATTAAAGGGTGAAAATTACGGGGTGTTACAATCACTCCCCCTTAAAAGAGTTTCGTCCTCGAAACTTCAAAACAACCAAGAGATCAAAAAAAAATACTCTAGATAAAGAACATTAAGAAAACAGAAATTGATGGATTTTAGTTAAGAACTAAACAACTTTGCAGGTATAAAATTTGATAACTCAAATAATATATATTTTATTTTAGAAGACCGAAAGAGTTGTATAGTAAATAAGTATGGTAACAACCATCATTTATAAAATGGGAAAGAACCAAAGACAAGAAGAAAGTTTAAGGTAAAAACGCTTGCACAATAAACTATAGGTAATTTTGCAAAAGAAGCAGGAATAAATATTTGCGTAAAATTATAAAAGAATAAATCCGATCATACAAAAAATATTTTTAGAAAGGAAACGAAGAAGCAAAAGTTCGTAAAGTAAATTGTTAACTTTAAAATAAATTTCACATACAAGTAAAAGGAATCACCCATTGTGACTTAATATCAACTCAAATAAGTTTAAAATTTAGACCGAGTATATAAATTTTATGTTCAAAGAATATAAAACAGATCAGTCAAAATCAGTGAATTAAATAAGAAGTAATGAAAACAACCAAAATTTTGCTATGAAATGAGAAAGCACTAAATATTTAAACAAGAAACAACAAATGGTAAACGAGATCCTTTCACGCATTTGAGTTTGAAAAAAAAAAAAAATGCTAATAAGAAAAGTAAGTAAAGTAAAAGTTGTTGAATGCTAACCTTTAAAACACAATAGTTTGCGTCTACATTTCAATCTAACACTAAAATAACTCATTAAAGTACTTTTATTTTCAAAGACTACAAAACTTATTACCATAATTAAAGGCTGAACAAGGATTAGCATGAAAAATAAAAATATTAAAAGAAAAATATTCATAAATATAGATGGTTAAAGACGGTAAGAGAAATTGAAGAATATCTTGAAAGACAATTTCAAAACCCCTTTCTTTTTCCAAACCATTATAAAACAATTGAAATTACACGTTTTTCAAAAGAGTTTGTCAAAATATTAACAATAGAAACATTTGAAAGTCAGAAAATAACTCTAATATAGGTATGAAATTCATTAAGTTCCAAGACCTAAAATATAATTTGGAATATAAACTCAAACCAGAATGTTTTGTAAATAATAAAACAGATACGTAGTACTCACATAAAAACAACACTTAATTGGAAAGAACGGAAAATATATATATTGTCGCGCATAATAACATATACTATCAAGCAACCAACAAATGAAATTAATGCAATGCAACACACATGACTATATTAAAATTAAAATAAAATGCTTTATTTTTAAATTGCAAAACACGAAACAAATTAAACACACAACTAAACCGAAAAGGCTATAAATTACTTCGCTTTCGCTGCGCACTCTGATAAAAGAGAAAATAAATTGCATGTAAGAGACCATGCAAATAAGATTAGCAAACTTGGTAGGCTAATTCCACCAATAATACAAGTAACTATACATATAACATATGCTCCATAAGCATGAGAGCACACCACATTTCCATAAGGCTTCCCCTTACTTACTCTACCCATAACACTCTCATTATAGTGAAACTACTAAACTTAATTCTAAACAAATTTTATATCCTATGGCTAACTAATAATTCTAAAGAATCATTAGCCACTCTTTTTCAGAGTTTAGGAGCGTTTTGCTCTGATACCAATTGTAACACCCTAGAATTTCAAAGCGGACTAGAAAGAAATAATAATAGTATTATAGGACGATGGCGGAAACATCGTCTTCTGGGAATTTCACTACTACAAGGAATGCGTTTAAATATCTAAGTGATAAAACCAACATAAATAAATAGTATAAATAAATTAATTTAATTAGATTAATATC
This sequence comes from Beta lomatogona, assembly GCA_947646795.1. Classification (NCBI taxonomy): domain Eukaryota; kingdom Viridiplantae; phylum Streptophyta; class Magnoliopsida; order Caryophyllales; family Amaranthaceae; genus Beta; species Beta lomatogona. The sequence continues at coordinate 2,409,815 of CANSNZ010000356.1, forward strand.
CAAAAGAGAAAACTGACTCGTAAACTAATTAAAAGTCCAGGCCTAAAACATCTAGCATTTTAATGCTCACATTTCAACCCGAGCCCAAAACCAAAGAAGATTCCTATCAACATAACCTGCAAAAATATATCAATAACCCATAATCAGTGGGGAGTAACTAGTAGTTCTCTCAGAACGAAAGAAATCAAAGTCTATTCTAGACATAGATTAGTAAGAAAGGAAATAATAAAGCCAAGACAACTACAACATGCATTCATATCCATAAAGCTCACAAGTGATTCAAGAGAAATTAAATATCAAGTAAATAAAGATAAAAAGAATAAGTCATCTCAAGAGTATTTAAATAATAATAAAAGCAAAGGTACAACAAGTTATCGAGTCAGATGTCGAACGCCAGTGAATCGCAATTCACTTCTTAAGGTTTGTCAGATCGCAATCTCCAGGTCAGTCTATGGGCTTACGTTCCCTACTGCATGTGTCTAAGAATGGCAAAACTCCCGATGCAGGGTAGAACACGCAGAACTCCCTGACCTCTCGGACGACAACAATTAACCCATGTTTACCCCTAGTTCGCAAACCAGGTGGTTGGCATGTTCTTCACCGGGGACTACATTTATCCCACCGGATGTTCTTATCTCAAAATAAAATCATAAATATCATCAAAGTATCATTCAGCTCAAAAATATTCATCAAAAGGGATGCCACCCAGCCTTATACCCATAATTCATCAAAAGATATCTCTTCAAAATTTCTTCAAAGTAGTAGCTTACAAACTTACAACAAATATCTCAACAACAAATACTTTGCGCACCACAAAGCACAAACAACGACAATTAAAGAGTTTACAACACCAACGGTATCAACCATAAATGAATCACATCGCATAAGATCACCAACTCCATGTAAAACATACGCACAAGAACATACGAAAAATCATACAACACAAAATTGTGCGCTCCTAAGTTGACTTAGGTTGCGTTCTATTCACCTTAAAACCCTTAACTTATTTGAACTGAATTTATTTGAATTGAACTGAACTTATATGAACTTATTTGATCTAATTGGACCTGATTTAACTGATTGAACCTAATTCAATTGATTAAATTTGATTGGAACTTATTGACCTGATTGGAACTTATTAGACCTAATTGAACCTAGTTGAAACTTATTAGACCTCATCGGACCTGATTGAAACTTATTTGTCAAAAATTTTGATGAGTGATAACATAAATTATTATTAAACTTTACCCTTCAATAAAATAGTAATTATTAATCTCTTATGAATAACATTTTCTGATAATCTCTTATGATTATTATTGTTAACCTTATTTGACCATGATTATAATATTATTTAGTAATAACATAATCAACTAATATCAATATAAATAATAAGATAATAGAAAATAATACAGTTATAATACTATATAATCATAGTGATACTTTAATTAAAAATTTAATTTTAGTTTATTGATCATTGATTATTTGGACTTTATTGAAACTGATTGAAAATTATTGAAATTTATTGAACCAGATTGGACATGATTAGACCTTATTGAACCTGATTGGACTTTATTGAAACTAGTCTGAACTAATTGGACCTAAAACTTATTTTTATAAGGTGAACAGAACGCGCCCTTTGAACTCTTGATATTATGTGAAAATAACAATGATCGACGATGTACCCTGGAATATTTCACATATTTAAAGTGAAATGTCCATACAAAATTACATTTTTACTGTTATATACTATATATGTATTAATATTATATATGTATATATATATCAGCTAATATAAAAATTGGGAGTAAGTAACCATTATGATTTAACATTAGGTATTATATATGGGCCTTGTTAAACAAAGGGGGGAGTATAGAATATTTTCTAGTGTTTTAAATAGCATCCGTTCCTCTTTCCCAGTTGAAAAAAAAAGATAAGATAAGCAATCGAATTTTTCTCTATCTAATTTTAAAGACGCCAAATAGTACGAAGAAAGATAGGCCTCTAAGGGAAAAAAAGGAAGCGGGGAATGTTACATTTCTAATGCGTTTGTCGTGGAAAGACATTTAATATGAGTGGCTTTGGGTATTGCTCCATCCGTATCTTTTTAGTTTATTCATTTCACTTTGGGCGAGAATCAAGAAGGAAGTACAAAAGTATGAGAAAGATCTGAAAATGTGGAGAGAGAAACTAAAAAGTGGATTCGCTATCCGCTCCTCTCATCTCTCTCTTCTCTTTTCATTGAAAACCCTCTAGAGGGGCTGCCATGGACGTTTTGTCCATGGTAAGCCCCTCTTTATCTCCTTTTTGTAGTTTCTCGCTTATTTTCTTACTTTTTTAGTTTTTTCGCTGCTTTCAATAAGTCACAACTGTGTGATGGCTTTAGTTCCTTTTATGTCTTTCGTAGTCGCTCCCTTCACGGTGGGTGTATTAGTTTTGTTTCTTTGTTTGTCCGTGCGCTTTGGACCCTGGCTCCAGTTGAAGGTTGATTTGTTGATAGCATTTTGTGCGGATTTGCAACGGCGCTCAGTACTTCGCGTACAATCGGTTGAATTAATCTACATCAAAACTAAAACAGATCGTTAGACCCCCTCGTAGAAGGCTTCATCAGACAGCGATGTGAAAGAGGGTATTTTGAAAGGTTAATTCTGCTCAACGATCGTGGTTTAGCCAGATTAGAATTAATTAGTTTCTTTCCATTTAATTTGTACTTTTCAGTTTCTGACTTCTTTTGTAGATGTCGTATGACTTTATATTAATGAATGAATTTTCACTTAAAAAAAAAAAACGAAAAAGTGGATTAAAATATTAAAAGTGGATGACATGGGTGGAAAAAGTGGAGAAAGTACATGTGACATGTTGTAACACCCCAAAATTTCAAAGCGGATAAAAAGAAATAATAGTTGATGGCGGAAACATCGTCTTCTGGGAATGTCACTAAAACAAGAAATGTGTTTAAATATCTAAGTGATAAAACCAACATAAATAAATAGTATAAATAAATAAAATTGATTAGATTAATATCCAAAAGAGAAAACTGACTCTTAAACTAATTAAAAGTCTAGGCCTAAAACATCTAGCATTTTAATGCTCACATAATGCTCACATCTCAACCTGAGCCCAAAACCAAAGAAGATTCCCATCAACATAACCTGCAAAATATATCAACAATCCACAATCAGTGGAGAGTAACTAGCAGTTCTCCCATAACAAAATAAATCAAAGTCTATTCCAGACATAGTTTAGCAAGAAAGGAAATAATAAAGCCAAGACAACTACAACATGCATTTATATCCATAAAGCTCACAAGTGATACAAGTGAAAGCAAATATCAAGTAAATAAAGATAAAATGAATAAGTCATCTCAAGAGTACTTAAATAATAATAGAAGCAAAGATACAACAAGTTATCGAGTCAGAAATCGAACGTCAGTGAATCGCAATTCACTTCCTAAGGTTTGTCAGATCGCAATCTCCAGGTCAGTCTATGGGCTTACGTTCCCCACTGCCTGTGTCTAAGAATGGCCAAACACCCGATGCAGGGTGGAACATGCAGAAATCCCTGACCTCTCGGACGACAACAATTAACCCAGGTTTACCCCTAGTTCGCAAACCAGGTGGTTGGCATGTTTTTCACCAGGTACTACATCTATCCCACCGGATGTTCTTATCTCAAAATAAAATCATAAATATCATCAAAGTATCATTCAGCTCAAAAATATTCGTCAAAAGGAATGTCACCCGACCTTATACCCATAATTCATCAAAAGATATATCTTCAAAATTTCTTCAAAGTAGTAGCTTACAAACTTACAACAAATATCTCAACAACAAATACTTTGCGCGCCACAAAGCACAAACAACGACAGTTAAAGAGTTTACAACACCAACAGTATCAACCATAAATGAATCATATCGCATAAGATCACCAACTCCATGTAAAACATACGCACAAGAACATACGAAAAATCATACAACACAAAACTGTGCGCTCGGCGCATGAGCTTGCGCTCAGCGCTAACCTCTCCGTCTGGCGCGCGGACCATCATGCGTCTGACACCACCACCAATTAACACCAAAGCTCATTAAATCAATAAAACGTACATGATTAATCATTTTTACATAAACCAAACGTAAATATAATGATACTCAATAATAAGCATAGTAACCTACAAATCATCAGCTTCCAATAATATAAAAAGTCTTAAATTATTTCTAATTATTAAACCCTTAAATAATTAAAAAGAACAAACTCAAACTCTTAACAAAAACACAATAAAAATTATTAAACAAATAAAACCTAACCGTAAAATATCAAAAAAATTATCATAAGACCATTATAACTCTACTGACATAGTACAAATTGTATTTCAAATTTTCAGACTATAAAAGTAATTTTAAACATTATTTTACAGATTACTCAAATAAGCCAATAAAATAATTAAAAATAGAAATAGACTCCCAAAAATTACCAAAAATTCACATAATGTGTATAAACCCAATGTAATACATATTATGCAAAGAAATAAATTTTTCAGCCTCAAAAAATATAATATTCACGATTTAAATACTGACAAACACAAAAATGCAAATAAAGAGAATTATATTAAAGAAACCAATAAACAGTAGATAAAAATTATTCTAAGGCATGAAAAACATACTATACCCATAACATGATTCACAGAAAATAATTTCGGCAATTATAAAGTTCGTTCACTAATTATTTAATAAATAAGTCATAACCACACTAATTACCAAATGAATAAAATAAATAAGAAAACTCATATTAAATTTATTTTTCTGCACATAATATACATACAGAATACATAATGAATACTAACGTAAATTTTCATTAATAAATTCATATAAAAAGTAACTAAAATAATTCCTAACGTAATAATCTAATACCGAAAAATACCCTAATCTATATCGTTCTAAGATAACTACTAGTTACCTGGAACGTCGGGAGGAGAGCGAGTCTAAATAGATATGAAAAATATGTGCATTCCAAGTTCTCTTCTAACCCCAAAGCACCACAAACGATAATTGTAGCAACAAGTCACCATGACTCCAGGCGAACTAAAGCTCGGATTCACAATCGCTCTAGTCATAGTGACGATAAAGATGTTATAAACGTGTTTCCCTAATTTGAGGACGATCCAACGGTTAGATCTCCGGCTACTGTTATTTTCGTGAAGGTGTGATAGGAAAAATCGGGTTGAACCTTTCTCTTCTTTTTTTCTTTTCATTTTCTCTCTTTCTTTTCTTGAAAATGGCGTGGGTTAAATGAGAATGATGCTGAATTTATCTTATCAAAAATCATAAGTTATTGGCAAGGAAAAACGAAGGGTTTAGGAGAATGTTAATGAGGGATTAAATGAGCGGTTACAAGATATTCAATAGTTAGCTTAATAAGCACCAAAACTCTTCATCCTCCACTCCATAATTGCTGATTTTTGGCCAGCATGATAAGCCACACGTGATGTACCATTTCATCACTCAAGTCGGTCCAACAACGTTACAAAAATGTTACGCCACAAAACCGCATCTTAAACGCCTAAAGAAATAACGAAACTAATATAACCTTTAAAACAATTAACTAACAACTTAAAATAAATATATATAAATATATCACAACATATAAAAATATATACACATTTTCACAACACGTTCCAAAATAATTTAAATAATAAATTATTTATTTTTATGAAAAAAATATAATTTTAATGTAAACAAGCATAAAAAATAAAGGGTGAAAATTACGGGGTGTTACAATCACTCCCCCTTAAAAGAGTTTCGTCCTCGAAACTTCAAAACAACCAAGAGATCAAAAGAAAATACTCTAGATAAAGAACATTAAGAAAATAGAAATTGATGGATTTTAGTTAACAACTAAACAACTTTGCAGGTATAAAATTTGATAACTCAAATAATATATATTTTATTTTAGAAGACCAAAAGAGTTGTATAGTAAAGAAGTATGGTAACAACCATCATTTATAAAATGGGAAAGAACCAAAGACAAGAAGAAAGTTTAAGATAAAAACGCTTGCACAATAAACTATAGGTAATTTTTGCAAAAGAAGCAGGAATAAATATTTACGTAAAATTATAAAAGAATAAATCCGATCATACAAAAAATATTTTTAGAAAGGAAACGAAGAAGCAAAAGTTCGTAAAAGAAATTATTAACTTTAAAATAAATTTCACAACGACAAAACACTAATAATAAATAGGCGATAAAGTAATAAATTATAAACAATAATTATAAAATTTGCCAAGTCGACACAAATGTGCATGGAACCACCTATTGCAAGCTAGTATCAACAAAACAATATTTGAAAGTCAACTTATCAAATCGACATTAGAGTTTACTGGAATCACCCAATATAAACTTAACATCAACTGAAAAAGGAAATTAAATCAAAACAGATAAAATGTGTCAACTTATCAAATTGACATATATGCCAAAGGAATCACCCGTTATGACTTAATATCAACTCAAACAAGTTTAAAATTTAGACTTATCAAATTGACATACAAGACAAAGGAATCACCCATTCTGACTTAATATCAACTCAAACAAGTTTAAAATTTAGACCGAGTATATAAATTTTATTTTCAAAGAATATAAAATAGATCAGTCAAAATCAAAGAATTAAATAAGAAGTAATGAAAACAACCAAAATTTTGCTATGAAATGAGAAAGCACTAAATATTTAAACAAGAAACAACAAATGGTAAACGAGATCCTTTCACGCATTTGAGTTTGAAAAAAAAAATAATGCTAATAAGAAAAGTAAGTAAAGTAAAAGTTGTTGAATGCTAACCTTTAAAAAAAATAGTTTGCGTCTACATTTCAATCTAACACCAAAACAACTCATTAAAGTACTTTTATTTTCAAAGACTACAAAGCTTATTACCATAATTAAAGGCTGAACAAGGATTAGCATGAAAAATAAAAAATATTAAAAGAAAAATATTCATAAATATAGATGGTTAAAGACGGTAAGAGAAATTGAAGAATATCTTGAAAGACAATTTCAAAACCCCTTTCTTTTTCCAAACCATTATAAAACAATTGAAATTAAACGTTTTTCAAAAGAGTTTGTCAAAATATTAACAATAGAAACATTTGAAAGTCAGAAAATAACTCTAATATAGGTATGAAATTCATTAAGTTCAAAGATCTAAAATATAATTTGGAATATAAACTCAAACTAGAAAGTTTTGTAAATAATAAAACAGATACGTAGTACTCACATAAAAAAAAATCTTAATTGGAAAGAACAGAAAATATACATATCGTCGTGCATAATAACATATACTATCAAGCAACCAACAAATAAAATTAATGCAATGCAACACACATGACTATATTAAAATTAAAATAAAATATTTTATTTTTAAATTGCAAAACACGAAACAAATTAAACACACAACTAAACCGATAAGGCTATAAATGACTTCGCTTTCGCTGCGCACTCTGATAAAAGAGAAAATAAATTACATGTAAGAGACCCTGCAAATAAGATTAGCAAACTTGGTAGGATAATTTACCAATAATACAAGTAACTATATATATAACATATGCTCCATAAGCATGAGAGCACACCACATTTCCATAAGGCTTCCCTTTACTTACTCTACCCATAATACTCTCATTATAGTGAAACAACTAAACTTAATTCTAAACAAATTTTATATCCTATGGCTAACTAATAATTCTAAAGAATCATTAGCCACTCTTTTTCAGAGTTTAGGAGCGTTTTGCTCTGATACCAACTGTAACACCCCAGAATTTCAAAGCGGAAAAGAAAGAAATAATAATAGTATTATTGGACGATGGCGGAAACATCGTCTTCTGGGAATGTCACTACTACAAGAAATGCGTTTAAATATCTATGTGATAAAACCAACATGAGTAAATAGTATAAATAAATTAAATTAATTAGATTAATACCCAAAAGAGAAAACTGACTCTTAAACTAATTAAAAGTCTAGGCCTAAAACATCTAGCATTTTAATGCTCACATCTCAACCCGAGCCCAAAACCAAAGAAGATTCTCATCAACATAACCTGCAAAATATATCAACAATCCATAATCAGTGGGGAGTAACTAGCAGTTCTCTCAGAACAAAAGAAATCAAAGTCTATTCCAGACATAGATTAGTAAGAAAGGAAATAATAAAGCCAAGACAACTACAACATGCATTCATATCCATAAAGCTCACAAGTGATTCAAGAGAAATTAAATATCAAGTAAATAAAGATAAAAAGAATAAGTCATCTCAAGAGTACTTAAATAATAATAAAAGCAAAGGTACAACAAGTTATTGAGTCCGATGTCGAACGCCAGTGAATCGCAATTCACTTCTTAAGGTTTGTCAGATCGCAATCTCCAGGTCAGTCTATGGGCTTACGTTCCCTACTGCCTGTGTCTAAGAATGGCCAAACTCCCGATGCAGGGTAGAACACGCAGAACTCCCTGACTTCTCGGACGACAACAATTAACCCAGGTTTACCCCTAGTTCGCAAACCATGTGGTTGGCATGTTCTTCACCGGGGACTACATTTATCCCACCGGATGTTCTTATCTCAAAATAATATCATAAATATCATCAAAGTATCATTCAGCTCAAAAATATTCATCAAAAGGGATGCCACCCGGCCTTATACCCATAATTCATCAAAAGATATCTCTTCAAAATTTCTTCAAAGTAGTAGCTTACAAACTTACAACAAATATCTCAACAACAAATACTTTGCGCTCTACAAAGCACAAACAACGACAATTAAAGAGTTTACAACACCAACAATATCAACCATAAATGAATCACATCGCATAAGATCACCAACTCCATGTAAAACATACGCACAAGAACATACGAAAAATCATACAACACAAAACTGTGCGCTCAGCGCCAAACTCTGCGTCTGGCGCGCGGACCATCATGCGTCTGACTCATCAGCGTGCGTCTGACGCCACCACCAATTAACACCAAAGCTCATTAAATCAACAAAACGTACATGATTAATCATTTTTACATAAACCAAACGTAAATATAATGATACTCAATAATAAGCACAGTAACCTACAAATCATCAGCTTCCAAGAATATAAAAGGTCTCAAATAAAACCGAATCATAAAATATCACAAAAATTATCATAAGACCATTATGACTCTACTGACATAGTACAAATTTTATTTCAAATTTTCAGACTCTAAAAGTAATTTTAAACATTAATTTACAGATAATTCAAATAAGCCAATATAATTAAAAATAGAAACAGATGCCCAAAAATTACCAAAAATTCACATAACGTGTATAAACCCAAGGTAATACATATTATGCAGAGAAATAGATTTTTCGGCCTCAAAAAATATAATATTCATGATTTAAATACTAACAAACACGAAAATGCAAATAAAGAGAATTCAATTAAATAAACCCATAAACAGTAGACAAAAATTATTCTAAGGCATGAAAAACATACTACACCCATAACATGCTTCACAAAAAATAATTTCGGTAATTATAGTTCACTAATTAGTTAATAAATAAGTCATAAACACACGAATTACCAAATAAATAAAATAAAGAAGAAAACTCAAATGAAAATTATTTTGCTGCACATAATATACACACAGAATACATAATGAATACTAACGTAAATTTTCATCAATAAATTCATATAAAAAGTAATTTAAATAAATCCTAACGTAATAATCTAATACCGAAAAATACCCTAATCTCTATTGTTCTAAGATAACTACTAGTTACCTGGAACGTCGGGAGAAGAGAGAGTCTAAATAGATACGAAAAATATGTGCATTCCAAGTTCTCTTCTAACCCCAAAGCACCACAAACGATAATTGTAGCAACAAGTCACTAGGCGTTTTCTTTTTGAACATTGAAAAGTCTCATATCGTGTTGTTCTGTTCCGACCATGATTTCCGGCGAACTAAAGCTCGGATTCACAATCGCTCCGTCATAGTGACGATAAAGATGTTATAAACGTGCTGCCCTAATTTGAGGACGATCAAACGGTTAGATCTCTGGCTACGGTTATTTTCGTGAAAGTGTGATAGGAAAAACCGGGTTGAACCTTTCTCTTCTTTTTTTCTTTTCCTTTTCTCTCTTTCTTTTCTTGAAAATGGCGTGGGTGAAATGAGAATGATGCTGAATTTATCTTATTAAAAATCAGAAGTTATTGGCAAGGAAAAACGAAGGGTTTAGGAGAATGTTAATGAGGGATTAAATGAGCGGTTATAAGATATTCAATGGTTAGCTTAATAAGCGCCAAAACTCTTCATCCTCCACTCCATAATTGCTGATTTTCGGCTAGCATGACAAGCCACACGTGATGTACCATTTCATAACTCAAGTCGGTCCAACAACGTTACAAAAACATTATGCGACAAAACCGCATCCTAAACGCCTAAATAAATAACGAAACTGATATAACCTTTAAAACAATTAACTAACAACTTAAAATAAATATATATAAATATATCACAACATATAAAAATATATACACATTTTCACAACAAGTTCCAAAATAATTTAAATAATAAATTATTTATTTTTATGAAAAAAGTATCATTTTAATGTAAACAAACATAAAAAATAAAAGGGTGAAAATTACAGGGTGTTATACATGTTACTAAGAATAGAAAAGTCAATAGTGTGTGAGATAAAAAAAACAGACCAAAAAGGAAAGTATGTAGATTAAAAAGAAACAGAGGGAGTATTGTTTACTCAACTAGACTTACCTAATTGTTTTAGTATCTCTATTATATATGGGAACTCTTGATAATTTCAGTGTCCACCCTTTTTTACCAATATACCCCTAACTAGAAAATAAAACTACAACACCTGCCACTTTATTAGTTTAAAAATAAAAATTAAAAAGGAAAAAACCGATCTAACAAACTGCAAATCAGTTACCACCCATCCTTCGACTTTGCACTCATAGCGTGCATATAAGACTAATAAGTCATTACATTAACGTAATTATTCATAAGTTTCATAATTGAAGTTCCACTACCCCCTGAGCAACCAAGGGAACCCAGATCAACCCCTTTGCAACCAACACAAACCCCAACACAAACTTCCACTACAACCAAGCCTAAAAGACCCCCAAGAACAAGGGCAGTTGGGTTTAAAGTTCCTAAGAGCACAGCAAAAAAACTAGGGACTAATGTGCCTAAAGAGAGGGGCAGTTGTTCTAGGGGTAATAGCAGCAGTAGGTCAAGGGGTAATGGCACTGCTTTTTCTAATGCTGATGAGGGAAGAGAGGATGAGGAAGAGAGTGAGGCAGATGAAGATTTTGAGGTTGAGGAAAGTGAGACTGACTCAGATGAAGATGCTATTTTCAGTTCTGAGTTTGTTGTTGAGGAAGAAAGTGATTTATGTGATGATGAGCTTTTATGAGCCTGGGTTTGAGGATTGTTTAGATGGTACATCAAATAAGGATAAGATCTACAAGAATGGGAAAATATGGACTGAAGTTCCATATGGATCCATAAGATTGGAGCCATGGTTGATTTTTACAAGCAAAGAGGAGTTTATGGATGTACTTAGGAACTTTTGTATACAAGAGGGGTTTGCCATTACTGTTGAGAAGGCTGACAAAAAGAGGTTTACAGGTTGCTGTGTAATGGAGGGTTGTGATTGGAGGATACATGCTGCTAGGTTGGCAGATAAGGTGAGTTGGGCAATTAAGACTTTAAAGGGGCAACACAAAACATGTGGGAGGTTAGAAGATAATCCCATGGTGTCCTCTAACTGGTTATGCAAGAATCTATCTCAAGAGATTGCTGCAAACCAAGAAGTGCCAGTTGAAGCCCTACAGAAGGTGGCCATGGAGAGGTTTAGGATCAAGGTGAAGAAGAGGCTGCTTTATAAGGTGAAGAGCATGGCTAAAAGGAAGATACATGAAGGGTATGATGAGTCATATGCTCTTCTTCCAAGGTATGCTGAAATGATCAAGGAAACAAACCCAGGATCATATGCCTTGGTTACATGGACAGGGAACACAAGGAATGTGGTTCCCAAATTCAAGGCATGTTTCTTTGCCTTTGCTACAAATGTTAGGGGGTTTCTAAGTGGGCGCAGACCTCTAATAGGCATTGATGGGGCTCACCTTAGTGGCAACTACAAGGGCATACTTCTGTCAGCCCTAGGCATTCATGGCAACAATGAGATTTTTCTCATTGCATATGCCATTGTTGACACTGAGAGTACAACCAGCTGGACATACATCTTCAGGAACCTGAGGATCTGCTTTGAGAAACTGGGATGCAACAGAGATGATTGGACATTCATCAGTGATAGAATGAGGGTAAGTTTTGGACATTTCTTACATTGCAATGTCTATTTTTTCTCCTATTATTACACTACTAATTTCAGTTGCTATTCTCTTGTTTAGGGTGTTGACAGTGCAATGAATAATGTATTCCTAAGAGCAACAAGGAGGGTTTGTTGTCAACACTTGTACATGAACTGCAAAAATGCAGGGTACAGTAGGGACAGCCTTCCACAAGCTCTTCTGGACAGCTGCTGATGCATACAATGAGTATGTCTTTAAGAAGTCAATGCAGAAGATTTATGCATACAACCCTGAGGCTGTGACTTATTTGGAGTCATGCACAGAGTAGTGGTCAAGGCATGCCTTTGATCCACTAGTTTGTTGTGATCATAACATAACAAACTTTGTGGAGAGCTTCAATGCCTGCACTAAACCATACAGGGACCTCCCTGTTTTCACTTTGCTTGAGGGTAAGTGCAGTTGGGGTCAACTTTTTTTCTTTGCCTTGGTTAAATTGATTAGATGTTAACATGTTTCCTTGTTTGTGCAGCCATAAGAAACCGGTCCATGAAGATAATTGGGCCAAGGTTTGATAAGGCAATTGACATGGATGCAAACATGCTCACTGATTATGCAAACAAGGTCCTACAAACTAGGAGTGATGAATCTAGGTTTTGCTTTGCTACATCATGTGGGGCGGGTGAATTTGAGGTCAAAGATGGGAATGTGAATTTCCCCATTAGGCTAGCTGATGGGAGGTATGGATGTGGAAAATGGCAAGGTTGTGGTATACTTTGTAAACATGCCTTGCGAGTAATTTTTGATGAGAGATTGGAGGCTGCTGATTTTGTATCCCCTTATTATAAGGGAGCAGCTTACAAGGCAACCTATGTGGAGCACATTCACCCCATGGCTGATCCATCTCACTGGCCTGAACATGACCTGCCCCTAATTTCTCACCCTGATGTTAAGAGAAGTGCTGGGAGACCCCAAAAGCAAAGGAAGAGAGGTCCTAATGAAGCCAAGAAGGGCAAAAGGCACAGCACTGTTAAGTGCAGCAAATGTAAAGAAGTGGGCCACAATGCAAGGACCTGTGGAGGTGGACCAACTGCACAAACCAGGAAGGAGAAAGGGTCTACATCAGTTGCAACATGGACTAAGAAGAGAGGGAGAAAAAGGAAAGAAACAGATGTTGCAAGTGCCTTAACCAGCCAACCTAAAGCTAAGAAGACAAAGACCACCAAGAAGAAAGCCTGAACAATGTTAGGATGCCTTAGCTTTTTTTTTTTTTTGTGATTTTATAGGGCCTATCATTTTGTTGATGCTACATTAGGAAGTGGTTGAAATGGTGATTTTTTGCTACTTTAGGTTTTTAGTTGATGCTACAAGGGTTTAAACATGCTAATTTTTTGCTAAACAACATTACATTGGTCTTTTGCACCAATCACATTACTTCACTTAAATATTACAAATATTACAACTACAAACATCAGCACTCCTACTTTTATTGTTGCATTTACTAGTTTTTGTTGTTGCTTCAGTTTCTTCTTCAAGTGCTTCAGCTCTTCCTTCATATTGTTCTTCTCTGAACTTTCTCCCTCATCTCTGCATATTGGAGAATCATGTTGGCTGCTCAGATTATGCTCCACACTCCCCTTGCACCATCTGAAATTGTTGCATGTATCACACTTGTAATACAGTCGCTGAGGATTTGTTGTTGTTTCAGAGCTTCGTATTGCAAATTTTTTTCTACATGTACAATAGGAGTTAGGTACTCTTATGTATGAAGATTGTGTGGATGAACTGTTTGAGTAACTCATGGCAAACCTCCTTAGAATTGCAATAACAAAAGGGTGAGGAAAGGGTATTGGATCCATGTATTTATAAAGGCAGCAGTTAATGCAACATAAAACTAACGGCTAGTTTCTAAAACTGGAAAAATAGCCGTTACAAGTAATTCAAAAATAAGGGTATCCGGTGCATTACTATTTTACTTAGGGGTATATGGTGAATATGTATTTTTCACTAACAGATCACTAACGTCCGTTAGCCAAAAAGGGCATTTTGGGTATTTCTTCAAATGTCAGGGGTATTTGGTGAATTTTTTTAAAGGACGGGGGTATTTGGTGAATTTTGAAAAAAAGTGGGGGTATTTGGTGAATAAATTTATTTGTCAGGGGTATTTGGTGAAAAAACCGTTGAATTTATTACCTTTTTGTAATTTTCTTTTTAGTGAGAAATTGGAAAATAGACGTTATAGCATGATAACTTATTTTTAAAAGAAAACATCCAAGAAATTCGGGATAAAAATAACAATGTCAATGGAATTAGGGTAAGAGAGAGGTGGGCATGGGCCGGGCCTGTTCACGGGCTCGGCCCGCGGCTTGAGGAAATAGCGAGTCGGACCGGGTCGAGCCTGAAATTTCCAAATTTTGTCCACGGGCCCGCGAGCCTGGTTCGTGCCCCCTGCGGCCTGGCCCGTGTTTTATGTTGTTTTTTTGGATTTTTGGCACTTTAAGGCTAAAAAACAAAGAAAAATGGCGTTCCGCGGACCGGCCCACGGGCCATATAGGCGGGCTCGTGCCGGTGCGGGCCTGAAATAAATTTTCTTGACCGTGGCAGGCCCACAGAGCGGATAACGGGCCGGGCCGAGCCGGGCCCAAAGCGTGCCTATTACCTTAAGTGTTAGAGAATAGAGATATAAAAGCTTGTCTATCAATCTATGTCTTTTATAGTTATATATAATTATAAGACTTTATTATGTTTTACTTTGAAACAATTAACATTGAATTGTAGTAAATTGGTGGTTAAACTCTCACATTTCATTTCAATTATCATATGTCCGATTCCTATTGGCTACACATTGTTAATATTTTTAAATGAGATCATAAATATGTGTATTAGAAGTTTGAGAAGAGTGTCACATGACACATACATTGGAGAGTGCCATATGACACCATTTCTTTGATAGGGACGACTTTTAATATATCTTTATTATATAAGTGAAAGGGGAGGAAGATGGTATCCTCTTACAAAAAGTCTGATATAACCTTAATCAATTTATATTGCCATATATATTAAATAATATCTTTTTTTTTTTTTCCTACTTGCCATATATATTGAATCAGTTAACAATGTAATTGATTTTGAAATTTCAATTAAATATTAAATTAAGGAATGATTTCCTCTTCTTACATATGTGTGCCAAAATCTGATCAAAATAAAATTGACAATATAACATGATTGACACAATCAAAAGAAAAAATTAAAAACTTAAATTTCATATTAATAACTATACTGATAATATTTTTAAACCTAAATGTTGATTATTACTCGGTAATCTCTATTATATGAATCAAACTCTTCCACTTTATTAATAGTCAATGATTGAACCTGATACACAAGCTTTCTTCTGCCTTATTTTTCCTTTTCTCAATATTATACTTACTCCGTTTTTTTTTACTCGCAACATTTTTTTTCATCAAATTCAATGCAATTTTTGGGTATGAGAGAAGTATAGAGGAAAAAAAAATAGGGCACATGTGATTAGAGAGAGATAAAGAGAAAGGAAAAGCAAAAATAAAAAGTGTTGCAAGTAATTAATTATTTTCCTTTTAGGAAAGTGTTGCGGGTAAAAAAGAACGGAGGAAGTATTTGAATAATGATGAAAAAATAACTAAAAAAACAAATGAAACACTGATTTAAGAAAAATATATCTTAAAAATTAAAAATAATAATAAATGTTTGTTCGAATCAAATTTTTTGTAACACTAATAAATAATAATTGAGAAAAAAAATGTTAATATGCAAAATTGCTAGTTGGTATAGATGTAGCTTCTCCCTCTTCTCTTGGTAAAGATAATGGCGATAAAGGGTGAAGGAGTCATGCTTAGCCATCCTTTTATAAGCCACGACTACCAATCACTACCTTTATCACCAACTTTTAAGCTCAATCCATAACGCAACCACCCTAGATTGATATCCCCTACCACCAACACACCAAACCCATGAACAATAGAACCTGATGTCCTGATCCACAATCGCCTATTGCCCAATTACAGTTAATTCCTAATCCAACAATATGAAGATCACGTCTATCACCACCATCTCAACCACCAAAAATAATGAAGTATTTTTTTTGGAAGAAATAGTGACGACCTAAAGGAAAACAGAGATAAGAGATTAGGGAATAGGGCCATACAAAACCACCAATAGAAAGCACAAATTTTGGACTATTGGTGGTTAGCTTTATCCCTAAGTTCATGTTCATAGTACTCAAAATTACTATTGATGGTTAGCTTTATCCCTAAATTCATTTGTTTGCTTTTAACATCAAACACTACAATTCTAAGTGTTCCGTGTAGGAGGCTAGAACGACCTTCACTTTTAGGTGTAATACCATCATCATTTCCAATCTTGAACTATCTGCGGAACTTGTGAGTTGAATAATACTACCTCTGTTTCATAATAATCTACACGGTCAGGTTTGGGGGAGAACCAAGGAAAATCTGACATTAGTGGTAGAAAGGGAGAAAAGGAGGACAGAAAAAAAGAGAAAGTAAGAAAGAGAAAAGAATATTAAGGACTAAAGTTAGACTAATATTCTTATAATTATATCCATCTTTTGATAATCACCACCTCTACCAAAGACAACCACTGCACCACCTCTTTATCACCGTCACCAGAGCCGCCGCCACAACCACCGCTACCACTAAAATAACCACCTAATTCACGCATAACCACCACATTTTTCAGAAAAAAATAATTTTTTCACCCCAAAAAGGCCACTTCATCTTTCCCAACCCACACCAACACAAGTTCAAGATTAATTAATAACCGAAATTGTAACAAACAGAAAAATGACAAAAAACAAAATTCAGCATAAAAATTGAAGGTAATTTACAAATGAAGTAGAACTAAAAATAAGGAGAAATTTCAACATCCTTGAGAAATCTCGATAAATTAAAAAAATAAAATAAAATAGA
This sequence comes from Beta lomatogona, assembly GCA_947646795.1. Classification (NCBI taxonomy): domain Eukaryota; kingdom Viridiplantae; phylum Streptophyta; class Magnoliopsida; order Caryophyllales; family Amaranthaceae; genus Beta; species Beta lomatogona. Next base: position 2,427,113 of record CANSNZ010000356.1, read on the forward strand.
TCTAAAAAAAAAGCATATCTAAGAACAAGCATGCAAGTGGTCGGAATTTTGCTCGGAACTTCGTGTCTTCATGTCGACGTTCTTTCAGATCTAAGGGGAAAAAAGAAATTCGTGCATGCAAGTGGTCGGAATTTTGCTCGGAACTTCGTGTCTTCATGTCGATGTTCTTTCAGATCGATCTAAGGGGAAAAAAAGAAATTCGTGCATGCAAGTGGTCGTCCTTGACTTCAACGCAGGTGGTGGACTTCACTATAAACGCAGGCGGCGAAAGAGCGAGGTAGAAGATGAAGAGAGAGAAAAAGGGTGACTAGATCTGAAATGGATAGAGAGGAGGGAATGGGGTTTAGGGTAAATGAAGAGAAAGAGAGAGAGGGAGGGGGGGGGATGGAGTTTGTAATAAGTGAGGAGAGAGGATGGGTGTAGGTAATTAGTGTGGTAGGGGTGCTAACCGAGTTGAGCAGCTCGCGAGCAGCTCGAACTCGACTCGGTCAAAGCTCGATTCGAGTTAGCTCGAGCTCGCTCAATTGAGCTCGAAACTCGATAACCTTGCAAGCAACTCAATTTTTTTCAATTAATTTCTCTTTGAAATAAAGAAATATATTATCACTCATTAAAAATAAATTGATCTAGTATAAAAGGAAAAAAATTGTAAAGAAAATAAGATAAAATAATCAAATGCCTAGAATATAAGGTGAACTGAAACTTTAAACGAGCTGCTCGTGAGCAGCTCAACTCGACTCGAAACTTAGCGAGCACGAGTCGAGCAACCCTCTGCTCGTGATCGACTCGCTCGATTAGCACCCCTAAGTGTGCGTAAGAATCATTAAAATATGTGTAAGTTGGGAGTGGTAGTGGAGTATGTATGGGGGAAGGGGAAGAATATTTGCTAAAAATAGAAAAAGCAAGAATGTAACCATTAAAAAGAAACGGTCCAAAAAGCAAATCGTGTAGATTAAAATGAAACGGAGGTAGTACTTGTTGGGGGTGGAGAAGAAATAAGAGAAATAATTATTTTTATTCACCTTCTTTCAATTTTTTTTGAAACTAAATACATTCAAGGAATTAGGGATCTTTTATTCCTTTTCATATATTTCCCTTTCTCCTCTTCCAATCAAACAACCTATAATGTACTAAAATAGAAGAAAGTGTTCAAGTTTATTATCACTACCACAATTCGTAATAATCATTATTGTCACGTATAACTTTTATTCTATCACTAGTGAATAAATAAAATGTCAAAATATATATGCTTATATATTGAGGAATTCCCTATATTCCCCCCTCAAGTGAGTCCCCTTCATCTTACCCAAAAAAATATATATTAAAAAACGTTCCGAAACAAGGAACGGTGCTGGGTGACGCTCTGTTGTCGGACTTGTCGCTCTCCTTTATGGTGTTTTACTGCATATAATTCACATATAATAAAAATTTATTAGCAAATGCATTATATGAGATTTGATTCCGTGCCTGTAAGTTTATATTTTTTGAAAGAGAAATTTTATTAATTGAATGTCAAAAGACATCTACAATAAGTATTAAAGAAAAACAAGATATAATGAGACACGATAAAATCAAATTCGTCTTCGAATAAAACACAATAAACCAGATCGAGTAATACAGTGCAACACCCTTGTATTTGCTGAATCACGCAGCTATTGATGGGGAAGACTATCATTCTGACATATATAGTTTGGGGAAGAAATTTTTTGATTTAACCATGTTGACAACATCCGAATTTCCAATACCTCGATGTTGATGGTCTTGAACTATAACCAATAGGAACAATTTTTCATACCATTTTTTAAACTTCCACGTGGAAAGAGAATAAAACCAAACTCCAAACTTCCATGAAAAGAGATAAACAACCCAAAAATTGGGTAGAAAACTCTAAAAAAGAGAGATATTGGAAGATTATTAGTAGCAAAAACAATAAAAACTAGAAGAAAAAAGAAGAATTAGGGGCCTACCACCATCGAAAGGATGATGGCAGCCCCAAAGTAGAAGAAGAGGATTAGGGTTTTTTGAGGAGGAAGAGGAGAAATGGGAGAGGAGGATGCTAGGTTTTTTTCCCTTTAAGTTTATATAGTAAAGTATTAATTAATAAACTAAGTGATATTTAGTGTTATAATTTTAAAATAACATAGTAATAAATGAAAAATATTATTACCCGCGGCGTAGCCCGAACTTAAAAACTAATTTCTTTCCATGTATAAACCGAGTCATTATGGGCGTCGCGGTGGCTGATAACAGAATCACGAGAAAGTATTGGTTGAATTTTTTGCATTGAGATTCTTAACTACTTCCTCCGTTTCATTTTACTTGCTACACTTCTCAATTCACGGACTCCTAGGCAATTTTTGGAGAAGATAGAGGTAGAGAGTAAAAAGAAAAGAGACCCCATGTGAGAGGAGAGAGATAGAGAGAGTTTATTGCCCAAAAAGGAAGTGTAGCAAGTAATATGAAACTTCCCTATATGGAAAGTGTAGCGAGTAATTTGAAACGGAGGAAGTAAATAACAAATGACATTAATAGTACAAAAACCAGATTATGAAAAGAAACCACATAATCAATAAAATAAATCAACGTAATAGATTATTATTTAGTTTCTAAGAAGTAAGATGCTCTCCTACACAAATGAGAAAGAAATCACATAATCAATCAAGAAAATCAACATAAACAATATCATTACATACTTTTTTTTGTTCTTGGAACATTGCTCCTTATGTATAAAAAAATAATGGAAAATTTAGGCGGAAAATTTTCTACCATGAGATGACATATCCTCGAATTTACGTTAGTAAAAATTAACTAGTTTTTGGATCCATGCATATTGCAATGCACTACAAAACTTTTTTTTTTGACAAGACACTACAAAACCTGTTCAGAGACAAAATAAGGACCACTAAAGTGTTTGTTAAAAAAATAGGACCACTAAAGTGGACTGGTCTCGGTTGTCACGAACCTCCATGATTGGTGTGTAAAAACTAAAAACTTTCAAATAAGGTTTCCCCTTGGGACTTACTCCCTCCGTTTCATTTTAATTTACTCACTTCACTTTGGGGGAGAACCAAGGAGAAAGTGCAAAAGTATGAGAGATAAACTGAAAAGGTAGAGAGATAAATTGAAAAGTGAGAGAGAGAAATTAAAAAGTGGGTTAAAATATTAAAAAGTGGATGACATGGGTGGAAAAAGAGGAGAAAGTAGATGTGACATGTTACCAAAAATAGAAAAAGCAACAGTGTGTAGATTAAAAAGAAACTGACCAAAAAGGAAAGTGTGTTGATTAAAAAGAAACGGAGGGAGTATAAGCTAAGCCCCCTAAGCTAGCCAATAGCATAACAGTCCAAATAGGATTCCCACACGGCTAGCAGCTGATACTTTAATTTTTCGTAAATAAATAAGAAGAATGACCTTACTAATTAACTAGCATTTTTTTTCTTAGTATATTAATCTAACTTTATAAATTACAGTAAGAGGACATGATAAGGAAAACCTTATTGCAAAATAATTCATAGCTAATAGACTAAAAAAATTGACCTTACTAAACTAGCATTTTATTAAAGTCATGAGACTAAGGTTATGTTCTTTTCAACTTATTTAAGCACTCTAGTGCTTATTTCAGATTTGATCAGATCAGATCAGATCAGATCAAAAAAGTTCAGATCAGATTAGAAAAAATAAGATCAGATCAGATCATATCAGAAAAAATCAGATCAGATCAGAAAAGTTCAGATCAGATCAGATCAGATCAGAAAAGTTCAGATCAGATCAGATCAGATCAAAAAAATTCAGGCCTTATCCTTAATTCTTTTTCTAAATATTATTATTATTATTATTATTATTATTATTATTATTATTATTATTATTATTATTATTATTATTATTATTATTATTATTATTATTATTATTATTATTATTATTATGTAAGAAATGACATGACACGACAATACGACCAATACTTAACACGAAATAAAACATGTATTTGATTGAAGTTATAAATTTTAATGATATTGACAAAAAGTCTGCAATTGCTTAATAATAATAATAATAATAATAATAATAATAATAATAATTTCTTGGACGCTAATAATAATAAGAATAGTTGGCTCTTTTAGCGCTTTTTGGTATTAATAAAGCTTACATTTTTACCAAAAAAAAAAGAAAAAAAAGAAAAAATAATAATAATAAGAATAATAGAACAAAAAAGTTCGGATCAGACCAAATAAGAAAAGTTCAGACCAGACCAGAAAAGTTCAGATCATATCAGATCATATCAGACCAGATCAGATCAGATTAGATCAGAAAAATTCAGATTAGAAAAATTCAGATCAGACCAGACGAAAAGAACATAGCCTAAATGAGTAGTAATAGATTAAGATTCGCTTTATTGGTGATGCTTTAATTAGGTTGATTGTCTTTTTTAGCATACATTAATGTTAGAGGTGTGAGTGTGTAGTGGAAGCAAATTAAAGAAGTAGAGATTTAAGAATTGGAAATGTGTGGCAAGAAAAGTAGTAAAAGTGGAAACACAATATGTAAAATAGGAGAGTACAAGAAACCTAGATATTTATTAGGGTGAATAACAAAACACAACTCTCACTATATAATAAACTCACTAAGGAATAATAATGAAGAATACTCCCTCCGTTTCATTTTAATCTACACACTTTCCTTTTTGGTATGTTTCTTTTTAATCTACACACTGTTGCTTTTTCTATTTTAGGTAACATGTCACATCTACGTTCTCCTCTTTTTCCACCCATGTCATCCACTTTTTAATATTTTAACCCACTTTTTACTTTATCTCTCTCACTTTTCAGTTTCTCTCTCCACCTTTTCAGTTTCTCTCTCATACTTTTGTACTTATTCCTTGATTCTCCCCCAAAGTGAAGTGAGTAAATTAAAATGAAACGGAGGGAGTAGTAGATTAGAAAGAGTAGTAATACAAGGAGAAATGGTAGGAAGGCTAGTGTATGTATGGCTTTTTGTGTTGGGTATTGGGTTAATAATTTTTTGTTGATGCCCAAGCTAACATACAACAGTGTATATATAGGTGATTATGTCGGCTAAAATTTGCCTTGCATGATTCATCTCATTAATCTAGATTTCTCTAGTTGAATGTCAAGACATTTTGCCGACTTCATGGCTTTTCTCCCCAAATGATTTTAGAGAAATCATTATCAATCAGGATGTTCAACAAAACATGTGATGAGAACACAACTTCATTGTTTTAGGCTTTTGGGTCCAATGGAATTTGGGCCATACTGTTGAAATTATAATAGAAATGAGAGAGGGGAAAGGAACATATTTCATTTCAAATAGTAAAGTACATTGGAAGCCTTTAAATAGGTTAAAGCATCCAACAACACTAACCTAATAAAAGGAACATGACTAAGTAGTAGAGGACATGACCCACTACTACTCTCCATGATAGGAAACTAACTAACACATGTTTTTTTAATCTAAAACCACCTAGTAACTTAAATCTACAAATTAGGAACTAATTACACATATTATTAGAATAGGGGTCTAATTTTAACATAAAATTAGACACCCCCAAGCCTATATTCTCCTAACAAGTTCATTCCATCCCATTCTAACCCAACATTATTCCTAGGCATCTCGCACCATCCTAGTCGTCCATTCTCTTCTCCTTCCTTTTGTTTTCCTTTGAATCTCGAACTGCAACAAACAATTTTTAAATAATCCAAAAGTCTTACCGAATGGATTAAACTAGGCACCAAATATATTAAAGAATGTGATTACTAAATGAATGAAACTGGTCACTAAATAGATTAAATTAGTCATTGTATTTAGAAAGGTGGTCCATTCTCTTCTTAATATTAGACTTGAACTGCGCCTAATTTTAAATTAAAAGTAAGCGGTCTCTTAATAAGGTCAATTGAACTATTAACTACAATAATTTATGAAGCACGTTCCAACACATACAACCCCACAAGCCAAAAATAATAGGAGCTCGTTAAACCAACGTGCGGAGCGTGTTGTGATTAATCTTTCATGGTTATGGATCGGGGTGATAATGAGCCTGACAAGCTCGCGAGCAGCTCGGGCTCGGCTCGATCAAAGCTCGGTCAAAGCTCGGCTCGTTGAAGCTCGGCTCGAGCTCGGACTCGGCTCGAGACTTAAACGAGCCGAGCCGAGCTAGGCAAAGCTTGGCTCGTAAACCTCGTGAACAGCTCGATTATTATTTTATATTAAAAAATTATTTATATATATTAAAAATTATATTAAGTATTTCTTTTAAGATACTAACTAAAGTATATATTAAAAGAAAGATAAAAAGAAAAGGTAAAAGCAATTAAACGAGCTCACAAGCCACAATCGAGCTCACGAGCCGAGCCTAAACGAGCTCACGAGCCGAGCTCGAGCCGCAAATTCTATCACGAGCTCGAGCCGAGCTCGGCTCCCCCAAGCTCGGCGAGCTCACGAGCCGAGCCGAGCCCATGAAAAGTTAATGGAGCTCGAGCCGAGCCTAGTGTTATTCGGGCTCGGCTCGCTCGATAAGCACCCCTAGTTATGGTACTATAAAATACATACTTTACGATTGAGAAACATATATGTTAGAATAAAATAACGTTATAAATCAATCTTGCACTACTAAACATTGTAGTTACGTGACTCGGTTTTCTCCTCGTCAAAAAAAGAAAAATAATAGTAAAGCTTTAGCTTAGCTTTTCCTACATAAAGGCCATGTTTGATAAATAGCTTTTTCATTGGCTTTTGGCTTTTCAATTTGGTCAAACAGCCAAAAAAAGTGTTTGGTTGTTGGCTTTTTGGTTGGCTGAAAAGTTGTCTTTTTAGCCAAAATGAAAAAGCTGCCTGGAGCAGCTTTTTGGATTGGCTTTTGGCTTGTTGGCCCACAAACTCTCTAATAAACAGCCAACAACTACAATTAATTTTGCCAAATACTTTTGCAAACAGCTGGCTTTAACAGCCAACTTAAAAAGCCAATACATACAACCAATGCTTCCAGCCAGTCAAACAAGCCAACTAAACCAGCCAAAAGCCAACAGCCAACAACCGATTGCCAAACAACCCCAAAATCTCTCTCCTCTATCCCAAGAAAAAGTGGGAATCGAGGGTGGAATTAGTGATAAAGTTTTGCTTAGTCATCCTCTTCTTGAGAATGAATTGGAGGCCAACAATGGGTATTCAACAAATGGCAACTCCTATCTTTCTTCAAGGCTTTCTTCAATGGCCTAAACGCCCATAAAGGTTCTACCCAAAGTTATTAAAATCGCGATTCAAATCTTAAAATCTTACGATTTTACGATCCAAAATATAGTAGACGATTCGATTAACGATTCTAGACGATTCTATACATTTTATTGACTAGCGAAAAGCTCGTAAATTTAAATCATGCTAACAAAGCAAATAATAGATATATATTGTTAGTTATTGCTAATATAGTGGGTAAACAACTATCTTTTCTAATTTTTAGGTCTTTTAACTTATAATTTTAGCATATTCAATGAAGATTGAGTGCAATATCTTGATTATACGTGTTTGTAGGATCTTACGATTCTACGATTCGATTCTATAGGTCGTTTACGATTCAAACTGGAATCTCGATTTTAACAACTTTGGTTCTACCTTTTTTTTGATAATTTTTTTTATGGACATTCTATAGTTTATGTTTGATATTATATGTTTCCTAACAAGCAAAATATATTGATCATATTCTAAAAAAGAAATGATATATGTAACTTTAAGAGCTGATTATAAGAAGCTAAAAGTAGATGTACTTCCTCCATTCTAAATTACCTGCAGCAAATGTACTTTTACACTATGCGTATATTCCATTTTAACCACATAGCATGATAATAGGTAAGGTTAAACATAACCATGTGGAATCTTGTCGGATTTGTCTTGTTGTATACTTTTCCAATATCAACTTTTTATAATTTTTACTTATAGATTATAGAAGATATTAATGGTTAAAGTTGTGTATTAAAAGACGTGAAAACCCTAGTGTTGCAAGTAAGTTGGAAGGGAGGTATTATTAAGCAATAATTACAACATTGATCAATGCGTGATTTTAGGAAAGCACTAATAAATCTAAATCCATAGTACCTTAAATACCTTCAAACTTCCAATCCCAAACAGTGTAAAATTGTTAAAGTTTTGCTATATCGTATATGTTTCATGATGTAGATATGTTACCGAGCAAAGAAACTTACCATCACTTACTTGTTACGGAAACTAATAATGTTTCTAGGGACCAAGAAACTTGCTTTCTTTGGACTACTGGGCTGTTATTTACTTAAGTATGCTCCAAAGAGAAACTTTAATGTGTATAAATGTCCCAAAAAAGGAATGACCAAGACATGTTTTAAAAGTAACGTTTGCATATGCTAATAAAAGTAGGTTTCGTTGATAGTATTAACATAGGTATGAGATTGAGTAGCACGAGTAATAATACAATAGAAATAAGTAGGACATAATATATTTTTCCATATATATATATATATATATATATATATATATATATATATACACACTACCTTTGGTTTTTGTCAGTTTAGCCATTTCTTTGGGGCGCATTTATTGAGACACTAATTCGAATCTTAATATCTCTAATTATCAATAAGCAAAAATTACAAAAAGTTGATAGTTGGATAATACACAATGAGACGAATCTAACAAGATCTCACACACTATAATTTTCCTTAAGAACAAATCACAAGAGATAGTCAAAATCATGTATGTTAATAGTGTCAAAAGTCAAAACGGGTGAACTAATAAAAAAACGAGTGAACTAACAAGATCTCCACCTTGACTTGAAACCGATCAAACAAGATAGCTCCACCTTGAACTGAAAACCAAAAATGATGTTCACCATAAACATAGAACCCCCACCTTAAACAAAATTCCATAAGCCTAATCACTTTAGGCAATCAACAACGGACATACTCTATAAACTGTGTACCGATGCGTCTTCGAACACAAAACTCCGTATACGAAACCATCACATGGCCTAGATTGAGAGTATAAAGTCACCAACGCCAAGCATGCTTATTTAAATTGACCAAATTCTCTTCAAACACTTCTTCATCTCAACAACAAACTCAAGCAATTCTAGAAAACCAATTGACATCAATAATTTCTAAATTGCAATGGTACTTAACAAAACACAAAAGTACCTAATTTGAGATAAGAAATAGCATAACTAGAACAAAATCTAATGCATAACCAAGATTGCTACTTTATTACAAACTCAAAAGCAATCTATCATAGACTCCATATCAAAAAATCCACACGGTATCTCATTTCACCAAGAGATCTCAAAGGGCACCAATCATAAAGAGATCGTAGAAACCGCAGCCCAAAAACTTGTAACCCTAAAGTACAAGATCATCATCAAGAACATTGTTGGCGATATTTGCGGATTGGTCCTCATTGGACTTTTCCCCATTCTTCTTCTTTAATTTCCAACACTCAGCTTTGATATGACCCTTCACATGACAATAGTTACAAATTTTATTTTTACGAAAGTTCTTTCCACCATGAGCAACCAAAGCATTAGTTTGAGCATATTTATTAATCAACTTATTGTCAATTAAATCTCTTTGAGTTAAGGCATCCTTAACATCCTGCAAACTCAAATCATCTCTACCATACAATAAAGTATCTCGAAAATGCTTATACGAAGGTGGTAAAGAACACAACAACCTAATAGCCATATCCTCGTCATCGATCTGATCAACATCGATGTTTTGCAAATCCATAATAATAGAGAATAATTCATCTAAATGAGACTCAAGCGGTTTACCTTCTTATAGACTGAGATCATGAAGTCTAGATTTGAGTAGTAGACGGTTGGTCGCGCTCTTTGTCATATAAAGTGACTCCAATTTCAACCACAAACCCGCTGCAGTTGTCTCCTTGGCAACCTCTCTCAAAACTTCATTAGATAAACTTAAATGAATCGCCGAGAGTGCCTTCAAATCGATCTCCTCCCATTGATCATCTGTCATACCCGAAGGCCTTTTGGATGCACCTTCAAGAGCCTTGTGACAGCCACTTTGAACCAAGATGGCTTTCATCTTCAATTGCCATAGGCCAAAATTTACTTGCCTATCAAATTTCCCAATATTGAATTTCAATTTCATTGACATAATTGAATCAAACTAGTTCTATAAACACCTAAGATCTTAAACAACCAAACTCTGATACCAATTTGTTAGGAATCGGGGTGTTGTAGTTTGATTAATGCGGAATAAAATCAATGAAATAATAAGGAAGAGAAAAACAATAAAAAAGATAAACAAAAGAACACAAGGATTTACGTGGTTCGGTCAAAATAGACCTACGTTCACAAGTGGGGGATTCTAGCTTCTTCACTATGATGGAGAAAAACAGAGAGAATAATTACAAGGAGTCCTAAAATTCTAGAGGCTAAAAGTGTGTCATAAGTTGTGTCAAAATAATGAACACCAAGAGGTCCTTTTATAACATAAGGAACCCTACACAAAAACCCTAGAATATACTCCGTACAAAACCTTAAAAAGAAAATTCATTCGGAAACGCGTCTCGCAAACCGCGAGGCGCGGTGATGGCCGCGAGTCGCGGTATGCTCTCGGCAGTTCTTCGACGGGCGTAACTTTCTCGTTTCTCAGCGGAATTGGGCATACGACCTATCGTTGGAAAGCTCTTGAAACAAGCTATCACCTCCAATTTGAATCACATCAAAACCATTTATATATTGAGAGATATGTGTATTCAAAGTCAGCCTTGTGCCATTCATAAGATTAAAAGTCACAAATAACAAGAACCAATCTAGGCCCTTAGATCATCATAAATAAATGCTCAAGATGCTTCCCGTGTGATAAATGACATATTTGTAATTAATTCGAAACTTACAAAACTGGTTCCAGCTTCTAGAAAAGTAAAGCAAAAAGTAGTAAAATTAGATGAAATTGATTGAAGTAAATGAAATTGCTGAAAAGTAAAGAAATTGGGAACCAATTTGTGAAGTTGTAAAATTACGCTAATGCCATTAATAACATGGAAAGTATCTAGACTATTCAATTTTGATGATTTAAGGGTCCAGATTGATTTTATGTTATGAGTTTAAACTTACTTCTCAGTGGAAAAAATAATCATCATAGAAAGGGTAATAAAGTAACAAGGAGCGAGCATGCCCTCTATATGCTAACCTAAAAGATTTTTTTTATATGGAAGTGAAGGGACATAACTCTCATGGGAGCGTGTATACGTGATCGAGCATGTGAGCAAAATGATAGTGTGCCAGAATCAGGGCGATCGATTTTCGTGGCCTGATGATATTGTAATCCATTATGGTGTAATTGCTAAACATGAAAAATAATAATCACATGCAAACATTGCTGGAGGGCCAAACTGTTCGGACAAAATTTTAAGAAATAAAGCGCATACGGTAAATTTCACGTATTGTTTAGTGTTAGAGATATGTTATACATATGAATATATAAGAGTGTAATATAATTCCACATTGATATTGGGAATCATTATCATCTATATAAATATCTAAAACAACATCCTCCATGCCACGTGTCTTTAAGCTAGACAATTGATGCTCATGTGGCATGCTCTATTATGTTCAAAAAGCAATGCAATTGTCCACGTGGCACTGCTATTCTCTTCTTCAGTTCAACGTTTTTGTCAATTACAAGAGATTTGCCTTAATTCATGCGATTTGGATGCAAAAGTAATTGCATCAAAATATGCAACATGTTGATGCTCTCCTTCGAACCAATCACGCATTGTAATTGATATGTAATTACTGTAATTTAGGAAACAAGTATATTGTATTCTTTATAAACCGATTTACAAATCTATTCTTAACGAAATTGGTATTATTATTTGAATTAATTAAAAAATATTATCACCTCATTTTAGGAAACAATTAACAATTTCGTATAATATATATGTGTAAGGTTCATGGACTCCTTCGAACCAATCACGCATTGTAATTGATACGTAATTACTGTAATTTAGGAAACAAGTATATTGTATTCTTTATAAACCGATTTACAAATCTATTCTTAACGAAATTGGTATTATTATTTGAATTAATTAAAAAATATTATCACCTCATTTTAGGAAACAATTAACAATTTCGTATAATATATATGTGTAAGGTTCATGGATGAGAATATAAGCGTCCTCAACTTGAAAGAATTGAACGTAGAGCAAAAATGACAAGTGGAGATGGATGGCATCCAAAATTGGAACATTCCAATTTCCTAGATGTCGATGCAATGGTTTTAACCCTATTTCGTTCGGGTCGGCTATCATGCCATAAAGTGTCAAATGAGTTTATGGAAGATATATGTTTGGATTCGCTTAATTGGGATACTATCGAAGATGTACGTTCATCAATAGATGGCTGTAGGATGTACTTGGATTGTGATAGTATGATGTTGTACTACCTCCATTGTACTCCTCCAAGAGTTTGTAAAGTATGTGACAAGTGTTTCGATGAACTCGATTTGGTCAATGATAGTCTTATGCGTTTTAGAAATAAAGTATTGTTGGGTTATATAGCAAGAAATGATTAGAAAATGGATGTTGTAATTTCCTAATAATAGTTGGAATAATCAATAAATTTGTGTTCGGAATTCATGGAGGCTTGTGAGAAAATACTTTTGCCAATTTTACTATGCATTATTAATTCAGTCATTAAATATCTAATGAGTTTACTTTTTTTAGTTTATTATACATATAAAATTTAAGTCTTTGCTAATGTTTTTTGCATTACCAAGAAAACAAAACAACCTATCATTGAAAATTGTGAATACTAATTGTCCAGTCTTTGATGTTTTTGTGTTTATAATATCATACTCTTCGCTTTCGAGCGGTTATTTTATAAAATTACAGTCTTTGCTAATGGTTTTTTCATTACCAATAAATAAAAACAACATACTACCATATATTGTGTTAACCACTGTAATTTATTACCATATTAAATCCAAAAATTGTATAATCTACAATCTACAGATTATAATATGGAAACCATGGTTTATGAACCTTAGTCGATTTTTGGAAATATTTTTCCAAGGGATCTATATAATTATTAGGTACATACGAATATGTGAAATTTGAAGGGGAAAAAAATGCCAAATGCAATCCCATGTATCGTGCTGAATCCTTTTGTTCTGAAGATATATTACCATACTCAATATATTTGGTATTCGAAATTTAAACATGAAATATGTATTTGAGAGGTAATCTTTGACTGATTATTAGTACTATGCTTAAACTCTCTACAGTAATAAGGGAGAGGGGAATTAAAGTGTTCTAATAAATGGCTCCTCTTCCTCCAAAGGTGCAAAAGAAGAAATTGAGTTGTCTAAGTCCTTTAAAGGTGAACTGTGATGTTGGCGGTCTGAATATAGGTTCTTTTTAATGCTTTATTTTATTATTGTAATTCATTTACGAAATTCCCCTCTATATTATGAATTTGTAAGGTTATTTAGTATAGAATTTAATGTAGAACTAATGTGCGAATTTTTTGCATTAGATGTTCTTGGAGTTGTTATATATTTGGGACATTTTCAGTTAGACGAAAAACTGCTTATCAAACAACAAGATGTTATAATAATTGATAAGAGGTAAATATCTTTACTAAATGCTAAGTTTGGACGTAACAGAAATTTTGAGCCACTATTTGTTTATTTACATTAAATAATTAACTATTAACATTTTTTAGACATTAACGTTCTAACTTTCAGTTACACTGCTATGAAATTGTGCTTAATGGACAATTGTTGTCCCCACATACAACACGATGGTTGTCAGATACTAGATCAACCCATGACAATGTTAGCAAGGGGTTTGATTATTAAAGAAGACAATGGTAATCAATAATTTATACATAATTATTTTATAGATTCATTAGAGTTGTTTCTTATACATTAATGTTTTTTCGAAATGGAAACATTAAACAGGGACTTATTTGCAGTCCATAAGCAACACACATATCATGATAAATCCTAGAACTAAGCTTTCAAGCGATTTAAAGAGATGGTGAGTGATTCTAATACTCTTTTCATTTTGTATTTAATGGTCCATACTTACTATATCAGTTTGTTAAATGCATCGACATATATTAAAAGCACAATACAATTTAATATATTTATTGTCCTTTCTTACATAGGTTTTCCACGGATCAGTTTGTCAAAAACAAGGTCAGATGGATAAATAGGACTTCACTTCCAGTTAATAGATTGTTACGTATCTCAAATGCAATACGGTTGTCAATAAAGGATTTTTTGGGTTGCAATATGGTATGAACTATATGGTATACGATTTATTTATATATTTGTCTTATCGATTGCAATATATATTTAATTGATTATCCAAATTCAATGCAGGAATTCTATTGTAGGGTCATTGGGAGGTTAATTAGAGGAGATTGACATTGACATCCTGGAAAATGAATTGGTTAGAATAAAAATAGCGGATATAAGTGGGTCATTATATGTTGCTCTATCGGTTAACCAATTTTGCTTTTTACTTCATATCTCCATTTATGACCTACAACTACGGCTTAAAGAGGTTTGTATATGAAAGTATATTTTACCCTATATGTTAATCAATGATGAACATTAATATGTAACCCATTTCTTTGTTTATTATGGCATGCAGGTAAATTACAAGGACAGTTTCCGCAACCAAATTAACGCACGCATTGGTGATGCATATATTTTTGTGCTACAATCAACATCTTGGTGTTCAGATATGAGACTTTATCAAGTCGTTGATATTACACATGTCTATTGGGCCGAGGAATGTGCTTATCGATTCCCTAGCAGGGTTCATATTAATATGGAAGATAAATGAACCATTTTGTTATTAGCTATAATGAACTATAATTACTGGTTTATAAGTTTTGTTAAATCTTTCTTTTTTCCCATATTAGCATTATATAATATGTACTGGGAATTGACATGCTATCATGAATAAATATTAAATTTACTAAAGTCACTTCTCATTTGCTCTTATGGTAAAAGAAAATGTATTTTTTTTTTTTTACAATTTTGCTTTTTACTTGGGTTGTTAGAATGTATCAGTAATATGACGCACATTCATAAATATCATAATAATTAGTATTGTTGTGAAAATATAATTATTCACAATTCTCTAATTATTTGCTTATATTTACAGATCACCTTTGTTTAATAAATTCGTTCATACAATACATATTAATATATGTAATTTTTTGTCTCACGTATTTCATAATTTAAGTTAATACATGTATTTTTTGGCCATTAATGTTTACAACTTTAATTGACATGAAAATAGGAAACATATATATGTATATGTATATATATATATATATATATATATATATATATATATATATATATATGAAAATCATTAATTGATTATTTACATCATCAGATTAGTTAGTTAGAAAAACTATTGGAATTATGTAAGTAAATCAATCACCAATCGTAAAGTTGCCTAATTTTAAGATTTGTTCATATAATTTCCAAAAGTCGTGTATATTCACATTCCTCAATGAAACGTTTTATTACCTGCTATAAATAAATTAGGTTATGGTGGTAACATATGACCCCATGCATATAAATAAACAATGTATTAGTCACAATTAATTCATATAAGTGTTGTTAAAACACACAGAACAACAGAAATTTGGGTTAATATGGAATCCAAACGTCGAAAACTTATGAACTTATTTTGCATCCTCCCTAATGAGATTATTGTTGATATCCTTTCACTTGTTGGTGCTGCTGATCCTGACGCTCTATTTGCGTGCAAGTTTGTAAGTTGTACAATAGTTTTTGTATGTATAATATATTTTTGTTATAACTTTTTTGAGACTAATATTGGAATTTTTTGTAATTTTTCACAGCTGCAAGGGTATTAATGCTATGTCAAAGGATCCGAAAATATATCAAAATGTGTCTTTTGAGAATTTGTATATGCGTTCGTGGCGAATTGATGAAAATGCATCTAAATTTTTTAACCTTTGCCTTCTACACAATAATCCCGAGGCTGTTTTGCGTTATGGCATGGTATTCCTTATTCAACCCATAATTCTAATATATCAGGTTTTCCCATTACTTTATATTACTTATATAAAACCCCTATTTTTCTTATAGGTGCAATATTTCACTTATGTACTCTTGGATGAAGGGATGAAAAATATCGAACTGGCATCAAGTTTAGGCAACGTATTGACAACTTATTTATGGGGACTTCTACTCATATGCAATGGAGATGAAGAGCGACAGAATAAGGGTGTTCACATATTACATGGCGTTTTTCGTCGTCTTGGTATAATGGAAGTTGTTGAATTAAGAAAAAAAATCCGCACTATGATGGTTTCACTTTGGTTAAATAACAAAGTCGTTGTTCCATCGGCTGAAATTGTATCGTGTGCCAATGACCACAATCATGAAGATCACACTAATTGGGAAACATGAAACTTCACAATGGGTGTTGGTGATCTTAATAATCTATGTGATTCATACATTTGTAATCGTGAGGCTAGATTTTTCCTATCATTATTGAATTAGGAGTTGTTGTTATAGACATGGAATACGTCTTTATAAGACTTTTGTTTCCATTATGAGGATAGTTTTGTTTAATTTTGGTTTTGGTTGTTACTTTTTTTCCAATATCCAAATATCCAATAAAATATGATCTTTCAATTATATATTACCTTATGGTGTTCTGTATTATAATTAGTTATTTAATCCAACCCTCATGAATTTTGTATAATATATGCAAGATAAGATTATTGATTTCGTATAATTAAGATCACGTTAATTCATAGTCACTCATTATAAATATCAACCCATATGTCAAATTAAATTTACCAAATATGATGGTATTTACAAACATGCATTCAATACAAATATAGTGTTTTTTAAGACAAATTTACGAATTTTTTGCATATTATTATACACAAAACTGTTTTATAATTCGAATACAAACAATTATTCGTATGAAATCCTTTATAAATTTTTGTTATTGTTATATATATTCAAAAATATATATAAATCATATATATTATGATATATTTCTAATTAGCTTTAATGCAATTTTGTTTATGGAGTTTTCTACTTAAAATAATTAATAGCAATTATTGTGTTTTTAAGATTTAATGTCATTGTAATTAATGCCATGACAGTTACAAACTTAAATTGCCAAACTTATAACAACAGAAGACCATCATTCACGCATGGAGAAAGTAATGTTTATGGCAATTTATGGCAATTAATGGTTTGACTCAAAAAAATTGACCAAACCTACCTCATTAAATGGCAACTACCAACTTATGGCATGCAAGACATTAAATTGTCCTTTTTAATGACTATAAAATGCATTCCTTGCTGCACGGTTTTTTCCACTACCAAGCCAAAAAAAAAAAAAAAAAAATCGATTCACTCTCTTTACTAAGCTTAAACTCATAAAGTTCAAAATACCTCTCACTTCTCAAAACTAAATAATCATTTCAATGGATCCTAAAATTGCTAATCATTTGAAAGATGTTAATGAGGCTATGATGGAATTCTTTGAGGCATGGTCTACAATTGATGACCAGATTGGTGATTCTCTTCGAGCACTAGATAAATTAGAAGAAGAAGAAGATAAGGAAACCATGGGTTATGTTGGTATGATTATCTCATTTCATAATCACATCGAACTTGCTACAAAAGAAGCTAAGGAAACAGTTGAGTATTTGGATTCTTTAATAAAGCAATGATGTTCGAAGAGTTGTTGGATTATATGGAAATCGAGAAACTAATTGCTCTAATGAAGAATTAGTTACTTTTTTTTTTCTTATGTATTGTCTTTAATTTCCAAATAATGTGTATCATCTATCTCTATCAAATTTACATGGCCATGAATTTATGATGTAATAGAGATAATGGTTTAGTAATGGATCCTTCTTTCGGATCTATCTAAAAAACAATTCCTTATTTTATGTCTACAATCTTTTGTACGTTTTGTGATTTAAATCGAGAACGTTTATTTTATATTTTGCTTCTTTTTTTAGATTTCGATTTTATGTAACTTATTCCACATTGATTCAATATCAACCACATAGATTATTAGTCATGTTTCTTGGATTATTTACAAGTGGTATACAAATAGGGAATCAAATATGACGCACATTTCTAAATTAAAAAATAATTATTGGGGTGTGAAAATACAATTATTGACAATGCTCTAATTATTTACTTATATTTACAGATCACCTTTGTTTATTTGCTCTAATTAATATATGTATTTTTTTTGTCACGTATTTCATAATTTAAATTAATAAATGTACATTTTTGCCTTTTTTTAATACAACTTTTATTTAAATGAAATTAGGAAAAATATATATATGATAATCATAAATGAGAGCATACATCATTAAATTAGTGACATTTGCTGTAACTATGAGAATTCTGTAAAAATGTATCAATCACCAATAGTAAAGTTGACTAATTTCAAGATTTGTTCATATAATTTCCAAAAGTCGTATATATTGACATTCATATTGTAAGGTAAGCAATTATTGTAATTGATCTTCTTAACCAAAATTATGGATCTTATTATTGTTCTCACTGATGGCATACATATTAACCGGATATTATTACGTACCTACCTTAATTTTAGGGTCCGATTGGGAGTGATTTTATTCTTTCGGTTACAACCATTATGTTAATTCGAGTGATATTTATATACATATATCCGTTTTCAAAAAAATTTTAAAAATATTTATTATTGGGTTTTCCTTAAATCATCGTAATGACAGTGATCACAATCTCTTTATTGGAAAGAAGGCTCCAAAAAATTCTAAAAACTTTTAGTTCGAAAATTCTACTTATCATAATAATATGATGATATCGGACATTATGAGAATATGCTACTTTACATATATAGTGTAGGATCTGATTTGTGGTATAATAACTTACTACTTATATGTATATATACCCTACAAATCTACTATTAAATCATCCTTATTTAACTCACTTCAGTCTACCAAAAATACCTAATTATTTGCTTATATTTATAGATCACCTTTGTTTAATAAATTCATTCATACAATACATATTAATATATGTAATTTTTTGTCTCACGTATTTCATAATTTAAGTTAATACATGTATTTTTTGGCCATTAATGTTTACAACTTTAATTGACATGAAAATAGGAAACTATATATATATATATATATATATATATATATATGAAAATCATTAATTGATTATTTACATTATTACATTAGTTAATTAGAAAAACTATTGGAATTATGTAAGTAAATCAATCACCAATCGTAAAGTTGCCTAATTTTAAGATTTGTTCATATAATTTCCAAAAGTCGTGTATATTCACATCAAATTTATTGTGAATACAATTTTGAGGTTTCATTATTTACTTATATATACAGATCACCTTTGTTTATTTGCTCTAATTAATATATATATATATTTTTTGTCACGTATTTCATAATTTAAATTAATAAATGTACATTTTTGCCTTTTTTGATACAACTTTTATTTAAATGAAATAAGAAAATAAAAAAAAAAAAAAAAAAAAAAAAAAATTTGTATATATATATATATATATATATATATGATAATCATAAATGAGAGCATACATCATTAAATTAGTGACATTTGCTGTAACTATGGGAATTCTGTAAAAATGTATCAATCACCAATAGTAAAGTTGACTAATTTCAAGATTTGTTCATATAATTTCCAAAAGTCGTATATATTGACATTCATATTGTAAGGTAAGCAATTATTGTAATTGATCTTCTTTACCAAAATTATGGATCTTATTATTGTTCTCACCGATGGCATACATATTAACCGGATATTATTACTTACCTACCTTAATTTTAGGGTCTGATTGGGAGTGATTTTATTCTTTCAGTTACAACCATTATTGTTAATTCGAGTGATATTTATATACATATATCCGTTTTCAAAAAATTTTAAAAATATTTATTATTGGGTTTTCCTTAAATCATGGTAATGCCAGTGATCACAATCTCTTAATTGGAAGAAGGCTCCAAAAAAATTCTAAAAACTTTTAGTTCGAAAATTCTACTTACCATAATAATATGATGATATCGAGACACTATAAGAATATGCTACTTTACATATATAGTGTAGGATCGATTTGTGGTATAATAACTTACTACTTATATGTATATATACCCTACAAATCTACTATTAAATCATCCTTATTTAACTCACTTGAGTCTACCAAAAATACCTAATTATTTGCTCCTTATGGCATCACGAAATGATGTTAAGCATGTAGTTAATATTTTTGACTTGGTCAAGGGCACAAAATTTAACACTATTGAAGTTCGTTTGATTCGGGTTTGGGAGAAGCCAAATTTTATGAACAATCCGAAAGCTGAAAGTATTGAGATGATACTCATGGATGTGCATGTATGTTTCTTAAATATTACTTGAATTATATACTTTGTTTTATAGTTGTATATTGTATTTTTAAAAATCTATTTAATTGTCATATTAACCGTGTATTTTTAATGTAGGGTGACAAAATTCAAGCTACTATTCGTAGGAATCTTATTGCTACTTTTTGGCCACGGATCCGAGGAAGGAGCATTCGAGACAAATATCTAATTTTTTGCTACGTGAGAACGGTGGATCGACCGATGTACACAAGCATAAATATATGATATCAATGAATTATGGATCAACAATCCTTGAATGCAATCCATTGGATGTTTCACAATATGGGTTTGATTTTGTTTGTTTTGATGATATTTTGGCAAAAAAGGGTTCGGATGTCTATTTCATTGGTATGTTGTTTTAAACTTTCATTATTCCGTAGTGTGAGTATATTTATATAATTTGTGCACAACTTACATTGTTTATTTCTTACTAACGTCTTGGATATTCTAGATATTATTGGACAATTGACTGGATATGGTGAAATAACAAAAACTGCAAAGTCGAGATACATGACTATTGAACTTGTGGACACAAAGTAAGTGAAACGATATATATTGTTGACGTTTTTTCTTGATACTATTTATTTTTTACATATGTGGTACTCATGTTTTTATCAAAATTAAATATGAGTCTTTTTTTAAAATAGGAACACCAGCTTGACATGTGTTTTATGGGCTAGTACTTATGCTGATGAAATGATGAATTACATCAACACGTTGGGCGATAATGGTGGAATTATTGTCATACTTTAATATGCAAAAAGAATAATGTTCAAGGGTATTACTACTTTTAGTTAATTAAAAACATGCATCTATGTTTAAATTTTTTTATTGCCCTTTATAATCACATACATATATATAGTCACGTTTTTTAAATAATAAGTTTCATCTATATGGTATACAGGAGATGTTCGTGTGCAAAATTCTCGATATGCGTCAAGGTTGTTGATTAACAAAGATTTGCGTGAAATTCACTCCTTCAAAGAGAGGTTAGTTATTATTATTGATTATGATACAAATGTTTAATAAGATTGTGTTTATATAATGTTATAACAATTGGTATTTTAATTTATATTATTTAAAAGCCTACAAACTTTATTAAAAAAATACGACTCACTGCTATTTTAAAAAAACCCTACAAATTTTACAAGCCAATTATCACACAGATCTAATGTATGCGCATGTAAATGTATTAACTCACGTAAATAAGGTAATTTCATACTTTATATGTGTATATGCAATCTCATAGTGTATATCATATTTTTTTCAACTAATCATAACTATTATTATGTTTATATTTTTGTTATGCCACCTAATTTCATTTAAACACACTAATGTATTCATACATTTTAAGATACAAGCAATGTATACTATATTAATCGCATGCTAAAGAATAATTAGGTGGAATATAAAATATATACAGGTAATAATATGTAGATCAAACGGTTTTTCTCCACCAAATAACTTATTAATATTTTATTAAATGGCCGTATATTGATTATAATTATGTAGTTTAATTTTTTCTTTTTAAAAAAAATGTGTCATTGTTAAATATTTCATACCTTTATTGCTTATGTTACACACATGTAACAGGTAAAGCATGCAAGCTTTCATATCCTATGAATATATATATATATCTTACACTGTTAGTAAGAGTTAAACTCTCTTAAAGCATACAAAACATATAATAATATTTCCTTCAACAAACTGGAAACGTATAATGTTGACTGTATGACAAAAAAAATTAGACGATTTGAACTTTATGAATAAAATTGAGATTATATTATGTCATGTGGATCCTAATATTAAACTGTGTTGCAAGTATAAAAATATATACACTTTAAACAAAATTATTTATGCATACGAATTTTTGGAGTAAGTTCAATATATTTCTAACTGCATGCTTTTAAAATGATTACCAACAACATCTGTTGCAAAGGTAGAGACAATTTCTGGCCAGCTAACTCAACTATCAAATGAGAGTAGCGAATTTTTAAAGGAAGAATGCATCAAAGATATATTCGACATTGTTGAGATGAAGAAGGTGAGACCCTTATTTTTTATTTAGATTTCTCTATTTATCATAAAACAATACAAATCTTAACTAATTATTTTAATAAAAATATTGTTAGGCTTGTGTATGCGTCTGCCTAGCAACAATTGAGGACATAGATGTTGGATATAGTTGGTATTATGATGCATGCAATAGGTGTATGAGTGGAGTCGTGAAGGAAAATGATGTGATCAAGTGTAGGAAAGAGAATCAAATTGTTCGTTCTACAACACCAAGGTATGCTAATTTAAGTACATAATCTTCTACTATATTTGTTTAACCACATAATGTAATTTCCTAAATTATATTAATATAATTAATTGACAATAAATTGATTCCAGGTTCAAGATTAAAATCATTGTCTCTGATAGATCCGGAGATGCTTCTTTCATGCTTTTTGATAAAGAAGTGTCAAAGTTGATTGCCAAAACAGCAAAAGAATTAGTGAAATCTAAAAATGAGGTATTTTTTTAGTAATTCATATAAATATATGGTTTTATTCCTTACGTACTAAAGGTATACATACTAATGTGTTGCTAATTATAGCTTGCCGACAATGATTTTTTGAAGAATTCAAAGTTCTATTGGGAAAGAGATATTTGTTTAAAGTTACTGTTCCATATAATAATGGCATCGATCCAAATATGGTGTACACGGTTGCTAGCACAACTGATGATGGTGATTTAATTGACAAGTGGATGGAACTGTACATTAAATTGGAGGTACACGCAATATAATTTTATATATTCTATTAATTAATTAATGTCGATAACTAATATAATTTGTAAATTTTGTTGTACTCTTTGACAAAGACTCAATTACTGTGAAAAAAGAAATGGAGGTAGAAAGTGTTAAGGATTGTGAGGATGACAAGGTTAAAAAAAATTATATGAAAACTTCATATGACTACCATGTATATGTATATACACATCTACATAAATATATCTAACAAGTTGTTTTTCAATATTTAAAAAATTAACAATAGGATGTCGTCACTTTGGAGGTGGAGTCGTCTCCCTCGCATATCACACCTCAAAAGAGAGCACAATTAATCGATGAACATTCCCCATTGGGGTTGGGCCATTCAACAAGCAAGAAACACAAAGCCGACGTGAATGAAGAGGAGGAATGATTGATTGGGTCCATTTATATTAACTATTATGAAGTTAAAATAAAAGTCTATCAATAAGACTATTAGTTGAATTGTTTAAAGTTGCAATATGGATTTTGTAGTTTCATTTTCTGGACAAGTATAATTGTTTTGGATCCTGTTTGTTATTTTGTTCTGCAATCAGATACTTATGACTATTTTTTAATGCCTAATTTAATATATTAATCATTGCCAAAAATTTGTTTTATTATATAATGCATAACCATATTTTTGGTTACATACTTATGATTCTATGTTCTTACATACATTGACAAGCAATGCAAATGTTCATATATACTATCAAAGTATGGTATATAATTTTTACAACACTATATTTATTTACTTCATAACATCAATATGTTATTTTAAAATTCACAGAATTTACATTTTAATCTCTTTGTCAAACATATATAATATTTCCAATCATTAGCACACCAACATTAGTTCAATAAAACAATATGCAAAACTATTTTTGGGTCACTTGAGTGGCATAGTATAGTATTAATAGTTTGAGTTTGTGACAATATATGATTTTCTAAGTATTATGTCTCAAAAATAAAAAAAATTCACGGGTCTTTTATAACAATATACCAAGTGTTGAATATTTTTTTTTTGAACTTCAGTTTACGCATCACCTTAAACCATGGCCAAAAAAATTTACACACTCCTCATTTTATGTTACCACTTACACTTAAATATGAACCAAAGACTCAAATGATCAATCTTATAATATGATTTCATTTTACCACAATCTTATGTTAAGTAAAAGAGCACGATTTAGAATATCAATTAGATGTACATATATGGTCACAAATATCAATTAAACATATGGTAATATATGGTAATATATCTATGTTATGCTATATATATATATATATGTTATAGCCATTAATGTTACTTCGATTTATTTGTGTTTCCATATATCCGTTTTTTTAATTAGAAAATATGGTAATATATCTAAGTTATGCTATATATATATATGTTATAGCCATTAATGTTACTTCAATTTATTTGTGTTTTCATATATCCGTTTTTTTTTCAATCATTAATTATTGGGTTTTTCTTCAATCATGGTAATTTTACTGGTCATAATCTTTTTAGTGGAACAATAAACGCAACATTTCCAAAACATATTAGTTCGAATATTCTACTTACCATAATAATATGATAATTTATAAAGTAATAATTATTGGGTTTTCCTTAAATCATGGTAATTTTACTGCTCATAATCTTTTTAGTGAAACAATAAACGCAACATTTCCAAAACATATTAGTTCGAATATTCTACTTACCATAATAATATGATAATTTATAAGGTAATATATGGAGTACAGGTTATGCTATACATATATGCCACTTATTTATAACCATTAATGTTATTTATGGATAAATATAATTCATTGACATTGACATCTACATATAATCCCTAAACCATTCAAATCGAGCCAACTTTTATAGGAAACTTTCACAATTTCGATAAACCCTACATATTGACATCTATATATAAGCACAAAATCATTCCACTTGACCAAAACCTTGATAGAAATTTTCACAAATTCTCTGAACCCTATATATACATCACTATACAGAGATGATTTTCACTTAAACATACCAGAATTTTATGTCACATTTTAAATAATATTATAACCAATATATTTGTATAAATGAGTTTCTCTAAGAATAAGCATGTGAAATTTTTTTTCAAGTTATGGAAAGGAGAACGACATAGATGGGCATCTGTTGTTGAATTTGCAAAATTCCAATACTATTGGTGATCCAAAAGTCTGTAGGGAAAAGAGGAAGTCTATATTGAATGAAAAGCGGAGTACAACAAAAAGATTGAGTGTTTCCATTGAAAGATCTCCTTTTAGTGATATTTCTAATGGTATGTATTATGTTTGTTGATTGCTATTATTCTAATTGTAAACTGTATATGTGAGGTTTTTCAAACTATTAAAAATTATGTTCAAATAATTCTATGGACATTACACATTTATAATTGCATTATATGGATATTAGTACAATTGAATTAATCCATATATAAACAAATACATTTCAGGTTATATACAAGCAAAGGATGAAGAACGCCCTACTTTGTTGCATTGCTACAATTCAATTAGAATTGATGATTCTAAAGTCGTTAGGGAAAAGAGGAAAGCTATCTTGAAGGGCAAGCGTAGTAAAACCCAATCATATGCACTTTCCTCTCAAATATCTCCTTTAAGGAACGTTTCGAATGGTATGTCCAATTGACAAAGTTTTTTGGCAGTTGTTATTATAGGAGTAAATAGTGTTACCAATACTTTTTTTTGTATATTTGGCGACCTTATGTATATTGTACATGTTATAAGAATTTATATTAAATATGATGTATATTTTCTAAATACATTTTCATCTATTCAAATATTATAGAAGATTCATGCTCACATGTATGGTTTAACTAAGTGTATGAATAATGCAGATGTGATAAATTTGTCATGAAAGATATGGAAATGTTTACATAAACAATACATCATTATAATTATATGTTAGCTAGGTATTTTAGGGGTTTTTATTATATAGATTATGCATGGGTAACAAATAGGTTTGGGGAAAGCATCATAGACTTTTCATGAACACTATCACTTACTATGTCCACTTAACATATTTTTTGCATTTCAAATAGCTCGAAATATAATAAAAATATACATGTAACATTAGGTATATATACGTACAAATTATTTATAATTTCTTCCCGTTATTATATACATTAACGAACCCCTATATCATTAATCAGTCATGGTGAATCATGGCTACGTATTAAAAATTCTTCTTTAAATACAATTATTAATGTGAAATTGTTATGGATTATTTATATCAGATTATATAAGAAATTGAATATAAAAATTATGGATTTTAGATATTCATAAAATATGACTAAAAAAAGCAACTTTTCAATATTTAAACTGTAGATTTGAAGAGTCTTTGTACATACCAAATAACTTATAATCTGCACAATTCTTCACTTCAGCTATGATACGAATATCGACAACCACTTTGTGTCCCTTTGTCACATGGAGAAAATAAAAACAAAATATGAATAAAAATGTTGACTATAATTTCCTTTCAAATTAGGAAGGAATTAAATTTTTTGAATCTATCGAATACTACAACATACTTCAAATATTTGGGAAGAGATTTTTGCATTCACTTAACATTTCACGATCAATATGTAAAATCCAAAAAAAATTCATCATGCATATTTTATTTTTCACTAATATTATTGATAACCAACATTTCTATATACGATTTTTTTAGCATTTCTTGCATGAATATTTTTCACCCGTAATAATAAGTAACGTGTCCACAAAAATATAACCGTATATAACTTAAATAGTTTCTATTACTCTTATATGGTGGATTATTTGTACATGTATTAGATTAAAAAAAAGTAGATCTAATGTTAGTAATTCCAATATAATAAAAGAAAAAAAAACATTATAAAGAAAAAATGTTTCGACCAAACCATTATCTCTTAGTAAATCTGAAAAAAAATTAGTTACAATATTCAACCAATATCAGATCTGTAATTGATATAATTTGAAACTTTGTTGCATGTAATATTTATCTTCACTTCATATCGAAAATACTTTTCTACACCAATTTATATAACTCAAACAATTCTCACGAACTCATAATAACTAACAATCCTTTATCCGATATTTCAAACCAAATTCATGCATAAATCTTTTCATATATACGAAATAAAAAACAAGGTGTATATAAAAAACCATAAATAAATTCTTCCGCATATTAAATTAATAATAGTTTTGGAAATTATAATTGATTGCTTATTTTAATTATAACAAACCATAAAAACATCACCTTCACTGTTCTTCCTCAAACAAACATCCACTCTATCTTCACTTGAGCAGATCTGGAAAAACCAGCAATGAACTCTTCTAACCTTCTAGCAATTCAGTTTTTGGACCAACAAATTTGCTTCGAATCAAATTCTTTCAATTCAGCCCATAACTTCGAACTCATTATATATCATCAGTAAACTTTTGGATACCGTTTTAAAATTACTAAATTTGTACCCAAATTTTTTTTCCCCACCCTTTCTCCTTCCCCTTTCATAATTTTGGTATACTCATATTTTGGATTGTTATAAATAAAATTACGATATAAGAGAAAGGAATTTATTCCAACTACTTAGAAAGATAGAATAAGAGATAATTTTTTTGAAAAACAAGAAAGACGAGGGATTAAGAAGAGTATTTCTAATCGGCGAGTCTAATCTTTAGGGTTTAATTTGTTGTTTTCAGATATTTATATATTGAAAGAGGGTAGACGAAAGGTTATAGGAAGTTTCTAGAAAAACTAAATGTGAGAGATTACCAACACATTTGAGAGGGTTACTTTGTATTAAATAAGTAGCTTCATTTTAAGTATATGTTTAGGTTTTATTAGTGTTGACTTTATTTTTGTTGTTGGAAATATAAGTATATGTTTACACGGTTAATAGATTGGGCTACCAACTGTTTTGGGTGTTTATGATGAGGTTGGTAAATGGGCTATATTTACTTAAATGTACAATATTTACAAATACAACCATTTTAAAATATGTCATTCATTTCATTTTCAAGCCAATATCGAACTGTTAGCCTCTTTTGCTTTGTAGGTCACAATTAATAAATTACGATTACAAAATTACGTAATAATTACATATCTGATAAAAACATTATATTATGCCTGCCTCTCAACATATTCTTACTTATTAGAAAAACTAACACTCTATTAGTGTATTAAACTTCTTATGACACAAATATGTATGCACCTTAATATATTAAAAAAATAAATTTTGATATGTGTATATAATAAAATATATGATGATATTAATATGATCTCCATTACTCTTTTAGTTGCTATTGATTCACTTAATCAATTCTTATCAAAAGAAGCTGAACAAAAAATTGCAAGACAAAAGAGGAAGTTCATTATGTCAAAAAAACGTGCAAGATCTTCGCAAACCTTTGTCCATCTGAAATCAACTAATAATAAATGCAATTCAATGCAATACAGTGTCACTGACCTTTCAACATGTATGCTTATTGATCAAACAAATTTACACTATCCATACCATCCCATTAGTATTATATTTACCTTCTACTTATTTGCATGCACCTAACATGTCTTATATAATTCCATTACATGCAGTTTGCTCAAGTTCTAAGTCTCATTTGATGTCTCCAATTAATAATTATTCAAATTTTGGATACATAACACCATTATCTAATGGTAAGTACGTATATATTATCAAAATCTCTAACTATTTACATATGGCCAGTTCACATTGTTATGTATGTATATTTCATATCGCAAGGATCATATTCAGGTTCAATAGATGCCACACATAACTTGGACGTCACAACTATATCGCCACTAAGTGTTATTACATATTCTTATTCTGGTGAGTTTATAATAATTTTATTCTGTTTAATGGTATGATTCGCTAATCTACTACGCTTTATATGATATATATGTGTTAATTTTTACTATTTGATATAGATCAACAAATCGTGTCACAAAAAGCACGGCATAAACGCAAGCTTATAATACAAGAGAAATGAAATGCAGGTAGTTAATTACAATCTTTACATATATGACAATATATTTTTATATGGGATGTACATATAATGATCATTTTATACTAATTTCATTTACATAACATAAGACATGTGATTGTTTTGAACAGTTTCACGTCCATCACCATTATCAATGGACGCTATTCAACCAAACAGGTTCTGTAGCTCATTTAAATCAAAGACACGTGTAATCCGGGGTAGGCAACTCCTTCAAACGGTTTCAAAACGACTCATTACAGGTATATGACCTATTAATTTTATTCTTAAATCACATGTTGCAGCAAATGAATATCTAAAAAGATATTAGAATTACAATAGATAACGTTTTGGGAATATGACTTATATTATACATATTGCGCACAGATGGGGACGACAATGATAATGAGGGGAACCATACACAAGTCAATGATGATCCAAATTCCATATGGGATGATAGATTGGTTGATCAAGGTATAGACAATGATATGAATTATTTGTAATTTTAATTTTTTTTATTGTTATATATATTCAATAACATATATAAATTATATAGAATTGTAACTAATATATTTTTTTAAAATGTCTTTTAAAAAAAGGATACTCAGACTTAGGAGATCCAACATGTGTGTGCGAGTTTTGTGGAGCACAAATATGGTTTGCGGAACATGTCAACAAACGCAATAAGAATGGAAGACCAAAGTTTGGGATGTGTTGCTTGCAAGGCAAAGTACAATTACCTCTACTTAAATGTCCTCCAAAGCTTTTGGAAAATCTATTGAAGAAACAACACAATAAGAGCAGACACTTTCTTGAAAATATCAGAGGTTATAACATGATGTATTCCTTCACATCAATGGGGGCAGAATCATTACATCAGAAATACATAGTCGTGGTCCATACACATACAAAATTGGTGGTCAGAATCATCACTTGATTGGCTCTTTGTTACCAAAAAATGGAGCACGTCCAAAATTTTCACAACTATATATATATGACACTGAAGATGAAATTAAAAATAGGAAGCATGCTGCTAGGTATTTCTGAAGTACTAAAGATATTGCATGTGTTCTTTATATTATATGTTTCAAAAAAAATGATCACTATTATAATTCATATCTAATACTAAACACTTTTGTATTTGCCCAGTGCAAAAGACCCAAATAAATTTGAAGATCGCGTGATTGCACAATTGAAGGATATGATTGACCAGCATAACCCATTGGCCAAGTCTTTTAGAGTGGCTAGGGATCGTTTTGAAACAGAAAACAGTGAGGAACTAAAACTAAAGCTAATTGGACGAAGGGATACTGATGGGAGGACTTATAACCTGCCAACCACATCAGAAGTGGCCGCTCACATAGTTGGAAACATTGACAGCGCGGATAAAAGAGATATAGTTGTCCAAACTAGAAATGGAAAATTAAAACAAATATCGGAGCTTCACCCATCTTACCTACCGTTACAGTATCCATTGATTTTCCCATATGGGGAAGATGGATATCGAGTAGATAGTATGCATAGAGATAAGACGGCACCAAGTAGTTCTACAAATACAAGAGCACGCCTTACCATGCGCGAGTGGTTCGCATACAGGATGCAAGATCGTGAGGAAGAAGCCGATACCTTATTGCTCTGTCGTCGTTTGTACCAACAATTCTTGGTTGACGGGTACACTATGATTAAGGCGGAAAGACTATCTTTTGTCAAAAATAACCAACAAAGTTTAAGAGCAGACAATGTGAAGAACCTAAGGGGGGCTGTGGAAATAGGTGATTTAGAAGGTTCTTCCAATGGCAGTCGTGTAGTTATACCACCCTCATTCACAGTAGGTCATAGCTATATGAGAGAGAACTATCAAGATGCCATGGCCATTTGTAGATGGTATGGGTACCCTGATTTGTTTATTACCTTTACATGTAATGGTAAATGGCCAGAAATAACTAGATTTGTACAAAAAAGGGGACTACGACCCGAGGATAGACCAGATATCATATGTCGAATCTTTAAGATGAAACTCGACCAGTTGGTCAAGGACTTAAAGGAAAATGAGATATTTGGACGAGTTAAAGCTGGTACGTAACTGTCAAACACATCACTAATAAGATTTATCTATACATTTACTATATCTGAATTATATTTTTTTTTATTTAATGTATTGATTTTCATAATATATAATAAAACATTATTCTTTTGCTAACAAAATTATGTCCAATAAGGTTGTTCATATGCCGACTCTTATATAAATTTGTTATATTTTTAACCAGTTGTATACACTGTTGAATTTCAAAAACGTGGCCTTCCCCATGCTCATATACTTCTTTTCTTGCACCCTGCTGACAAATATCCTCAAGCAAACGATATTGATAAGATTATTTGCGCTGAGTTGCCAGATCCAATTGAGGATCCGGAGTTGTATGAGACCGTTACAGAAATGATGCTTCACGGTCCATGTGGTTCCTCCAACACTACTGCACCTTGCATGGATCATAATAAGTGCACAAAGCATTTCCCAAAGAGATTTATTGACGAAAAAAAGGTTGATGATGAAGGATACCCAGTTTATAGAAGAAGAGATAACGGAGCCTATGTTGAGAAGAATGGAGTCCATCTTGATAATCGGGTTGTTGTTCCATATAATCGACATTTGCTTCGTAAATATCGTGCGCATATCAACGTTGAATGGTGCAATCAGTCGAGATCGATAAAGTATTTATTCAAGTACATAAATAAGGGTTATGATAGAGTAACTGCTACTGCTTATCAAAACAAGAAGCGTAGCGATGATCCAGAAAATATTGATGAGATTAAAATGTACTACGACTGTCGTTACATTTCTGCTTGTGGAGGATATATGGATTTCCTATTCACTATCGTACTCCTGCTGTTGAGAGGTTGAGTTTCCATCTACCTGGAGAGCAAACTGATGTATACACTGACCAAATGGATGTAGAAGATGTACTTGACAGACCTAATCTTGAAAACACAAAGTTCTTATCTTGGATGGAATGCAACCAAAAGTATGATGAAGCAAGACAACTGACTTATGTAGAGTTCCCGACGAAATTTGTCTGGAAACAAGCTATGCGAGCGTGGACACCTAGATCCAGGGGGTTCTCACTTGGAAGGGTCTACCATGTTAATCCAGGTTCTGGTGAGAAATACTATTTAAGGACGCTCCTTAATTTTGTCAGAGGTGCTACCTGTTACGAAGATATAAGAACCGTTGATGGTGTAGTGTATCCAACCTTCAAAGAAGCTTGCTATGCAAGGGGGCTTCTTGATGATGACAAGGAATACATAGACGCCATTACAGAGGCAAGTTTCAGAGAAACAGGGCATTATCTAAGGAATTTATTTTGCATGCTGCTTATGTCTGGTTCCTTATCTAAACCAGAACACATATGGGAAAAAACTTGGCATCTACTATCTGATTACATTTTATACAAACAACGCCGTATTCATAAAAACAAAGGTATGGAAAGTGCACTATTTTGCATAATTATATTAAGCTCGCTTACTTGCATGTTTACTAATTGTCCATGAGAAAGGCTAATTATGGTTTTGATGAAGTCAACTTAATTTATAACTTCTTTTGCAAATTGCAGATTTAACTCTTACAGATGAACAAATTCAAGCTTTTGCACTGGCAGGTATTGAAGCTAAGCTACAGAGTAATGGCAGCAGCCTTTGAAAATTCAGTGACATGCCCTTTCCAGATGAATTAGTCGTCTTCGAAGGACAAAATAAGCTAATATTGGATGAACTGTCATATGACATAGATTCATTAATTGCGGAATATGACGCATTGTTTCCATGTCTAACTGAAGTACAACTAATTGTTTATAACGAAATAATGGATGTTGTGGATGCCCAATCAGGAGGTGTATTTTTTGTATATGGATATGGAGGCACAGGTAAAACATACATTTGGAGGACATTGTGTGCTGCAATCAGGAAGATGGGTGAAATTGTTTTGCCTGTTGCATCAAGTGGAATTGCTTCCCTGCTTCTTCCTAGAGGTAGAACCGCTCATTCCAGGTTTGGCCTTCCGTTGAATGTCTGTGAAAACTCTACCTGTGTAGGTATTCGGCCAGGTACTGAGTTGGCTGCATTGCTCATGAAAACGAAGCTAATTATTTGGGATGAAGCACCAATGATGCACAAATATTGTTTTGAAGCACTTAATAGAAGTTTAAAGGACATTATGCAAGCTGCTGATCGCGCTAATTTGCATCGACCATTTGGAGGCAAAACACTTGTGTTTGGTGGTGATTTAAGACAAATTTTGCCAGTGATACCCAAGGGTACCAGGCACGACATAGTATTTGCGACCATAAACTCTTCGTATCTATGGGATTCATGTAAGGTGCTGAACCTCACACGCAGCATGAGACTTCAATCGTGTTCTTCTCTTTCAAGTGCTAATGAAATAAGGGAGTTCTCGGAATGGATATTGAGTGTTGGAGATGGAAGAGCTGGAGGGCCCAATGATGGAGAAGTGGATATTGAAATCGCTGAAGATATTTTTATAGACGGAGGAGCTGACCCCATATCATCAATTGTGGATAGCACATATCCTTCACTCAATGATCACCTTTGGGAAGCTAATTACTTTCAAGAAAGAGCTATTCTAGCTCCAACTAATGAAATTGTTGAGAAGGTCAATGATCATGTGTTGTCAACAATTCCAGGTGATGAAAAAATATACTTGAGTTCTGACGCAATTAGTAAGGATGAAAGGAATATAGGGGCTCATGAAATGTATTCTACTGAATTCCTAAACACAATCAAGTGTTCAGGGCTGCCAAAT
This sequence comes from Beta lomatogona, assembly GCA_947646795.1. Classification (NCBI taxonomy): domain Eukaryota; kingdom Viridiplantae; phylum Streptophyta; class Magnoliopsida; order Caryophyllales; family Amaranthaceae; genus Beta; species Beta lomatogona. The sequence continues at coordinate 2,461,199 of CANSNZ010000356.1, forward strand.
CACAGTTTAAGGTTAAAAGTTGGTGCGCCAGTGATGTTGCTTCGTAATATTGATCAGACATCTGGATTGTGTAATGGCACAAGGCTGGTCATAAAGCATTTAGGCAATCGTGTCCTCGAAGCTACCGTCATTTCAGGAAGCAATGTTGGTGACAAGGTTTTCATCCCACGTATGACACTGACACCATCTGACTCAACAAAATTTCCTATCGGATTTCAAAGACGGCAATTTCCTGTAGCGGTGTGTTTTGCTATGACTATAAATAAGAGTCAAGGACAATCATTGTCGCACGTCGGTTTGTATCTACCTAGGCCTGTTTTCAGCCACGGTCAGCTATATGTTGCAGTTTCCAGAGTCACGAGCAAAAAAGGACTAAAAATACTGACCTGTGATAAGGAGAATAAGCTGTGCAAAACAACAACAAATGTTGTTTATAAAGAAGTGTTTCAAAATGTTTAATTTCATTCGCATTGTGTCTTGGATAATATTTATATATTTTTTTTCCTTATCATTTCAACATAAATAGACAATGTAGTCACTTATATTTTGTTTGGTTTTAGAAATGGTCTGTTTAAGCAAATACCTTCCCGTGCATTTTTGCACGGGTCCAGAAACTAGTTATATTATATAAAGCTAGAAAAATTTGCTTATGTGTCATGAACTCAAGGTCATGAAATCCTATGTGTCATTTAAACACTATTTTTTTTGCTTATGTGTACAAGGTATAAGGAATGGACAAGTGGCACTATGCAAATGGATTCTCGAAAGATTTCGACAAATCAGTCCATAATCAATGCAAAATCCCGTGAATTAATGTTCATAATATTCTAATTAGGCAATTATTGATATAAAATCTTTGAGTGCTTCAATCACTACAAAATCATTACCATTTTAGATGAAATTGATTGACTTAAAAATGGTATATTATATTATGAGATCCGATTTTGAAATCCACCTTGATTTAAGGTTCAACTTATTGTAATTGCTTCTTTTTTTCGAAATTAGTGGAAAACCTCAATTGTATGTACATAGTTGCAACTATAAATATAGACCACTCCATATCTAACACACCACTCTAAAACGTGTATAAATTCTCACATCAACAATAATCAACTCCTAGACATTTCAATAAGAGCTACTATTATACAATGAATAGTTTGGAAAGCAAAGAGGCACGTGCGAAGAGAAAATCACTTATGCTTCAAAGTCGTTCCCGAAATTCTGTATATTACTCAGGTTAGAATTATTATTATTGTTTTCAAGTTAATTACAATGTAATATAATTAATTGAAACTATGAACATAAAAGGCGAATTGCTTATAAATTTATAGATTTATACATGTTCACAAAAAAACTTGATATAACATTTTTATTCAAAATATTATTTTAAATTGTTAATTTCGACTTTCCAAAATTTACATACCATTAGCACTTAACAATTTTCTTTTAAATTTGATTGAAATTTAATCATTATCATTTATACATGCAACATTTTTGTACTTAACTTTGTCTTAAACGAGTATTTCGGGTCTCCGCTTAATCGAAATTTTGGAACCCATTATAGATTTATTTGAAACCAAAATTCTTTATAATTGAAATTTAGCAATTTTCAACATTTATTAGAATTCGAAAGAAAAAGATCCCATATTATGACTAAAGCTTGTATATGCACTTTTTATAATTAACATGATTACAATGTAAAATAGCTAAATTGGGTTGATAATATGATCGACAATTCCGAGTCAAACTATTTATAGTTAAAATTTACCAAATTAGATTAGGAAGTCAGCTTTACTTACATGCAAGACTAGATATGCATCAAATTTAGCTTCTTCCATATTTTCTTCCTCATTTTTGTAACATCCACCTTGAAGAGCCAACTAATCCAATAAATGATGAAAAAACTCCTTCAATTCTTCAACAATGAAACTCATTGCATGTGATGAATACACCAAATTTTTGCCCCAAACTCTTTAATATAATTGTATAGACAAATTCGAGTCAAAATATATCAGACAGGAAACAAAGTAACAAAGAATATTATTTCAATAAATGTATTGAGTACAATCTCTGTAAACAGTTTAGAATAAAAATAAACTAAGTCCTCTGATTCTGTTGCGTAGCTGGAGATGACACGTGTTGATGTCGACGTGGAGCTAAGTGTAGACTAACGTTTTGTCAACGTCAACCTGAGTTTGAGTGTCGGATGACGTTTTGTCGACGTCAACCTGAGTTTGAGTTTTGTTTGAGTGTATTCGAATGAGGGCTGACAAAAGCTTGAATCTCAATCGAATTTGTTTGAGCGTATCTGAATAGTGGGCACGGATTTGATGTGCTTGTTGACTATTTGCAGAGAGAATTCCAAGAGAAATTTATGAGCTCTTGAGAATAATGATTTTCTGGTCCCCTCAACTGAAGGAGGTGAGGTCTATTTATAGGGAATAGAGATCCCTTCATGGACTTGGTAGTTAATGGGCTTGGGCCCGTTTATGACTTGGAAGTCTTTTTTACCTTTGCCACTTGACCATCTTATTTGGACTAGTGATGTGGACTGACCCAAATATTTACAACCCAAATTATATTTGTTTGATTTGATTTGGATATCTTATTTGAGTGGGTTAAATTAATTAAATTGGGCTAATCATATTTATTTAGCTCAATAATAATTAATTTATTTTAATATAGAACACTAATAAATTTTTGGTGTCTACAAATTGCCCCCTCAAGACAGTGTCACGTACACGACTTGAAGTGTTTAATCGTGACAAGGTCTCGAATTTGATTTTGGTTTAGCAATTAGGTGACAATCACTGTGTTGTCAGGCTTTGTTGCTGAGAGTGATGAACCGCCTATAACTCTATTAAGTCTTGGACTTGGAAAAATACTCCTAATCGAACAAGTATTAGGTTTTTTTTTCAAGTATATAAATTCACACGACTTGCGTTTGACCTGCATATTAGCAGATAAATTACTTGGCACCGCTTTCAATTCGTGACAGTCGTTGAGAGCTGCTCAATTTGTTGGTCTTCGTCTGCAGACCCAAACATTGGGTTTGACTTGCAACTTAGCATATTAATTTCAATTTTTTAGAATCAAGGTATGACCCACCCACCTTATATTTCGTGCAACCACATCTGTGATAGATTTTTTTTTTCCAATTTGTTTTGCTTGTGATGAGGATGATCTCACGTGATCCGTTGATTGGTTGTATTGATACCATGACTTGCATATCACAATTCACAGTAGCGCAAACATGCTTTAATTTGATTCCTTCCCTTTTTTTTTTTGAATTATTATTATTATTTCTTAAACACATGTCACACATGGTCTGATGCTAAGCCTCAACAAGTACCAAAATCCTTGACGCACTTTGACAATTTAGTTGGATAATCCGCGTGATTTGGCACCCTTTTTCTTTTGATTGTCAACGACCATAACAAATTAGTCCGTCTTCTTTAGAAAACTGAACTTCAAAAATTTTCGTTTAATCACCACCACAAGCGGGATCAGTGAAGTGCCTTTTATTTTATTTTTTTGCCCTACTGCTGATATTGCAGAGGTGTATTTATTTGCGTAGCACTTGTATGGGCTTCTTGCAACCAATACTACGAGACTAACAAAGCAAATTTCAGAACTTTGCGTCCCTCCTTATAGTATTTTCGCCTGACTTGGTGCCTATTATTATTTTTTGCTTGTATTTTGATATACTTTGTTTGACTTACAGTACATCAAATTTTTCGAGATATCAAACTTCTGTGTTTGTCTTTGGAGCAATACCACAAGGTCTAGACTAGTAAGGTGATGATTTTTTTTACACCTTTTAGCCTAAAATATTTTATCTGTATATCACTTTTTTTTTTTTCATGTGTACCCGTGTATTTTTTTTTTCTATGTATGACAGTTTCACTTGAAGACAGGGACTTCGTTGCGACGGGCCATATGTGCAACTATGAGCCTGTCAGGGGTGTTATTCGTATGTTTTTAGCACTGCGACAATGTCACCTCCAGACAGTCCCTTGAAGATGAAGACGGGGATTTCGTCGCGATGGGCCATATGTGCGACTATGAGCCTGTCAGGGGTGTTATTCGTATGTCTTTAGCACTGCGACAATGTCACCTCCAGACAGTCCCTTGAAGACGAAGGCGGGGATTTCCTCGCGATGGGCCATATTTGCGACTATGAGCCTGTCAGGGGTGTTATTCGTATGTCTTTAGCACTGCGACAATGTCACCTCTAGACAGTCCCTTGAAGACGAAGACGAGCACTGCGACACTGATACCCCTAGACAGTCCCCTGACAGTCAGTCTCACCCTCAAGGTATGTTGTCTAACCCATATTTTTTTTAATGATTGTTCATTAACCCAAGCATTGCTTTGTTTAAACTCTTGCGGGCCAAGAGTACTGCATTTTGTTTTGTTTTGCCGTTCACAGTTTATACTCTTGCGGGCCAGGAGTATTGCATTTTTTTTTTTGTTCCGCCGTTCACAGTTTATACTCTTGCGGGTCATGAGTATTGTTTTTTTTTTTTTTTTTTTTTTTTTTTTTTGTTTCGCCGTTCACAGTTTATACTCTTGCGGGCCAGGAGTATTGCATTTTTTTTGTTACGCCGTTCACAGTTTATACTCTTGCGGGCCAAGAGTATTGCATTTTTTTTTGTTTCGCTGTTCACAATTTATAATCTTGCGGGCCAGGAGTATTTCACTGATTGCAATTTTTTTTTTTGGTGTGGCTGTATTCGAGTAATTTTTATGTTACCCTAGCTGCCTACGTACTTGCAAAATCAACAAATTGCTTTTACAAGATCAAGCCAACGTAGTTCAAATTCACATATATTTTCTTTCAACATATGCAGTTTATCCTCTTGCTTAGGAGTTTAACAACGCTCTCACTTTTCATGAGTAGTAGCGCTTCGGAAACTTGCCGTTGATAGGCCCCACACGTAATCCTTCGGCGTCAACAATTTTATATGCCCCATTAGTGTATACCTCTTTGACAACGTATGGACCATCCCATTTAGAACTGAATTTACTTCCTGTCTTGCGAGAAATAATGATGGGTCTTTTAATGGCTAGGACCATGTCTCCAACTTGAAAGGAGCTAGGTCGAACTTTCTTATTGAAAGCGCGTGACAAACGAGCTTGGTAGCACTCAGATTTTTGTTGTGCTTGGAGTCTTTGTTCGTTAAGTGCCTCCAACTCAGCAAGTCGAAGTTTATCATTTTCATCAGAAGTCAAGCCTTCTTGTATGGCAATGCGCAATGATGGAATTTGAAGTTCCAATGGGAGAACGGCCTCAACGCCATATACCAACGAGTATGGAGTTGATTGTGTTGCTGATTTATATGTCGTCCTGTATGCCCATAGAGCTTCCCCTATTCTTTCATGCCAATCACGTTTGGACTTGGTAACCACTTTGCTCAACAAACTACAAAGTGTCTTGTTGAATGCTTCAGCTAGACAGTTTGCTGGTGCATTGTACATTGACGATCTATGTTGGGTGAATTTAAACTTCTCACATAAACTTTTCATCAATTTATTGTAAAATGGTGTCCCATTGTCAGTGACAATTCTTCGGGGTACACCATATCTGTAGATGATGTGAGTACGAATGAAGTCAACAACATTCTCCTTCTTTACCTCGCGTAAGGGGATGGCCTCTGCCCATTTAGAAAAATAGTCAGTCGCTGCTAAAATATATGATTGCCCAGCAGATGATTTTGGCGTGATTGGGCCGACTACATCAAGTCCACATGCTTCAAATGGCCAAGATGCGACTGTGGGGTGTAATAGCTCTAGAGGTTGATGAATGAAGTTAGCATGAAATTGGCAAGCTTCACATTTCTTTGCATAGTCCATGCTATCTTGTACCATGGTTGGCCAATAGTAACCCATTCTTTTAATACGGTCATGCAGTTTTGGACCTGACTGATGAGCGCCACAAACTCCAGAGTGAGCTTCCTCCATGGTTTGCTTTGCTTCTTCATCTCCGAGACATCTTAACCAAAGACCATGGAAGGATCGTCGATAGAGAGTCCCCTTATAATATATGAACCGTGAGGCTCGACGACGAATCTCTGTCTTATGTTTTGGATAACTTGGCAATTTTGTTTGTTCCAAATAATCAATAATTGGTTGACGCCAATCTTCTTTGTCGATTTGATAGACAGAGATTATGTCAACTTCTTCAGCATATTCGTCAACATCATCGCCATCAGGAGCGACAACCCATCGTTTGCAAACGGGTACAAACATTGTTTCTTCTGCCCCCAGTGCGAAAGTGGCTGCAAGCCCAGCGAGCGCATCAGCCATCTTGTTGGCACTCCTTGGGACATGTTCTAACTTGATGGTATCAAGTTTGTCAAGCAATTGTGACGCTTGTCTTTGATAGGGGATTAGATCATTCTTTTTGACTTCGTATTCACCCGACAGTTGTTTTAGGACCAATTGGGAGTCCCCGTGAATGTCTAAATCTCTAAGTCCCATTTCAATTGCCATTTGGAGGCCTATTATGAGTGCTTGGTACTCAGCCATATTATTGGAACAAAGTTGAGTTAGTAGGAAAAAGTATGTCAGAACATGTTTTTCTGGAGAAACGAAGACAACTCCAGCTCCTGCACCGTCATGACGAGCGGCTCCATCAAAGTACATTTTCCATGGTGGGAGTATTTCAGTGAAAAACACATCTTCACCTGGCAGATCGTCTGATATCTCCCATTCTGCAGGGACTGGGTGGTCTGCAAAAAAGTCTGTTATTGCTTACCCCTTGACAGCCTTTTACGGGACATACACAATGTCATATTGTTTTAAAAGTATAGCCCACTTTGCAAGTCTGCCAGACAACACAGACCTTGAGAGGATGTATTTTATCGGGTCAGACCTCGAGATGACATGAACCGTATGAGCCTGCATGTAATGCTTTAATTTTTGAATAGCAAAAATCAAAGCAAGGAAATTTTTTTCAATAGGTGAGTAATTCACTTCAGCACCCACCAAAGTTCGGTTCAAGTAGTAAAGAGCTGTCTCCTTACGATCTTCTTGCTCTTGAGCGCACATTGCCCCCAGAGATCGCTCCTGTGCTGCGATATAAAGGATGAGTGGTTTCCCTTTTACTGGTGCCCCCAAGACAGGAGGAGAAGACAAGTACTTCTTTATACTTTCGAAGGCGTTTTTACATGAGTCATCCCATTTGAACGGGGCATCCTTTTTCATGAGATGGCTAAAGGGATGACATCTTCCTGCTAGATTAGAAATAAACCTTCGAATGTAAGCGAGACGTCCTTGGAGGCCATGTAACTCCTTGAGGTTCTTAGGTTCAGGCATCTCTTGGATGGCCTTGATCTTTGCTTGGTCAATTTCAATACCCCTGTGTCTGACAATGAAGCCTAGAAACTTTCCTGAGGTGACGCCAAATGCACATTTGAGGGGATTCATTTTTAATTGACATTTATGTAGTTTTTCAAAGACTTTACGGAGGTCATGCAAATGATTCTCCTTCTTCTTAGACTTTACCACCAAGTCATCTACGTAGCACTCCACAATTTGATGCATCATATCTTCAAAAATTTTCTGCATTGCACGCTGATATGTAGATCCGGCATTTTTCAAGCCGAAAGGCATGACTTTGTAACAAAATATCCCTTTAGGGGTACGAAATGCAGTTGCTTCTTGATCTTCAGGAGCCATGTGAATTTGGTTGTATCCAGCGGTACAATCCATGAATGACAAAGCCTCATGACCAGTGGTGGCATCAATCATGATTTCCGTTACTAGGAGTGGAAAGTCATCCTTCGGACACGCCTCGTTCAAGTCGCGGAAGTCCACACAAAGTCGTAACTGTCCATTTTTCTTTCGTACTGGCACAATGTTTGCGATCCAAGTAGGATACTTGACTTCGCGAATAAATCCTGCAAGTAGGATAGTCTGAGCTTTATACTAAGTGAGATAGCCCCTTCTTACCAAATCCTCCAAGTTATCCTTCAGATGCCTACAGTCTTCGGTCAAGTGCCCGTGATCACCATGAAAATCACACCACTTGCTCTTATCGCGGTTTTTATTGAACATCTGCTTTGGACGTTGCCATTTGTCACTATCTTTATTCATCAAATATATTTGACTTCTGGAGGTGGTAAGCTGAGTGTACGCGTCAAATTTTTCTTTGCGTTCACCCTTCTCACGGTCATTCCTCTCACGATCATTTTCCCTCTTAACCACATTGGATTCTTGCCTTTTTTCATCTCGGCCGCGATCACTCTCGCGTCCTTTGTCTTTCTTCTGCTTTTGTTCCTTTCTTTTTTCAAGTTCGCGGTGCTGACTGCTCGCGGCCTTATCGAACTCTTCGCCTCTGATGAAATCATTTGCCTTTCCCAGAACAGGCCCCAAGGACGTAAAGGTCTTACGGCCTAGATAACTTCTGAATGCTGATCCCTCTCTAAGCCCAGTCATTAAGGCTAAGACGGCCACGTCGTGCTGAAGCCGCGGAATGGAGACCGCTTCCACATTGAAACGATCAATGAAATCACGAAGACTTTCTGTTTCTCCTTGCTTAACAGAGAGCAACTCACCAGTAGTGCGCTCACGACGTTTGTTGCTTACAAAATGAGTACTGAGTGTGGAAGATAATTGGGAGAAGCTAGAGATAATACCCGGTTTTAAACTCTTGAACCACGTCTGAGCAATCCCGGTCAGAGTAGACGGGAACACCTTGCACCAGATGGCATCCACCTGGGTGTATAAGTAAATGTGCCCTTCATTGGCTGCGACGTGATCGTCGGGATCTGAGCTGCCGTCATATTTACATGATGGCATTTTGATTCTCGGCATCGGGTGATTCAGTATTTCTGGCATGAATGGGGAGAGTTTGGGCTTGATTAGCAAGTGTCTGCCAGCCGAATAGTTAGTAGCACCATTGGTGTTGTACTCAAGGTGGGAACGACTTTGACTCTCGTCTTCTGAATTGTTGAGATCCTTAGTTTCTAGGATTGCTTCTTCATACTCTGGGTCCTCAATTTTCCTTTCCATCTGGCGTCCCTCTTGAGTAAAGGTCCGCATTCTCCTTATCGGTGTACCATCGGCATTGCGACCAGTCATGGTCGCATCCGCCTACGAACTTGGCCAACCCTCGCATTAGGAGTAGGGGTGTTGTTAGGCTGAGGAGCACCCGCTTGTAACATTTGGATGAAAGACGCTATAGTTTGTAGCTGCTCAGGAGAGAACTGACAGAATTGAGCCAGGTTGAGTCGTCCGCCACCAGTGTTGACCTGAGACACATTGTTCTCAGGAGTTTGTTGTTCGTTGCCATTCTCGGTCCCTCTATTTTTGAACTGAGGTGCACAGAGTGGTCCGGTAATAATGGGCTGCGTAGACCCCTGACCGGCTTCGAAATCTAGTGATCCACGTCCGTCATTGTTTGCTCTTTCCATGATAGCGTTCACAAAGATGGGAGGCCCCCTCCTTCTAGCGCCAAATTGTTTCGGTGTTGAAACAGTTGACGGTCTTGCGGGAAGTCCGCCAAGGATTGGAGTTAGCGTCTGCTGGTGAATAGCTGCACAAGAAGCAAACGTGAACTACCCTCAGGGGGGGGGAGTGCGAGGAAACCCCCTCCGACGCTCAAGTCAGTACGTGTCCAACTAGGATTTAGAGAGAGAAAGTAGAGAGAGACATAATAATTGTAAGTGAGAGAATGTACCTGCAGAATAGTACTAGTGGGGTATTTATAGAAGTACTATTCACCTGGCAAGGTGTGTAATCCTTTGACACGTGTATGGCTGTGGTGCGCTTGCCATATGGGAAGATTCCCTTATTTAGGCGACCGCCAACGTTGTCGGTCCACGTTGATAAGCTGACTTGCTAGAGCTGTAGGCGACTTTACAATGTTCGCGTCCGTTAATGTGTTCGCGGCCTCCTCAGGGAGGTCCGCTAACGTACTTGGGTTATACCCATACAATATCTATGTGACATTTTTTAGGAATTAAACTGTTTGCCTGCCTCTAACTTCATATATTTTGAAATTGTGTATTAGGTGTAGGAATACTTTCTGTACCATATGGATTAGCTTCAGGTGGCTGGTTGAGTCTAATATTGATTTTAATTGTCGCGATGGCAACATTCTATACAGGCCTGTTCATAAAACGATGCATGGAAGCTGATCCGAGCATAAGGACTTACCCAGATATAGGGGACCGCGCATTTGGGAAGATAGGAAGAACAATTATATCGGTGTTCATGTACTCCGAGTTATACTTGGTCGTAACAGGTTTCTTAATCATGGAAGGAGACAATCTTCATAACCTTTTTCCTGAATTGACATTGGACACTTATGGGCTCAAACTTGGAGGAAAAGAGAGTTTTGTGTTGATTATTGCCCTAATTATTCTTCCTTCTGTTTAGTTAAATGATTTATGTATCCTTTCTTACATCTCTGCTACTAGTGTGCTTGCTTCTGTTGTAATTACTGTGTCCATTTTGTGGCTTGGCACATTTGATGGGATTTGATTTCACAGCAAAGGGGATCTTAGCTTCTAAATTAGTCAGGCATTCCTACTATTGTTAGTTTATATAGCTTCTGCTATTGTCTTCATCCTGTTTTTCCTGCCGTGTAGCACTCTATGCAATTAAAGCATGAGCTGTACAAGGTAAACTATCTTACTCCCTCAATATCCATAATGTAAGAATGGAAGACGTTCAGGCAATCCCTTCTCTCAAGGGCGAGACATAAACTAGATTATATTGGTCATATGTGCGCAATACCAATCTTTATTGTGTTTCCACTATAGGTACTACTTTTGTGTTTCGTTTGCTCAACTTGCTTACGCTTCCATGGCAATAATCGGGTATCTGATGTTTGGTTCAAAAGTAGATCCACAAATAACTTTAAACCTTCCAACTGATGCCTGGGGCTCCAAGATTGCAATCTATACAACGTTGGTGAAATCACTATCCAAATATGCACTTATGCTAGATCTGTTGTGAATTCGATTGAGAGTTGGTTTCCAGATTATCACAAGAAAAGATACTTCAAAATTATGTTAAGAACAACTTTGGTTGTCAGTCAAGTTACTGTAGCATTGGTATTTCCTCACTTTGGTAATCTCATGTCCCTTGTTGGTGCATTTTTAAGCATCAGTGCGTCAATCACTCTTCCATGCTTGTGTTATTTGAAGATTACAGACAATTATCTGAAGGGGGAGGGGATATGTGTGCTAGGCACAGTAGCCTTAAGCATATTGATTGCAATATTTGGTACCTACACTTCTTTAGTACAAATTATACACGAAAGTGAAGTGGTGTAAGTGACTAATCCGTTGTTAGACACCACAAAATTAATAAGATAATATAAATATAGGATTTGTTAGTGCAATTATTTCTATAAATTACCTTGTTTGATGAAAAGAAGTACGTACCAGATAAGGCTTGCTTCACTTGGCAAGAAACATACCTTAGATACTGGAGGTCTTGGGTTCGAAACTGGCTAAGTGAAGATGTATGGAGTGTTGGAAGTGTTCAAAATTAGTGGCTTATTTTTAGGGATTTAATCAATTGTTAGTTTGTGTTAGTAGAGTCCTAAGATTCTAAGGTTTGTTAGTGGGATTTGCAAAGACATTTTCTTTGTTATTAGTGGGTCACGTTTCCACTACTTTCCATTATTCAGTTTATGTTAGTTAGTTTTTAGGTCAAGTAGTTTTTACCAAGGCTATTTAATGATGTACTCTTTTAGCATTAATTTGCAAATAAAAACAGAGCAGTAAGTATTGATACTTGCATCTGTTTGTATGTTTCTTCCGCAACAATATTTCTTCTTTATTTTTATCTTTTATAAAGTCAACATAGAGGTGGTGATTACCCCTCACCTTTCTCCCCTACTCCAAAGTCCACTTTCTGGCGCATTTCAACTAGAACAATCGAAAAATGATCCGACTTGGTTTTCTTGGGTTTTGAATGAGATTTTTCAACCTGAAACCTGAAATGATCTCAAACCGATGAACCTAGAAATTTTGGGTCAGGGTTGAACCCGACCTGACCCGGTTGGTACAAAATTATTATAAATTCTAAAAAATGAATTTTTAAAATTCTAAAATATAAAGATTGAAATAGTATGACTAATAAATAATCAAACATAATTGTATATTTACATGGAATAATTTTTTACTTTCAAAACGACTTCAATATCTTTGATTTGTTATGACATCGTTCATAATACCGTTATTAATCTAAATTTTACCTATTTTATTGATTTAAATCATATAGTTCCTTCAAATTTTTTTAGTTCTACCATTTCTATTTTGCACGTTTGCAAAGGAAAAACTTTAAGCGTTAATATATTGTATTATACATAAGTAAAAATTTTAAAAAGTATATAGTTTGAAAATATATCGAGACAATCTAACAAGATGGCACATGCTATGTTTTTTGTCCTTATGTATAAATAATACAAGATGGTCAAAGTGAAATATGAAAATTGTGTCAAAAGTCAAAATGTTGAACTAAAGAAAATGGAGGAAGTATATGTTACTAACATGATCGTTTGACATCATGACAAAGATGAAAATAGTTTTACTAATGAGATAAGTGCTCATTTTCTATGAAAAATAGAACAATAAAAATATTGATAAAACAGTGTCATTGACTCGTATTTTAACCCGGCGGCCCGTATTTATCGAACCCTGAACTTGCCCGCCCGAACGTTGTGCTTATCATAAAGAATAATTCCAGTGTGTTGGAAAAAATACTCGAAGATCATTTCGACAATAGGTGATGATACCCCCTAAACGACTTCTAGTTTGAGAGTTATGGTCTTGGAAACTTTAATTTGCACTGGTTAGCTATAATATGTTAAGCGCACACAAATTAGCTATAATATGTTAAGCGCACTTTCCTATTAGTATTAGGAGATACATATATATATTTGTGGATTTTATTTAGAAAAGGACACCTTTTCATTATTTTATTTTTTTTGCTCTATTTTGTTTCGTAGTCTTTAGCCCTAGTTTCATTACTGTCCATTGCGATTAATTGAAGTAAATTTTCATCTTTAATTCTTCATAATTATATATGGTGTTTGTTATGGCTGATTTTTGCAGATCGACGTTGACGTTGTGAATTTATGACGCTGACGTTGACGAGGGAATTATGACGCATAGACCTGGTCAAAGAGTAACTGATTGCCTAAGAATGAGGAGGACAGAGTCAAGGAATATTCCAGTCAGTTGAATGAGTCTATGAAACGTTTAATTGCTGCGCCAAAATAGCGGGAGAAGGTGACAAGATTCTAGCTAACTACTTCCTATATTTGGGGATGCACGTTGAATTCGGAAAGGCAATATAAAAGGACTAGAGAGCTAAAGCAGAATTCATTCTAACTCATACGATTAAGCTCAAGAACTTACTGTTGACTCTTGTTCACAATATACTCGATATTTTATACATTTATTTCCTTTCTTATTACAGTTGAATCATTGTATTTAGAATCAAGCTCATTAGGTTGCATTGATCGTCGTTCATCCCAGGAGACGATTGCATATAGTGGATTGGTAGACTCACATCTACCCGCGGTTTCTTACCCACCTTCATTGGGGTTTTTCCGTGTCAACACTTCTTCGTGTCATTTCTCTCTTTAATTTCCCTCTTTTTTGCATAGCATACGTTACATAAGTCTGGTTGTTGTCGTCCCGCATCTAATCACGTCGTTTACGCTAAAATCGACATAAACAATTTGGCGCCCACCGTGGGGCCACAGCCAGATCAATCACTTCTATCTAATTCTCCTGAGATGGCCACACCAATGAACGCCGACGAAATGCAGAAGCTCTACGACCAAATGAAGGCAGAAATGGCGAAATGAAAAAGGCCAATGAGCAGCTGTCCTCTGACTTCTCGTCGTCGCAAGAAAAAATTCAAAAATTACAAGAAGAATTAGCCTCGACAAAAGCATTCAAGACCCGACGTCACTTTGTTCCCATCATGTAGCCTTTCACCGATTTTGAAAGCACTGAGTCAGAAAATGACGAAGGTTTCCTTGATGGAGCCCCTCTTAACGATCAGGACGGAGATCCCCTCGAGAAGACTCCCATCAATGGGGACGAAGATCCCATGGCGAACCGAATGATCCTGATCGAGAAACAGAACCGGCGCTTGATGAAGCTCATGTCTCAACTCCCAAGATCACTCACACCCAGCGTCGTCGAGCACCGGGACGGATATGCAGCATCTCCGTTTGTGGAAAAGATTTCCTAAGCGTCGCTGCCAAAGAATCTCAATCTACCTACTTTGACTGCCACTTATGATGGATCAACCGACCCTACTGAGCACGTCGCTCAGTACAAGCAAAGGATGTGGCAAGCTTCTATCCCGTGGCATCTCGTTGAAGCGTGCATGTGCAAGTCCTTCGGGGCAACCTTGACTGGGCCAGCTCTAAAATGGCTTGGATCTCTTAAGTCTGGCGGCATAGCCAATTTCTCTACTTTAGTCAATAAAGTTTATGATAAATTTGAAGGCAGTCGTAGTCTAGACAAATAGACGAGTGACCTCTATGGCGTTGTCCAGTGGTCAAACGAATCTGTCCGCGATTATTATAATCGCTTTAATAAAGATATGATTAGCATTAAAGATTTGGACACTAAGACATCTATTGAATGTTTCAGGAAAGGTCTCATCCTCCGGTCAAAGTTGTACAATCGTCTGACAAAATATCCTTGTTCCACGTCCAAAGAAGTGAAGTCGAGGGCGTTCGCACAGATGCGCCGAGAGGAAGATGATGCCATCCTCAACACTATCTCTACACGCCATGCGTCGGAGAGCACGAGCGATTGCAAAGCCTTTGTCCCTAGAAAGATCAATTGGCGGAGTCATCCCTATAGTCGTCCTAACCAGGTACACAGTGTTCACGATGTAATTGAATATGCAGGTACTGAGATCAAAGCAGAACAACCGTCGTACCCCGACATAGGATCCTATGATTCTCCGTCGACGTCGGAGGTGTTCTCAACGCATTAACAAAGATTGGAGCCCCCGTCCGTTGACCAAGAAAGAGTGATCGCCCAGACGCTCAAAAGAATCAAACCAAGTGGTGTCAGTTTCATCACGACCATGGTCATAAGACGAAAGAGTGTATTGCGCTCCGAAGAGAAGTCGCGTTCATGTTGAACAAAGAGCACCTCCAAGATCTCCTTAGCGACAAGGGGAAGGCGTCCTTCGACAAAAATCCTTCCAAATCAAATCCGCATGCATCCCCTACTCACGTCAAGGTAATCAATGTAATCTCTGGTGGTTCAGATGTTTGCGGACTAACGTATTCAACAGCCCAAAGGCTAGCTAGGGAGGGATCCCCCTCGTCCACTGTTCCCAAATCTTGCAGGTCAGACGAGGAGCGCAAGTTAGAGGCGATGTCAATCACTTTCGAAGACGACGACGTGTGCGAGGAGGAGCACCACGACGGACTGGTCATCTCTCTGACCGTCAGCAACTGCTTACTGCGACGAGTACTGGTCGATGGCGGAAGTTCAGCCAACATCATCTTCAAGAATGCCCTCGAAGGTATAGGTCTTGGTGATAGAGATATAACTAAAAAATCTACTGTCTTAGTTGGTTTCAGCAAGGAAGCACAACAGATTGTCGGTGAGATCACACTACCAACCCTCGCCAAAGGAGTAAACCTACCGACGAGGTTCAATGTCGTGGACTGTCCCTCCGCCTACAATGTCATCCTGGGAACGCCTTCGATCCACAAAATGAAAGCAGTCCCTTCAACATACCATCAAACGCTCAAGTTCCCCACCAAATGGGGCGTTCAAGAGATCAAGGGCGAACAAAAAGCTGCCCAAGAATGTTACAATTCGTCGCTAAAGCCCGCTAAGATGTCCATCTAGCAACTAACGAGCGGATCAGCTCCCAGCGTGCCTGATGAGCAGAACGTAGATGAAGTGGCGCTAGATCCATCTTACCCTGACCGTGTCGTTCGTATTGGAGCGACCTTGTCACCTGAACTCCGTAACCAAGTAATCGAGTTCCCAAAAACTAACCAAGATTATTTTGCTTGGTCGCACGAAGATATGACAGGTATAAGTCCTGACGTCATTACCCATAAACTGAACGTTGATCCGGAACACATGCCAGTCAAGTAGAAACGACGCGAATTCGCTCCTGAACGCAATCAAATTATAAACGACGAAGTGCAAAAATTGATTGACACAGGTAAGATACGTGAAGTTAAATATCCTGACTGGTTGGCTAATGTTGTTGTTGTTGTTAGCAAGAAGAACGACAAGTGGAGAGTCTGCATTGACTTTACAGACCTTAATAAGGCCTGTCCCAAAGATCCCTTCCCACTCCCTCATATAGATGCAATAGTAGACGCGACAGCGGGGCACGAACTCTTAACGTTCATGGATGCGTACTCTGGTTATAACCAAATCCTCATGCACCCTGACGATCAGGAAAAAACAACATTCGTCACCGACAAAGGTATTTATTGTTATAAGGTTATGCCTTTTGGACTAAAAAATGCAGGTGCGACATATCAACGCCTAGTCAGCCACATGTTCAAAGACTAATTAGGGGACACCATGGAAGTCTACATCGACGATATGTTGGTGAAATCCAAGCAAGCGAGCGATCACATCCAACATCTCTCCGAAGCATTCGACGTCCTACGCAAATATGATATGAAATTGAATCCCACTAAATGTTCGTTTGGTGTCTCTACAGGTAAATTTTTAGGCTACATCGTGACACAACGGGGAATTGAAGCAAGTCCCGATCAGATCAAGGCATTGATCAACATCCAATCTCCCAGAAACGTTAAAGAGGTACAAAAATTAACTGGACGTGTTGCTGTCCTTAATCGTTTTATATCCAGGTCATCCGAAAAGTGCCATCTGTTCTATGACGTGCTGTGCAAAAACAAAGGATTCGACTGGATGCCAAAGCACGAATACGCCCTACAAACATTGAAGCAGTACCTAGCTTCCCCTCCGCTACTATCCAAGCCTAGCGAGGGAGAAACGCTCCAGTTGTACCTAGCTGTCAGCAACATCTCAGTTAGCGTTGTTTTGACGCGAGAGGCAGAAAGGCAACAACTTCCCGTCTATTACGTCAGTAAGTCTTTGTTAGATGCTGAAACCAGGTATTCTTCCTTGGAAAAACTTGTGCTAGCCTTAGTCACTGCTGTTAAAAAGCTACGACATTACTTCGAAACTCATACTGTCGTTGTTATGACTAACTATCCTATAAAAAACGTTTTGCGTAGACCTGAACTGACAGGTCGCATGGAAAAATGGGCCATTGCGATCAGTGGTTACGATATCAAGTATTTGCCAAGGACGACAATCAAGTCGCAAGCCCTGGTTGACTTTGTGGCTGACTTTAGTCTAGAGCTGGAGAAGATCGCAGAAGACGAAGTTGCCCGAATCAATTATGTCAATCACGACGCATGTATTATATTTGTTGACGGATCTTCTAACTTTCGTGGTGCAGGTCTTGGCGTTGTCCTAAAGTCGCCACAAGGGGACAAGATAGTGCAAGCCATATGTTGCGAATTCAAAGCGACCAATAACGAAGCTGATGACGAGGCATTAATCGCAGGAATGACTCTAGCAAGCGACTTGGGGGCAAAAACGTTAAAGATCTACAGCGATTCATTGCTGATTGTCAGTCAGATCAAAGGCGAATTCGCTGCTATAGATTCCAAATTGGCGCTTTACTTAGAAGTCGCGCAAGGTAAAAGTAAAATGTTTAACCCTTTTGACATTATGCAGATACCAAGAGACCAGAACACGCAAGCAGACACGTTGACCAACCTAGGGTCGTCCCTAAGAGACGTATCATTCACTTCCGTCCCTATCATCCATATCACAACACCAGCGATAAGCAAATGCAAAGACGTTGCAGATGTCGTGACAGCAGTCAGACAAAGCAATGAAGCAAGCGACGATGACGTCCCATTAGAAAATGACGTCGAAGCGGTAAATGACAACGTCGATACAACCAATGATGACAACCTCCTAAGTGACGAGTAACTGTTAGTTTGACGAAACCTCTTGACGATTATTTAACTAATGATATACTCCCAGAAGACAAAGCAGACGCACGACAAATTCGCTTCAAGGCATCTAGGTACGTCATCATTCAAGGAGTACTATTTAAAAAGTCCGTCGCTGGACCGTATCTGCGGTGCCTGGAAAAGGACCAATGGGGGCATGTGTTGCAAGATCTACACGAAGGGACGTGTGGAAACCATTATGGAGGACGCAGCTAGGGGTGTTAATGAGCTAGGGTGGCTAGCAAACTATCCGAGCTCGGCTCGGTCAAAGCTCGGCTTGAGAGGGCTCGATTCGAGTTCGAGATCGGGTCGAGACTCTAACGAGTCGAGCCTGAGTTACCTTAAGCTCGGCTCAAAAGCTCGCGAGCAGGCTCGCTAGTATTTAATTTACTAAACGTATTTCATTCGTGTTAAATATAGGATAAAATAATTAATAACTATTGGAAAAAAAGTGGTAGTCTTGGGCTCTTTACTCACTAGAAAGTCAAAGTTTATATGTTTGATTCCCTTAAAAAAAACTTTATATGTTTGATTCATTAGAGAAACAACTAAAAAAAAAAAGTAAAACAAAAAATTAAAAAACAAAAACAAAGGCAAGAATTAAAATATATGATGAGAGAGATTCACATGAATATGGTGCAACCGACTTTAATATCAATCACGTGTAAGCTTCCAGAAAACAATACAAGAGTTGTGAGTCGTTGCTAATAGTACAGCAAGTCAGCAACAAGCTGAAAATTCTGGTGTCCCACATCGGTGGTTTTAACAATGATGTATGTTAAATTCTCAATAAAATAAACCCTTGAGTTCAACATACACTACAGCTTGCCTATTATTACTTTGGCCTATGCAGTGAACAAAAGTATCGATACTAAGGCCTTCAAAAAACTAATTTTTTGGGCCTTTTGAAATATGACTTTTGAGTATATGCTTTAGTTGAACTTGAACTTTGAGCTTTTCGAGCCTAACGAACTCGAGCCGAGCTATAAGTTTTGGGATCGAACTCGAGCCGAGCCCGGTATTTCAAGCTCGACGAGCCTCGAGCTCAAGCCGAGGCCGCATCAAATATGTTTACGAGCCGAGCTGAGCCTAGTCAGGTTCGATCTCGATTCGGCTCGTTAACATCCCTAGACGCAGCTTAACCAATAGAGCCTTGAGAATGGGCTACTACTGGCCAAAGATGAAACAAGACGCGATCAGGTATGTCACCAGGTGTGATAGTTGTCAGCGACATGCAGGTATGACACACAAACCCTGTGAAATTCTGCATCCAACTTTAACTCCTTGGCCTTTTACGAAATGGGGAATGGACGTATTTGGTAAACTACCTCCAGCCCCAGGACAGAAGTTCTTTATGTTAGCACTAACAAATTATTTTTCTAAGTGGATAGAGGCAGATTCTTTCCAACAGGTATGCGATAAGGAGGTAATCGCTTTTATACGTACTAACATTATTTGCAGGTTTGGTGTTCCGTTAGAATTAGATGCGACAATGGGTCGCAATTTATCAGTGACAAAACAAAGCACTTCAGCGACGAATGGAGCATCACGTTACTGACACCAACGCCCAGATATCCTCAGGCCAATGGACAAGCTGAGTCCAGTAACAAAACCGTCATAGATACACTGAAGAAACGTCTCACCGCTAAAAAAAGGCAAATGGGAAGAAGCACTGCCAGCTATTTTGTGGGCAAACGTACGACGTCACGCATTGCGACTGAGCAAACACCCTTTTCACTGGTTTACGGCTGCGAGGCAGTCTTACCAGATGAGGTAAGTATTCCAACAGCCATGTATGGTCTAACGACGGAGCAACATAGCCATGACGAACTGGTCAAGGACCTGGATACAAAGAAGAACTGCGCGACGCAGCATTGATACGCATGGCAGCTCAACAGCAGATCATTGCAAGAAGTTTCAACAAGACCGTACAAGCCAAGTCATTTGTTGAAGGCGATTGGGTGTTAAGGAAGGTGTTCCAAAACATACAAGAGCCCAATGCAGGTAAGCTAGGTCCAAAATGGGAAGGTTCGTATCAAATCAGCAAGGTCGTTGGTAATGGCGCCTACCAACTAGTCCGACGCGACGATACTATGGTCCCACGTAGTTGGAACGCTATCCATCTCAAAAGATATTTCTTCTAGCTAAACGCTAAGTGACACTTCACTTTGTGTTTTTTGTTTTTCGTCTTTTGTTTTTATTCAATAAGTGGTTAACATGTCATCATAAGGTCGTTGAAACGCCAACGACAAAACATTACTGTTTGTTTCAGTTTGCAGGATTTTCCCTACTTTTCCAATAAGATTGCGACAATTATACGAAGCGACCAACAATTACTGTTTGAGTAATAAGCTCGTAGAACGACAAGGCATTTCAAACGATGTCCATAAGGACGCTGTAACGTCTAGCACCATCACCAGCGTCATAAGACTTTAACGTTAGTTACGGAAACTCAGAAACGATTGTAAACATTTGATCTATTCGCAACAAGTAAGTAAACGTGTTTTGTGCATATTCAATTTTTCATTTAACAAAGTTTAACGTACGCGACAGAGAAAGGCTTTCAAAGCGCCTGATCATCAAACTCAAACGCCAGAAAAATGGCAGGAAATCTTAGCAAACGCAGTTCATACACACGATCAAACAAAAGCAAATGTTATGACCATTCGCACGAATGGTCCAAAAATTACATCAATAGTGGTCGTTCCCATGAACGACCCAAAAGAACAAACTGTCTATGAAAACTACGAAACTTTCGATTGTCTTAAGAACATAAAGGCAAAAGTTAAAACATTAAATTAGGCTACACGACAGGGTCGCCAGCCACACTACCACCAGCAGACTTCTCCGACGTATGAACTTCAGGTGCGACGTCCTTCCCTAAGTTGCCATCTAAAGGTAAATCAGACGCCATTAACGCAACACTGGTAACAAAAATGTCATCCTCTTGATTGACGATATTTGCAGAAGATTCCGCTGTTGCCAAGTTCACGTCGCCTGGATCCGCCAAGTCCTTCATGGAGCCTACCCATTTGAGGTCCAAATCGATGTCTTTTTGAGGGTCCCATGATGTAGTGGCGCTTCATCATGTATTGGTACATGAGTTTGGCTCTAACTGTGGTAGTCACCTCAGCCTCTATCAAGTCCATCTCATTCTTCTGCGCTGCGACTTGTGCTTGCAACGCCTCAATCTCGACCTTCGACGTCTACTCAACGTTCGAAAACTACTTCCTTAAACTTTCTAATTCTTCTCATTCTTCTTCAAAGCTTCATTCATATCCAGCTTTTCAAGATTAATCTTCTTTATCTCTGCGTCTTTGTCCTTCATCGCTGCTTCGTTCTTCTCTAGCCTTGCCTTCATCACTTGGTGACTCCGATAGAGACTCGACATCTCCTTCTTAACCATCACAAAGTGCTGCGACGCCTGGCAAGTAAAAGATTAAAATTAAACGACTATCGCGGATGAACAATTGTTGCAAATGACATAGATCATGTTCATACCTGGA
This sequence comes from Beta lomatogona, assembly GCA_947646795.1. Classification (NCBI taxonomy): domain Eukaryota; kingdom Viridiplantae; phylum Streptophyta; class Magnoliopsida; order Caryophyllales; family Amaranthaceae; genus Beta; species Beta lomatogona. The sequence continues at coordinate 2,482,736 of CANSNZ010000356.1, forward strand.
AAATCATCTCTAGACCATCTAACATTAGACCCGACATAGGACGGTCCCGCAGGCGATCCTCAGCTCCAGGAAAGAGAAGTTTCTCTGCTTTAGGCCACAACGACTTATTCGACGACATGAAATCGTTAGGAAAAGACACAGAGTACGAGGGTCCTTCCTTGTCACGAGGAGCAGGGAATTCAACCTTACGAACTTTTTGTGGTACAACAACGTCATCATCTTTGACGTTAACGACGTCATGCGGAAGACGTTTGCCAGATGATGTGGTAGACGACGTAGCAGAACGATTTGTCTCCCTCTTTCTTTTCTTCAAAAGGTCAGCAAGAGCTTGACCATCCAGAGAGCCCCTTTGACGAGACTAGGAAGATTCTGTCATACAGGGTTATGGTACATTAGCAGTCACCCATAGAAGCATTATACGACGGCCTAGAAGTAGCATACGCTTACCAGAAGCCATCGAAGAGCAGCTACCTTGATCGACGCTTGATATTCTCTTGAACGACCGATTCTCTGTGATGTACTCCAAGAATTTAGCGCACTTTTGCTCCGACTCTTCTCTATAAATAAACAGCTTTCGGTCCAGACCTGCGAAAAAAGCGACGTTATAATAGTGTTAACGACGTGACGTTAAGAAAATCGTAAGTAATATTCACGAACCTTCCATGTTTCAGCCTTTGACCAAGAATTTCCCTAATTCGCCAAGAGACGATTTTTTCACAAAGATATAGCGACCCTTCCATCCTCTGTCATTCGACGGAACCCCTTCAACCAGTGCGTTTCTTCTCAACCTGACATGCAAAGCTATCCTATTCTTTCCTTTAACCCTAATTTCGTAGCAATACAGTAGATCTTAAAGAGTGAAAGGCACATCCCAGTTGGATGTAACCCGATCAATAACGCTAAGGACTCTCCAGACTTGGGGCATAATTTGACCGGAGCTAATTTGGAAAGCTTGCAGGAGTTCCCTAGCTATGGCCGGAAAAGGTAATCTAAGACCTATCTTAAAAGGATATTAGTAAAGAACTACCTAACCATGAGGGCAATCCGCAGGGCGTTCGTGAGATTGTGTCCGTCGATAAATTTCCTAAGTCTAAGAATTTCATTAAGTCGTCTTCCCACATAGTTTATTGCTCGTCATCTATTTCATTTTTCTCTTCGACTTTTTCTTTCGATTTATTTTTCTCATGATTTTTGATTTAATTTCTAATGCTACGCCTACTTGGAGCCATGGATTCGAAGGAAAACAAATATTTTTTGAGCAAATTGAAGATTAAAGTAACAAAGTTTACCTGGTTGATGGAGTAATTCAGGCGAAGTTCCCCGGAAAGCTCTAGAAACAATGAGACGGAAGTTCAGGGATTTCTTTTAGAGAGAGAAAATCTTGCATGTGATTTTGGTTTGATTGGCACGGCTTTTTATACCCCTATTTTTACAACACAAACGAATATATTTTGAATTAATTGCACATATTTATCTCTTATCTTTTGGCATATGACTCTTGGTTATCTTTTGCAAAAAAGTTATCTTTTTGTACCCTTAGCAGATGAAATGACTGTCTTCCAATTATTTTATGACTCTAACGTAATCCTCATTACAAGAATTGGGGGCAAATTGTTGTGGCTGATTTTTGCATATCGACGTTGACGTTGTGAATTTATGACGCTGACGTTGACGAGGGAATTATGACGCGTAGACCTGGTCAAAGAGTAACTGATTGCCTAAGAATGAGGAGGACAGAGTTAAGGAATATTCCAGTCAGTTGAATGAGTCTATGAAACGTTTAATTGCTGCGCCAAAATAGCGGGAGAAGGTGACAAGATTCTAGCTAACTACTTCCTATATTTGGGGATGTACGTTGAATCTGGAAAGGCAATATAAAAGGACTGGAGAGCTAAAGCAGAATTCATTCTAACTCATACGATTAAGCTCAAGAACTTACTGCTGACTCTTGTTCACAATATACTCGATATTTCATACAATTATTTCCTTTCTTATTACAGTTGAATCATTGTATTTAGAATCAAGCTCATTAGGTTGTATTGATCGTCGTTCATCCCAAGAGACGATTGCATATAGTGGATTGGTAGACTCACATCTACCCGCGGTTTTTTACCCACCTTCATTGGGGTTTTTCCGCGTCAACACTTTTTCATGTCATTTCTCTCTTTCATTTCCCTCTTATTTGCATAGCATACGTTACATAAGTCTGGTTGTTGTCGTCCCGCATCTAATCACGTCGTTTTGGCGAAAATCGACATAAACAGTGTTCACCATTTCTTTCTTTGTTTATTGATTGACTGTTCCTACTATTGCTTTCTTTAGTTCTAGGTTCAGTTCTTTTATATTCTAGTAATCATGAGTTTCTTTTTTTATTGGATTCAATTTTGTCGCTGTTAGCTATGTGTGAGTAGTTTAATTAATATTCCATCCGTTTCTTTTTAATCTACACACTTTCTTTTTTGATATGTTTCTTTTTAATCTATACACTATTACTTTATCTATTCTTGGTAACTATCACATCTACTTTCTTCTCGTTTTCCCCCCATGTCATCCACTTTTTAATATTTTAACACACTTTTTAATTTCTCTCTCCACCTTTTCAGTTTCTCTCTCATACTTTTGTACTTTCTACAAGGTTCCCCCCGAAGTAAAGTGAGTAAACTAAAAAGAAACGGAGGGAGTAGGACTTTGGGAATATATGTATGATATAAGGGATTAACTTGAATGTTTGTTTTGCTTATAATTGGTATTCTCTATTTCTTTTTATTAATCAATTCTTCATGCTAGTTTGCAAGTTAGGCCAAACTTATTTATTAATATTGGGAAAACTGAAGTATACATTGGGACATGAATTTCAGTACGAGTTGCCATTATATGATAGGTATAAAAATCCTTGTCAAATCAAAGTGAGAGCAGCTTGAAGTTTTAAGTGAGGCGTTGTTCAAAAGAAATTGTATTTCTTTAGAACGGAAGAGGAGACGAGTTCTTGACATTCGCACCTCTTAACCTGAACCTTGAAGCTTATCTCATATTACAAAGCCTTATATATATACACACACACACACACACGCACACACACACACACACACACACACACACACACACACACACACACACATATATAAGTCATCATCGTTTTAAACCATTTTTATTAAAATTGATTTTAAAATGATTTATTCAATAAATAAATTTGTCCCTATCCATATATTTATAGGGTGACGACTTTAAGTTTTCTATAAAAGGTACTGTAGGTAGTTTTATGCTTTAACTTCCCCGCTCTCTCTCCTTTAAGTCAAAACCATAATTAACTATCTCAAGTTCTCTGACACCCTCCCCTTCTATCTCTCCAGCAGCCACCGCCCAACCCCCTTTACCATCGACGCCGACGGCCCTCCCCTCTCCACTAGCACCACCATTCCTTTTATTCCCTCTCCAACAGCAGGCCGCAACACAATCACCAATTCACCACCACCCCTTCTCAACTCTCACACCCAACAGTGCCCTTCTCTCTCTCCACCATCACACGACGACCCCATCACCGTCCCCCCTTCTTAACTCTCACGTTCACCACCCATTTTGTCTCTATTGGTCAGCACAGGAAGGCACCTTCAGCTTCTCCCTTTGCACGCGAATTATCTCTTCTATGTGGCTCACCAGCTCGACCCTTCTCTTTTCGTGCGCATAGCCACAACAACCGCATCTGTCTGAAATTCTTATGTAATCTACATTTTTAAAGAAGCGAATTTTCTATGTTCTTCTTGCGAATCTCTGATTCTATTGCTGAATTTGTTTAATTGAATTTGTTGAACTGAATTAGTTTAATTGAATTTCTGGTAAAGTTGGTGAATTTAGCTGCAAATTTGTTGTAAAGTTTATTTATAATTTTGATTCGAAAATTACCTTTTTGGACAGATCCGTTTAGGACTCGGATATGTAGGATCCGCAGTATCTAGATCTGGGTCCTATTTTTCAAGACCCGTCGGATCTGGGGCGGATCTAGATCCATCCTCTGAAAATCAATCTATATTTGGATCCGTAAGAAGCTAGTCCAAATCCGACCCATTGCCATCCTATTGAAAACCGAGAGTCAAACAATTTTTTATGATATACAACATTTGAAAGTAGTGGTTTACCTGCAAAATTGGCAAAATTGCTATAGGTCATTATGTTTGCTCTAAAAGCCTTCATAAACTCTTGGACAACATTTAACACCAGCTTACTCTCATCTCTTCTTTCACTACTCTCACCATGAATGTTGTTGAAGTCATGTGGAGTTCGTTCGGGTGTCTCACTCTCTTCCTTGATTACATTGGCAGCTTGCCTAGTGTTTGCCTTCCATATGGTTCTTGGACCTATCAAGGTAATCCACCAGCTTGAAGCGCTGTCGCTGATGTGACACTTCATTCCACAGTGGTTACATCTCTTGAACTCCTTCTCCATTCTATCTCTCTTGTAATCCTTCTTGTTGAAATGTTGTAAAGGTTCCAAAGCTCTTGATTTGTCTATTGACATTCAAAGCACTTGCTTCTTTTCAAATGCTTATCTCTCTAGTAATTTACTTCTTCTTTTCAATCTACAACACAATATTGTAGGCTTTATTTATAGGGAAAAGGGGATCCATCCGAAGTAGGATGCTTTTCATCTACTCATAGCTTCCATTGAGTCCCATAATGAACTTCAAGAACGAGTTTGTGGCTTGTATTTTTAGCAACTTCTTCAGAACATTACAGGTACACTTACGAAATTAACAACCTAAATATCAATTTAAAATCAAAATTACAGTAAACAATAATCTTCAAATTACATATGAACTAAAAAAAATAACAAATTACAACCCTAAACCCTCAAAACACGAAAAAACGAATAAAACTCAATTAACTAAAACACAAAAATAAATAATAAATAACGAAAAATAAATAAATAATGTCATATCTGAAACTAAAGTATGAAAAAAAAAAGAAATTAGGGAAAGACGAGATCTTAAAATAAAAATGAAAAAAATGAAATCGAAATTACAAGAAAATCTAGTTGATGAATCGACATTGTGGTGGTTGGTCGTGGTTGAAGAACGAATGCGACGACTTTGGTGGTTGGTGCATCGACGACGACTTTGGTGGTTGGCGCAACAACGACACTTCGTTGTTGTTGTGGCTGGTGGAAGAACAAAGAGGAAGTTGGGCGCAAGAGAAGAGGAAGTTCAGATGGTGATTCGAGCCATTGGCAGAGGTGATTTGCACCACGTATGTGGCGAGTTCGCCGCTTGTTGGCCACTGAGGTGGAGGATTAAAGGGACGTGCACAGTTGTTGGGTGAGGGCAAGCCTGATGGTGGTGGACTGGTCGGTGAGGAGAGGGGTGAAACCTAATGGGCTGAAGGAAGGATGAGAGGGAAATAGAAGAAGTCAAAAGGGGCGGGGGATGAAGGAATGGTGTACGCGTGAGAAGGGTGCAGCTTTCTAAAGGCCCAAATCACTCAATTGATCCGGCCCAGGTTGCGCACCGGAAGAGTTTGAGTTATTTAGTTGGGTTTAAGTTTTTTAAATGGCCCCAAAGAAACTCAACTTATCCAGTCATTGTTGCCGACAGATAAGTTGAGTTTAACTGACCGGTTTTGAAAAAACCATATCAGTTTATTTGTCTAAATTAAGGTTCTTTCCACTAGTATTTTATTTCAGAAATGAGAAAAGAGGATGAATTTTATTTAAACATACAATGAAACGGAATATAGGATTTTTGAACTTTGTTTTCAAGAATATTTTGAACCTTGCTATGACACCATGAAGAAATTTCAAAAGATTAAAACTTTGATTTTTCTCTCTATTATTATATAAGAGGCTTAAGCTGTTGTATTTCTGTGATGTAATAGTATTACACACTACAAGAAAAATCACCTACAGAGGCAAGGTAAATTTGCCTTTGAAACCTAAGATGTGGCCTCTAATTTTAATAATCACCGATCGTGATGCCTCCTCGCCTATTCTATTTGATTATTTATGGACCTACATATATAAACAAATAGATTATAGTTAATGAACATTTCTGTCCGATTGGCATGAATAAAAGCATATGTACCTACATATACAAACAAATAGATCCAAAATGATGTAGACGGGGAGGTTTTTCTGGAGATTATAGTGAAGAGAGAGAAAGAGAGTAATGTGTGAGGGTTGGAAAGAGGGGTTCCTCAGAATGATCATGATGATCATGCACATGAGAGTGCCCACCACCTGCATGCACTAACGCCATATACCTTAGATGCAACATGCCTTCAGTCGCAAACAAATTGACCACGTATCAGCATGACATGAAATGTGTGCCCGTGGCATCTATATACTAGGCATGCATGACCACAGAAACCTGACTGCCCTCTCAATAACTTGCTTGCGTAGATCAAACTAAGAATATAAACCCTTCCAAACTTCCTCCATTATACTCTAGATGCAGGTACATGGCTTCTTTTCTTGGTAAAATGGTTATCTGATTCCACATTTTTTTGGTAAAATGCTAACTAATGTTCAGGATTCACACTACATAAACAGTAATTTAATGTGAATCGTAGTCATACAAAATTGAGGAAACGAAGTATCCAATTTCAAAAGCAAATTAAAACAGTTTTTCTAAGATAAGGAGCAAAATGTATTATTACTGAATGGATTTTTTGCCAATTGCAGCCATTTAAAGTGGCCACTTTGTTAATTGCAGCCCTTTAGAGTGGCCACTTTGTTAATTGCAGCCCTTTAATTTCAATCTCTTCAACTACAACCTTAAATAAACCAAATGTTTTTAAGTTGCAGCCCAAAAGACGTGAAGATAGGTCGGATTTGGGCTGTAACTTAAAATAGTTTGGTTTATTTAAGGCTGCAATTGAAAATATTGAAATGAAAGGGGTGCAATTAACAAAGTGGACTACTTTAAAGGGCTACATTTGGCAAAAAAATCCTTACTGAATGCATGAGGTAATTGATGCAAAAAGCATCACCCAGCATAGCTCCTGCCTGACAAGTGCCAGCACAAAAAAGTGTAAGCATCTAATTCAAAGAGGATGATAAGAAAAAAGTTGGCTAGAAACCAGGGTGAAGCAAGAAATACTTCTATAAAAAGAACATTCCCCTTAGGGTCTGTTTGTGAACTAGGATTTCATTTGAAATTCTGAATTTGGCCCAAATCAGGTGTTTGGGAATCCAAAACATTTATATTTGGATTTGGGCCAATTCCATGCCCATTACCAGACCAACTTAAAACTTGACATTTCAAATACAACCTTAAAAATTGTGATTTTAAATTCCAAAAAAGCCCTCATACTCATTCACTCGAGTTAAGTACACAACTGGGTAATCAACTTTGCCTTTTGTTCCAGTTTGGGTACTGAACTTTAAAATGTTCCAGTTTGGATACTCAAAATGGATGTCCGTTAGTTTTGGTACTGATGTTTGCAAGATAACTGTTATCAGCAGAAAAAGGAAGGAAAAAGGTGACATGACAAACTTTTTTCTCTCTCCTCTAATTCCTACCCTCTATTCTCTCTCTTCCGCTGCTTCAACTCCTCTGGTTCCAATTCTCTCTCCTCCACTTCCACCTTATCTGTGTCTCCATCTTCATCATGTTCATCAATTCAGTTTCTCTCTCCTCTCCTCTTTGAGAATTCAATTTTTCTTTCTCTTTTGGGGCTTAATTTGTTCCTCTTCTTATTCGTTTTTAGGGATCGAGTGTGCCGTTTTGTGAGGCTGATTTGTTATCTCATCAAATTGGGTACTTTCTATCTTGTTTTCTTAGTCACTTTCTTATTAAATGGTGTTTTTTTATAAGATTTGGTGGATTTTTTGTTTATTTTAGTTGGAATTTTATGATTTGATAGAAGTTGGAAATTTATGATTTGATAAAAGTTGAAAACTTTAACAAAAAAAAGCCCTAATGTTTGTTCATATATGATATATGTAGGTGGATTTGTGGGAAATTTGGGTTGATTTGTATTTAAATCTAGTGAAATAGAAATGGCATTCGATCAAAACTCAATGCCAATGGATCTAAGACACTTTAAATGTAGCTCGCAGTGGTGGTGAGGAAACCCCCATTGCCCCATCATCTGTCACAACCTCAGGTCGCCCTTTTGATGGATTCTTTCCGAGCCCGAACCTGAACCCGGCTCGTGTGGACACCACTAGCTTTGATTAGAAGTTTTTTATTATTATTTGGGGATTTTGTTTTTGTTTTTGAATCTGCTTTTTATGATAATTTGCAGATTTTTGAATTCAATTTTGGTTGATTTTTTTTTTGTGGGTTTGATGGGTTGATTTTGTCTTTTTATTGATTAGGAGTTCATATTTGTTACTGGGTGTTGTTTGATTTTACTTTGTGAGTTTTACCTTATACATATTTTTTAGATTGATTAGAGGTGTGAATTAGAGGTGTTGAAGCAAGGGAGAGAGAATGGAGGTTGGGGTGAGTGAATGAGCAGAGGAGTTGAAGTAGGGGAGAGAGAATAGAGGGGAGAGGAATTAGAGGAGAGAAAAAAAGTCAAAAAGTTTGTCAAAAAATTAAAAACTGATGCCATATCATATTTTTCCTTTCTGTGTGTGTTGATAACGGTAAGTTATCAAAGTTCAGTACCTAACTAACGGACATCCATTTTAACTACCCAAACTGGAACTTTTTAAAGCTCGATACCCAAACTGGAACAAAAGGCAAAGTTGAGTACCCAGTTGTGTACTTAACTCCATTCACTCATTTCTCCTCCTCAATCTCACGTATGGCATCCAACCCATCTCTCTCTCCTCAATCTCCATTATTGATGATTTCTCTCTCTCTTAACCCCTAGATCCAGCTTCAATTTCTGCTGCACTTAACTTTTTGAAGAAAAAGGTAAATTTAACTTCTTATTCTCGTGTTTAATTAATTTGTTCATCGTTTGTTTTGTATGTGCGTGAAATTGTTCAATCCATGTCGATCTTCACTCCTTCATTCAATTGTAATTTGTTTTTTTTTTTATTTGGTGCTATTATTAGTGTTATCTAATTCATTTATTTTTTTGTATGAATTTAATTTGATGAAATTTGTGTGCATGATTAATTTGTTTATCACAATTTGGTATGTGAAGCTGTTCCAATTCATGTAGCATTTTCCTGCTTCATTGGATTAAAATCTGAAATTTTTGATTCAGTGTTATTACCAATAATTGTCAACTTCCTTTGATGCTTTATTTATCAATTAATATGGAGTATGGAGTTATATGAGTTTGAAGTTCGAGTCATCTAGTATGTCTTCAGTTTTACTCTACTGTGAATTTAGTCAATTTTCCTTCTATGTTGTTGGTGTTTGTATCACAATTTCCCTCTTCATAAACTAATTTGCAGTCTCGAACAATATATATATAACAACTTTACTACAAGCCTACATTGGCTTACCAAAACCGCAAGTTTCACATAATGTGGAATTACAATCTTTTTTTACTATTGGATGTGCTAGTGCTGAATCTTTTTCATGTCAGAGGAAAAACCATTATGGTATATTAATCCAACTATTATCATGTAATGTTTAGATTGGTTAACAATTTTGCCGAGTCCTTCAGAGAATATGTGCAAAGCAAAATGAACGACACTTCGAAACCCACTTGTCAAGACATACATACTGTTGTGTCTGAAGTATATTGCATTTCTAGGAATCAAATTATGAGGGCAGTAAAAAGGTTTATGAATGGTAATCCCGACGAGTTTCTAATGTTGAAAGAGCTACCGGAGGATGAGAAACTTGATTGTGTACTCTTGTGCCTTGCTGAGTAGTTTGACTCACTTTCGTATGTTATTGTAGGTTTTTTGCGTTACTTTTATCAAATACTACTCTTAAATGTTGCTCTCTATGTTGAGATAACTTTTGTTATAACAATTATGGATTGTTGAAATGTCAAATGCCTTTTATTTGCTAAGGATTTTTATATTTTTTTGTTGAATGCAATTACAAGGTTATCCAAATAAGAGCATGGAATTAGAATTCGGGAATTCAATTCCAATGTTTTCCAAACAATTACATAGATTTGAAATATTGTAATACAATTCTCATGTTTCCCAAACAAGTTTGAGAAATTGGAATTGGAATTCAAATACATGATTTCAAATTTTAGAATTAATATACTACAATGAAAATGAAATCTGGATTCCCAAACGCTACCTTATAGTGTTGTTTATGAAGACCCCCTTCAAGCCCCCCACCCCCATACCAACAAAACCAACTTAATAGTCATCATCATCACACAACATCAGTCACACACTTTCTTGCACTAACCCTTACAAATGTTGCTCAGTTATTTTGTGCTCCATTTAATTTATTATATTTTAATTTTGGTGATTGTGTTTATGTCTAGGTGAATTTGGAGGAAATTGTTATTGCTTGAAGGTTAACAAATAAACAATCATTAATGAACTCATAATGCAACCATAATATGTTGCCATTCACTACCATTTCAAGCCCAAATAAAACCATGAAAACAAAACCAAAGATCACCATTCAAAATCACGAATTACCTCCATGTGTAGTGATCTTTCAGCCATGTTCAGGCTCCACTATACGCACCAAATCAGCAACTAAAATTGTCGCCAAACACCTCCCCATCCAACATACAACAAGCACCAAAGAACCACCATAACCAGCCCTTTTAAACCCCAAATGACAAACCTATAATATCACCATTTGAGTAGCAACGAAGCTGCCATTTGCAGCAATATACAGCAGCAACAATCATCTTTAAAACCCAAGAAAAACCAAACCAATAACTAAACTGCGCTCAAAGCTACTCAAAAAAATTGATTTAACAACCCCTCAAAGCAAATACCATAATCCTAGCACTCAAAGCCCACAAAAAAACTTAAATAAAATCTTACATATTGTTCCTCAAAACAGCCTCTAAATACCAGCAATAAAATACTCTTAAACTAGGAAAAGTTAGGGCTAATAAATTGCAAATAAACGTAAAAACTCCCACTCTAAAATTAACCAAAATCAGCTCAATGTAATATAGTGAAAGGTAAAGATTCAAAAGTACCTGTACTTCATAACTAAGTAGATTAATCAATTTCCTCCAATGTTGCGGCAAAATTAGAATATATTGTACTTTAGGGATAAAATGGGATGAATACTAGTTAAAGTATCACAAAAATAAAGAATAGAAGTTGGAAAATTACCTGGAGATTTCTCATATTCGACAATAGTTTTGTCCAATCATACTTGTTTGGGCTTAATATTCCCTGGGCCCGGTTCTTGTGAGGAGGACCATCAAACCCCCGGGCGGGGGGCAATGGGACCTACAAGATGGTTACCCTAACCCCAGGGTGCCTAGGGATCTCAAGCAAGGGGTAAAAAGGCTTATTGCCTGAAAAGGCAACATAACCAAGCAGCCTCTCTGAGGCCCATCCTATCAATGTTCCCTTTATGGGGATCCTCAACACCATAAATACCCCATGTCTCATCAATGAACATGTAATCAATTCTAGACCAACTGCTCAATACCTACAGTTAAACATCCTAACTGACATGAGCGTCGGAGGGGCGATCCCGAAAACACCACTGGGGTAGTCTAACCCTAATTCTTGCAGGTCTCCGCGGCATCATTCGAGCACCCGGCTATTCTCAACTGCCATCAGCCCTCATCTTGACTAACTCCCCCATCTCACAAGTTTTTACCCGAAACAGGTTGGCGCCGTCTGTGGGGAACGCCAAACAAAAAGCCATGCCCAATGCTCGGAGATCGAACCCAGCAACCACCAAACTCACCGCCTCGAGAAGGGAATCCCCCTCCCGAGGTAGCTGATGAAACAGCGGGCGACCCTCGTGCTCTCAGAAAGACATCAACATATCCTCGAGGAAATAGCTCCTCGAGAGGCAGCCAGCGCAGCCAATCGAGGACCACCTCGAGAGAGAGGAAACCTCCCTCGAATTGAGCTCCCTCGAGTTGAGCAACCCAGTCCGAATCATGTCACCCAGCAGGACCTACAGTAGCTGGCAGAGCGCCTCAGCGACAGTCTCGAGCGGAGTCTTAGGGCCGTCGTTTACAACCTCCAGAACGGAGGAGAGGGAACATCCAATAGGCCCCCTGCCCCACAACTCACTACGGGGCAGGACGGACGCAATCCTCACCTCGACGACCCAATTCCGCAAGTGTCAGCTCGAGCCCCCAGGATCCCACTCGAGCCCCTCGAGCTCCTCCCCGAGACCCCCTAGCCGGAGGGATGCCCGGCATATCATCATCGAGCGATCCCTTAGGCACGGTCATCTTGATGCTCGCGAAATCCTGGACGAGCGCCGGGCTCGACCGAGACAAGAGAGATCAACACCCTCGAACCGCAACCACGGGAGGGAAGAGTCTCGACAACGCGGGAAAGGGCCCCGGGAGCATAACGAGGACGAAGCCAGCAGTTCTGAGACGAACGGGGAATCTGACGCCCACTTTGGAAACCTCAGCTTCATCACGCCCTTCAGCGAAGAAATCATGCGAACTCCGAACCTTCGAAAGGTGAAGGTTCCACCTATCGAGCATTATGGGGGAACAACATATCCCATTGATCATCTCACTGCCTTAAGGAACAAATGAGTGTGCAGACGGCAAGCGAGGCAGCTTGGTGCAAGTTCTTTCCCACCAAACTAAATGGGCTCGCGCTCCCTTGGTTCACGGAGTTACCACCAGGCAGTATCTCAAAATTCGCCTCCCTCGAGACTGCCTTCAAGCAAAATTTCATTGCAGGAAGAAGGCACCGAAAGACCAGCATTCACCTAATGTCGATAAGGCATCGTAGAGAAGAAGACCTGGCATATTATATCAAGAGGTTTAATGAGGAGTCCCTAAAAGTCTCCGACCTACAAGATAGTGTGGCGTTCACAGCTTTGATGTCAGGCGTCTACCCATCGAGCCGATTCAAGCTAAAGCTCGCAGAAAGTGAAGCCTCCACTTTCTCTGAGGAAATGAACCTCGCTCAGAAGTTCATACAAGCATCTGACACATGATGAACCCAACTCTAACAAGAGGAAAAATGACTACAGGACTCGAGGTGACCCCCTTCGATAAGCCTCTCGGAGGGAAAGAGAGAAGAAACCTCGGGTTGATGACAACGGCTACGACCCTCGCTACAACCTCAACCGAAGGGAGATACACCTCGATATCAAGGAAAAGTACACCTTGCCGAAACCAACACCCATCAGAACTTCCATCAACAGAAGAGACAAAAAGCTTTGGTGTGAGTACCACCACGACTGCGGGCACACCACTCGCGATTGTAGTGAACTTAAAAGAGCATTAGACAAGTTGGCAGATGAAGGAAAGTTGAATCGATATTTGAAGAACCCCGCAGAAAAGAAAAAGGAGACTCGAAAAGAGAAAGAGTCGAGGAGTGAGGAAACAGCAGGATTTGTCGTGTCATAGCCGGAGGGTACGCTTTGGGTGGCTTGACCAGCCCCTCTCGAAAGAAACACCTCTATACCTTGAAACACTGGACGACAGATATGAACAGGACAGCAACCTGTCCCACCATGACCTTCAAAGACAGCCATCGACCTATTCAAACCCTGCACGATGACCCCTTTGTCGTCGAAATGAAAATCGCCAACCTGAGGGTAGGTCGAGTGCTCATAGACAGCGGAAGTTCCGCGGATATCATAACCATGGACTGCCTGGCAAAGCTGAAGTATCAAAAGAGTGACCTCCTACCCATCAGCCAACCGCTGGTAGGATTTGGGGGGCAATCCGTCCACCCTCTGGGATTGGTCAAGCTTCCTATGAGAATGGGAGAGAAAGGTCGAGGGAGGAGCGAACTCATCGATTTCCTCGTCGTCGATGTTGATCTCCCTTACAACGTCATCATTGGGCGCCCCACCCTCAACAAAGTAAAAGCTGCTATCTCGACCTACCAGCTACTGCTGCAGTTCGAGGCCGACGACGGGAAGGTCGCCCAATTATTCGGGGATCAGATGTTTGCCCGGGATTGTTATGTCAACAGCCTGAAGCACCAGCACGACACTACAACCAACAAAAGGAAGCACCCCGAGCCTGAAGGGCCCCTCCCCACGATGGGAATCTATGATGCCGAGAACCCCAAATGGTACGAGAGATGTCGACCCATAGATGGGGACGAAGAGGTATGTATCGACGACACAAGGGGGAGGACAATAAGGATCGGCAAACAGATTCCTGACGGCTTCCGAGCTCAAATCATAGATGTCATCCGCGAGTTCCAGGATGTGTTCGCCTATACGGTCGACGAAATGCCGGACATCGATCCTGAGATCATGGTGCACCGCCTCAACATCAAAGAGGGCCATCGACCAGTGAAGCAAAAGCTAAGGCATCAGGGTGCCGAGAGAAGTAAAGCAGTGGCCGAGGAAGTGAAAAAGCTGCTAGCAGCAGGTTTCATCAAAGAGTGCCAGTACACCGTGTGGCTTGCTAACGTGGTGCTGGTCCGCAAATCAACCGGCTCGTGGAGAATGTGTGTCGACTTTACGGACCTGAACAAGGCCTGTCCAAAGGACGACTTTCCCCTCCCCAAAATCGATAGACTTGTCGATTCGACTACTGGACACGCCCTCTTCAGCTTTATGGACGCCAACACTGGATATCACCAAATCCCCATGGCAGAAGAAGATCAAGTCCACACAGCATTCACCACAAACTCAGGGGTTTACTGTTACAAAGTGATGCCATTCGGCCTCAAAAACGATGGTGCTACCTATCGACGCTTCGTCAACTAGATGTTTGAAAATCAGATAGGAAGGAATGTGGAGGTTTATGTCGACGACATGATCGTCAAGAGCCAGCAGGAAGAAGAGCATGTATCGGACCTTAGAGAAACCCTGTCCACCCTGCGCTCCCACAATATGAAGCTGAATCCGAAGAAGTGTGTGTTCGGCGTAAAGGGAGGAAAGTGCCTCGGGTTTCTAGTCGACGAGAGAGGCATCGAGGCTAATCCAGACACGGTTCAGGCCATAATTGAGATGAAGAGCCCTCGAACCGTCAAAGAAGTTCAGCGCCGAACCGGCTGTATGGTGGCACTAGGACTGTTTCTATCTAGGTCAGCAGACAAAAGCTTATACTTCTTCAGGACACTAAAGCAACCAACCTTCGACTGGGACTATCCAGCAGAAGAAGCATTCCAACAGCTAAAAGCGCATCTAGCCAGCCTCCCCAAGCTTGTCTCTCCCTTACCAGGAGAGACGTTGTTCTTGTACTTGGCTGTGTCAGAAAATGCACTTAGCGCGTTCCTCGTTGCTGAGCGAGAAAAGAATCAACACCCCGTCTGTTTCATCAGTCACGCATTTTGAGGCGCGGAAGCTAAATACACCCCAGTCGAAAAGATGATATTCGCCCTGGTGGTCGCCACCCGCAAACTCAAGCCGTACTTTCAAGCGCACCCCATCAAAGTATTAACAAGTCAGCCCCTTCGCAAGATAATCGAGGTCAAGAATCAGTCGAGCAGGGTTACGGATTGGTCTAATCAGTTGCCGGACTTCGGTATAGAATTCAAACCCCGCCGGCAATCAAGGCTCAGGCGTTAGTTGACTTCATCGCCGAATGTACCTCGAGACCCGAGCCTACTGTGGAAGGCCCCTGGGAATTATTCGTCGACGGGTCGTCCTCGAAAGCAGGTTGCGGGGCCGGCTTGTTAATCCTCGATCCTCAAAAGAAAGGGACGGAGTACGCTGTGAAGTTCGCCTTCACTGCCTCGAACAATGAAGCTGAGTACGAAGCCCTCTTACTCGGGCTACAACTCTGTAGGGCGACAGGTGCTCGAAACATCAAAGCCCACTCAGACTCCAAGCTCAACGTGGGACAAGTGACTGGGGAATTCGAAGCCAAGGAAGACAGCATGAAGATGTACCTCATGAAATACAAGGAGGTAGTAAGCAATCTGGCAACCTTCGCTATCACCCACATTCCAAGGTCATAAAATCAGCAGGCAGATGCACTATCGAGATTGGCCAGCTCCGCCGAAGATTTGTCACCCCGCCCCATAATGTGGGAGGTACTTAACACCCCCAGTATCAATAGAGGGATAACTACCCTCGACAGGAGCCCCACATGGATGGACAAGTTGGTGTCCTTTGCAAGGGATAGGGTACTACCTCAGGACGAGCTAGAGGCCGAGAAGGTAAGGAGGCAAGCTCGATGGTTCGTGCTCCATGAGGGGTAGTTGTACAAGAAGGGCGACTACGTACTTCGAGAAATACACCAGGGAGCCTGTAGGAGCCATCAGGGTGCCAGGACCATCGCCGCTAAAGCCCTTCGAGCTGTGTATTACTGGCCATCGTTCAAGGAAGATGTCTCGAACTTAGTTCAAAAGTGCAAGGAATGCCAGATGCATGCCAACTTACCCCATCAAGCAGCCAACCCCCTCACCACCATCCAGGCCCCTCTGCCTTTCGACATGTAGGGCATGGACCTATTGGGGCCTTTTTCCCCCTGCATCACGCCAGCGGAGGTTCCTGTTAGTCGCTGTTGACTACTTAACAAAGTAGGTTGAGGCCCAACCGCTGGCCTCCATCACCGTCAAGCAAGTTCAACAGTTCATCTGGCGTAATCTGATAACTCGATTCGACGTCCCTCGAGTCCTTATATCGGACAATGGGCGACAATTCAACAGCGGGACCACGAAAGATTACTGCTCTCTATTCGGCATCGAAACCAGATTCTCCGCTGTCAGTCGACCCCAGACCAACGGACCGGCTGAGGCCGCCAACAAGGTAGTCCTGAAGGGATTGAAGACCATGCTAGAGGGAGCCAAGGGCTCATGGATCGATGACCTACCTGGGATATTGTGGTCCACGAGGACAACGGTTCGAGAAGCCACAGGACAAACACCATTCAACTTGGTTTATGGGAGCGAGGTTGTCCTGCCTGTCGAAGTCGGTATCCCCTCACCACGGATAACCTTCTACGACAACGACAACAACGAAGAAGAAAAACGCGTAAACCTTGACCTCCTCCTTGAAACTCGAGGCAACGCGCTCCTCAAGGCCATCTCCTACAAACTTAAAATCACCAGGCTCTTCAATCGACCAATCAAGCATCGACCTCTGCAGGTCAACGACTTGGTCCTCCAGAAGTTCGAGGCCACCGGCAGGGAACCTCGCCTTGGCAAATTACAGCCCAACAAGGAAGGCCTCGAAGACCAGGAAGGCCGCCCCTTGCCCCGACCTTGGAATGCGGACAATTTTAGAAAGTTCTATGTATAGCTCAGGTTCGGCCTTCGAAGCAATACATTTAAAAAGTTCCAGCCCTCGAAATTAGGGGCATCTACTACGAACATCCTTGGCAGAATGATAAGCCATCTTTTGTGAAGCTATCTCAGCAAAGTTAGGTATACACCTATCGAGTTGTAATACACCTATCGAGTTGTAATACATCTATCGAATTGTAATACACTTAACAAGAAATATCGAGCTGACAGCAAATTTTGCAAAAAGAATAGATCGAAGTATGCGCTCTAAGTATACACCTATCGAGTTGTAATATGCCCATTAAGTTGTGGTACAACTAATGAAGTCATAAAGCATAGACAAAAAATTCGAAGGCATAAACTTGTTAAAATAAAAATACATCGATGGGAGGAATAGAAAATTTTATTAATGAAGTACAAGCCATCGAGATGGCAAGGTTACACAAATAAGGAACATCTAGAGATTAGAACTAAACTATAAGGGTCTAACATTAACCCTTATAGGAGCCAGAAGGAAGAAACAAGAAGATGAGGGAAGCGGTATCATGGGTGCGAGCCCTCGAGATCGGCAGCAGTCGGAACCTGGTCCTCGACCTGAGCGACCCCCGCGTCATCCTTTCCTCGAGGAGCCTCAGCATCCTCTTGGGAGAGGGCAGCAACTCCCTCCTCCACCTCCTGCCAGGAAAGGTCAGGAAACAACTTTTCAAGGACGGCTCGAACGTCCTTAAGAGCCTCAGAGCGGCCGACTTCGGAAGCTTGAAGGGAGGCATCCTCGAGGAAGATCCTCCCGGCTTCGAAGAGCTTCCAGTTCTTGATGATCAGCTCCCGACAAGCAGTAACCTCCTTGACGGCATCGGTAGCCCTCTTGTCGGCCTTCTCCCCCCTGGCCAAGGCCTCCTTCCCGTCCTTCGAGGCCTGACAATGCCTACTGCTGGCCGAGTCCCTCTGCTTAGTGAGGTCCTCGATGGTCTGCTGGGCCTCGGCCATCTTCTCCTTGAAGTCCAGCTGATCCTTCTTAATAGCTTCCTCAGCCTCGGAAAGCTTTAGTTCAGTAATCCAGACCCGATTATTGAGGGAACTCCTCTCGTCGAAGGACATCTGGTCCATGACTCCAGCAGGGGCAGTACCCCATGGACGGTGGGCCAGAGAAGAGACCCTGATCGAGAGCTGCAGAAAACAAACAAGCGTAAGCAACAAATTACCCAAGTAAAAAGGGAAAAAGAAAGGAGCAGGCACATACCTCGACAAGGGTAGCCTTCAGGGCCTCGAGCTCCCGACCGACGGTACCACAGCACGCTGCCTCATCAGCAGCTGTCATCAAAAAAGAGGAGGCCCTCTCGAACATCCCAGCCAGATCTGCCCTCGAGATGGCGGAAAATGGAACAGCAGTAGTCGAGGGGGATGACCCCTCGACCTTCGGCCTCTTCGCTGGGGCCTGCTGCACCCCAGGCGACGTAACGGGAAAGATAACCGGAAAAGGAAGCTTCCCCTCGGGCTTGGCCTCGAGGGCCTCCTGCTTCACCGCAGGAGCCAAGGGAGGAAGGGCCTTTGTGGCCGAGATCAAAGACACAACCTCTGTCGAGGACGCTGCCTCGAGCTTGACCGCCTTCGAGGCATCAGGCAACGTCGTGACGGCAGAGGCAAAGTTCGAACCCGCCTTCGCCAACTGGTGGCATTTTGCTGCTCGAAGAGCCTCGGGAGTAATCCATGGTTGAGACATCGCAATATAGGTGAGAAGGATGGTTGAGATTGAAAGTTTGGAGGAAGAAGGTGTAAATGGTGTAATGACAGCGTTGAAACACCTTATAGTTATAAGAAAAGTAAATCACGAATTCCAAGGCTGTAATAACTGCCCTCATGGGCCCCACAAAAGCAGAAGCCCATCATCCAAAGGGCCTGCCATGTGTGCAGGGCCCAAAGCCCCCCATGGCACCCAAAGCATGGGAAAGACTGTCTTACCCTCAGTACCAGAAAATATCCAAGGCCACAACTTACGGAAGTGGGGCGCTGCCCCTCGATGCCCAGCCTTAGCGAAGGGCTTTGTTCCCAAGGGTAGTTTAAGGATACTCGATCAAACCATACTCGATCTAACCCGCAACTCGGAAGCGAGATATAACTCGAGAGGCGGCCCCTTGCAGGCGCCAATCGAAGGTAATTTTGCATCAAGAATAGCTAAGCTCACATCAACCATAAAAAGACTTAGAAGGATAACACGAGACGAACGACAAAAGGCTTCTTCTCATTATAATCAAAAGATTAAAAAGATACATCCTAAAGAACCTTAAAGCTAAATACAAAGATCTACTCAGCATCGTCAGAGTTGCTCGACAAACTACTCGAAGAGATAAGAGAAGTCGAACTGGAGGAGTCATCGAGCTCATCCCCATCACCCTCATTCTCTCCGCCCGAGGCATCTTCGTTCTCAACACGAAATCTGACCTCGGAACTAGAGTCATCGACACCCTCAACAGGAGCCTTAGAAGTCGGGAGATAATCAGCCTCCAATTCAGCACCACAATGGCTTCATATTCCTTCTCGACCAGGGCCCAGTTGGTCGAGGGAGAAACCTTGGCCAAGGCCTCCCGCAGCTTAGCAAGAGTAACTCTTGTCGCCACCTCGGCCCCCTCGAGCCCCATGTCAGCAGCGAAGTCCTACCATCTTGAGAATTCTGCCACTCGAGGATGATCTTTTCCCAGGAAATCGAAGACTCGCCTTTCGACGAATCGAAGTGCCTCTTGATCGAGTCCGGTTGGCTCTGGGCATCTTGGATCTTTTTCCTCCATCCCTCCTCCCGAACAGTGAAGCTGTTCTTCTTCTCTTCGAGGTCCTTTAGGGCAGCCTCAAGCTCGAGCTTGTAGTTCAAAGCAAGCTCTTTCTGCTGAGCGAGATCCTCCCGGAGCCGGCGAAAGTCGATAGTATGTCGATGACTCATAACGGCCATTTGAACTGAACACTGGAAAGAGGCAAAGCAATAAGCTTAGCAAAGAGAACTTTACAATTGAGTGGGAACTTTACGAAAAGAAAACTTACATCAATCTAGGAGGCATGAAGCCCTTCGACCTCCTCTTCCTCGTTGAGAGCTCGGCAGGCCTCGACATCAGCCTTGGTCAGGAAGCGCTTTAGAGCTAAGTCAAAGCGTCGAGCCTTCTCGACCCCATAAAGCTCGGTGAAGAGCTTCGAAGTCTGGTCCGAGTCTTCCGCCCTTGCCCTCTTCTGGCCAGGGGTCTCTTCGTGACGAGGAGGTTCTCCCTGTGCCTCCACGACCCTCGAGGGGGCCGCTGTAGACCTGGAGGGAGGCTCGAGGGTCGTCGTCTTCCCTCTCTCCCCCAAAATCTGGGGAGGCA
The DNA here is from genome assembly GCA_947646795.1 of Beta lomatogona. Classification (NCBI taxonomy): domain Eukaryota; kingdom Viridiplantae; phylum Streptophyta; class Magnoliopsida; order Caryophyllales; family Amaranthaceae; genus Beta; species Beta lomatogona. The sequence continues at coordinate 2,503,267 of CANSNZ010000356.1, forward strand.
CGATGGCCGCTGCCGAAGGAGGACGGATACGAGGCCTCTTTGTAACACCCCAGAATTTCAAAGACCGAAAAGAAAGAAATAATAATATATTTAATAGGACGATGGCGGAAACATCGTCTTCTGGGAATGTCATTACTACAAGAATATTGTTTAAATAACTAAGTGATAAAACCAAACATAAGTAAATACTATAAGTAAATTAATTACTTAGATAAAAATGAGAAAACTATCTCAAACTAAAGAGAAGTCTAGAACTAAAACCCCTAATAGTTTATTTCTCGCATCTCAACCCGAGCCCAAAATCAAAGAAAATCCCCATCAACAAAACCTGCAAAATATACAACAAATATCCACAATCAGTGGGGAGTAACTAGCAGTTCTCCCAGAACAAAAGCAATCAAAGTACGATTCAGACATAGATTAATAAGAAAGGAAATAATTAAGTCAAGTTAACTACAATATGCATCCACTTCCATATAACTCACAAATAACGCAAATGAATAATAAATAGCAAGTGAGTTGGATAAAAATAAATAAATCATCTCAAGAGTACTTTTATAAAAATAAAAGTATAGGTAAAACAAGTGTCTGAGACAGAAACCGAACGCTAGTGATTCGCAAATCACTTCCTAAGGTTTGTCGGATCGCAATCTCCGAGTCGGTCTATGGGCTTACGTTCCCCACCGCCCGTGTCTAAGAATGGCCAAACTCCCGATGCGGGGGTAGAACACGCAGAACTCCCCGACCTCTCGGACGACAACAATTAACCCAAGGCTTGCCCCTAGTTCGCAAACCAGGTGGTTGGCATGTTCTTCACCGGGGACTACATCTATCCCACCGGATGTTCTTATCTCAAAATAAAATCATAAATATCATCAAAGTATTATTCATCTCAAAAATATTCGTCAAAAGGGATGCCACCCGGCCTTATACCCATAATTCATCAAACAGTTCTTCATAATTCCTCAAAATAAATCACTTATAATATATTCAACAAATAACTCTCACAATAACACTTGAACATTCCCAAACATCAACAATGACAATATACTGGTTTTTACAAAGCAACCACACTCAATCACAAGTACATCACCAATTAACTCTAAATCATATTCATTAAAAGAGTAATAACAATTAAATCATTTTATTCCATAAATCAAACCTAAACATGTGGTTACCCAAATGATGCATGCTGTATACTACTGAAAATCAGCAACCCATAATATATTAAATTATAAATTATATCTGATTTACAAGCCCTCAAACAATTTAATAGTGTGTCCTCAATTTCATCACAAAAACACCATAATAATTATGAAACCAACAAATTCGAGCAGTAAAATCACACAAAAATTATCATATAACCCTAATAGCTCTACTGACATGGAACAATTTTTATTTATAATTTTCGGACTCAAAAAGTATTTTTAACAGGTTAATATACGGATTCCTCAAATAAGCCATTATAATAATTAAAAATATAAACAGACGCCCCAAAATTACCAAAAATTCACATAACATGTAAAAACTCACGGAAATACATATTATCCAAATAAATTAATTTTTCTGCCACTATAAATAATTTTCATGAATCATATACTGACTGAACAGAATTTACAAAAACAGATATATCAATTAATTAAATCAGTAAACAGTAGATAAAAATTATTCCAAGGCATGGAATACATTATACGCATGTAACATGATCTAAGAAAAATGATTTCATCAATTTTAACAGTCGTTCAATAATTATTATGAAATTTAACCAAAAACGCACAAAATACTAATTAAATCAAATAAATATTAAAAATCATGCAAAAATTATTTTTGTCTACACAGTATTCACATAGCATGTGTCACGTATGTTCATGTAAAATTTCATCAAAAATATCATTCAAAAAGTATTTTAGATAATTCCTAACGTATTAATCTAATACCGAATAATACCCTAATCACTATGGTTCTAGGATAACAACTAGTTACCTGGATCGTCGGAGGCGAGCTGAGTCTAAAGAGACAATCACGAGTTAAGCATGCAATCCAAATCCTCTTCTAACCCCAAGCATTACGAACGAGAATTGTAGCAACGAGACACTAGGCATTTCTTCTTGAACGTTGAAAACTCTTGTTTCGTACTGCTCTGTTACGACCATGATTCCTGATGGTATATACCTTAGATTCCAAATCGCTCCGGTAAGAATGTAGAACAAAATGTTATAAACGTTGTGTCCAAATTTGAAGACGATCAAACGGTTAGATCTTCGGCTACGGTTATTTTCGTGAAGGTGCGACAGGAAAAATCGGGTTGAACTTTCTATTCTTTTGCTCTTCCTTTTCTCTCTTTCTTTTCTTGAAACGGTGGGGGGGTTAAATGAGAATGATGCTGCTGAACTTCTTTGAATAAAAATAAGAATTTTATGGATGTTTAATGGTTGAAATAAGGGGTTTTAATGAATGAGAATAATTAGGGGGGTTACAAAGCAACAAAGAGTCATGAGAAAAACAAAAGAGAAAAGAAAAGGAGAAGGCTCCCCTTAATCCTTCACTTGGCCGGCTGCCGCAAGCCCAACACCCACACAAAACTTTCGGCCCAATTCAACAATGATCCATGCTCCGAAAGCCCGATACGCGATAAAACGGTTAATTCCTAAATCGCGCCTAAATTTTGAAAATACTTAATAATGAAAATAATTCTATTGAATTATATTATAAATATAAATATAATGCACACATTAACACACCATATAATAAAATATTAATTCGGCTCCCAAATTATAAAGAATAAAAATCATTGATCTAGAGAAAATAATAAATTATTTATTTATTTATTTTTACGAAAAGAATATCATTTTAAAATAAACTAACACCAAAAATAAAGAATGAAAATTACGGGGTGTTACACTCTTCACCGGATCCTAGCGGAAAAACAGAAGTTAGAACATAAAACAAAAGGCCTGATGATCAGATCGAAAGGTGTAAAGTTACCTTGGGAGGGCGAGGGACTCGAGTTTCCCCCCTCGACACTTTCGAGCGTATCTGTTCTTGTACCCTTTGGTTAGCCGTCAGCCGTCTCTGCATGATTTTGCAAAGTTCTCGATGGGCAATAACTGCACAAAACAAATAAAGGTTAGCCCATGATATATATCAATCAAGACAAGTACACCTAGCAGCGAAGGCCCTACCCTTGGGATAAGCCGTGCTCAATCCCATCGTGGAGAGGAAGTGCTCGTCACTCAGATCCTCTTTGGTGGGGATCTGCTTTCGATCGCCATTGACTATCGAAGTGATGGTCTGGCAGTAGATGGCAACCCTGGCCTCGTCCTCTGAGATCCTGGGCAATGACCTATTTAAGGCCATGTTCGGACCCTCGAGACAGGGAACAATTGGGAAGTCCCACTGCTCAGCTCGATATATGTACATGAACTCCGTACAGAAGTTATGTTGGTTCGAAGGCATGGTCCCCACAATCTTGTATGGAAAGCGTGCATGGAAGGTATACCAACCTTCACCATTCGAGGTCGCTGACATCACGACTAGTTTCATCAAGTTCTGCCAAAGGACCAGGGTTGGCTCGACCGCCATCATGTAACATATGGCGAGGAACCCAACCATCAAGCCAACACTGTTAGGCATCAACTGACAAAGGGCCACGTTGTAGGAACGTAACACCTCAACAATAATGGGATGAACGGGGAATCTTAACCCCAACTCGAAGTAGGCCTCATACAAAGCCACGCAGCCCGTCGGAGGAGTACATACGGTCTCGTCGGGCTCAGGGATATACAAGGTGTATGGATGTCGAATCCAATACGATGTCTTGTGGAAGCGCAGGTTGTCCAATAGGAACTGCATGAAGGGTCCTCGAACGTAGAAGTGCGCGATGCCCTTGCCCTGAGTCCGGGCCTCCCCCTCTCCACCGCTAGTGCTCGCCTCATGGGAAAGATTTTCACTGCTGCCCTCCATTACTCGAACGACCTGGCCATCGAGAAGATGGTCTAAGTAAATCCTAATTGCCCGAGGGCGAGCAACGGTTACCTCGTATGGGGGATTATTTACCTCCTCTCCCCCATCTGACATTATTGAAGCCCCGTCGCTCGAGCATGGTAATGCCTCGAGCACCCGCGAGGGATCGGGACAGTCTAATGCTACGGACACCACGGGCACCCCATTTAGTAACACTCCATCGAACAAAGGCTCGAGTGGGGCCGGGGGGTGTCCGAGCCAGACAAAGAACCCCCGTTATTTATCGAGAGGGGATCCTGTTCATAAGGGTCCATTTATTAATAAAAAGAAAGGGAAGGAAGTGGGTCGTACCTTATCTGAAACACCTTCGAGATCCTGCACCTTCAAAAAGAACGTCGGTCTACTTGTGTAACCTCGAGGAGAAAATCTCTTGCGCAGCAGTAATCCAAAAGAATTGTGAATGGGACAAATGACACGGTCCCCCCTATTTATAAACAATCACCGTACGAAACGATTGGTATATCGCGGGCTTGAGAAACTCCTGGAAACAGCAAGGCTGACATTGGGCCCTGGACCAGGCCCAACAGTCACCCTAACTAGAACTACGAGCCTTAGCTGCCCGATCAGTCCATCGCAGCTCACTGGGTTGACTAAATTCAGCTAAGTCCAAAGACCTACAATTAGGCACCTCGCCCAGATCGAGCGAGGGATACCCCAAGTCACCCCAACTACTGGAGTCGGTGCCCGCCAAGCGCTACGGCATCAGGACACCCCTCGGGGCATGCAGGGCCTATCGACCCTCAACGCCCCAGAGCGATGGTTCAGCGATCTTTCAAAGAGCTCAGTGAATAACCGCCTAGCGCTCTCCGAAGGTCACGGCACGCGCCCCTCGAGATACATGGGGCTCATTGGCCCCTGAGACACCTCGAGCAAGGCCAAGGATGCCCCCCGAGATACATAGGGCTCATCAGCCCCTGAGACAGAGAAGGTCAAGGACGCCCCTCGAGATACATGGCACTCATTAGCCCCTCAGACATCTCGAGCAAGGTCGAGGATGCCCCACGAGATACATGGGGCTCATTAGCCCCTGAGACATCTCGAGCGAGGTCAAGGACGCCCCTCGAGATACATGGGGCTCATTAGCCCCTAAGGCATCTCGAGCAAAGTCAAGGATGCCCCTTGAGATACATGGGGCTCATTAACCCCTGACACATCTCGAGAGAGGTCAAGGACGCCCCTCGAGATACATGGGGCTCATTAGCCCCTAAGACATCTCGAGCAAGGTCGAGGATGCTCCTCGAGATACATGGGGCTCATTAGCCCCTGAGACATCTCGAGCGAGGTCAAGGACGCCCCTCGAGATACATGGGACTCATCAGCCCCAAGGGCATCTCGAGCGAAGTGAAGGATGCCCCTCGAGATACATGGGGCTCATTAGCCCCTGACACATCTCGAGAGAGGTCAAGGATGCCCCTCGAGATACATGGGGCTCATTGGCCCCTGAGGCATCTCGCGAGAAGTCAAGGACGCCCCTCGAGGTACATGGGGCTCATTGGCCCCTGAGACACCTCGAGTGAGGTCAAGGACGCCCTTCGATACATGGGGCTCATAGGCCCCTGAGACATCTCGAGCGAGGTCAAGGACGTCCCTCGAGATCCAGATTCGACTTTGAGCGAAACATGCGATTTCTGGAGAGCCTTCTCTCGCACATCTCGCGTGGGGCTAATGTTTGGGCCCAATATTCCCTGGGCCCGGTTCTTGTGAGGAGGACCATCAAACCCCCAGGCAGGGGGGACAATGGGACCTACAGGATGCTTACCCTAACCCCAGGGTGCCTAGGGATCTCAAATAAGGGGTAAAAAGGCTTATTGCCTAAAAAGGCAACATAACCAAGCAGCCTCTCTGAGGCCCATCCTATCAATGTTCCCTTTATAGGGATCCTCAACACTATAGATACCCCATGTCTCATCAATGAACAGGTAATCTATTCTAGACCAACTGCTCAATACCTACAGTTAAACATCCTAACTGAATTGAGCGTCGGAGGGGCGATCCCGGAAACACCCCTGGGGTAGTCTAACCCTCATTCTTGCAGATCTCCATGGCATCATTCGAGCACCTGGCTATTCTCAATGGCCATCGGCCCTCATCTTGACTAACTCCCCCATCTCACAAGTTTTTACCCGAAACAATACTTTCGCAAATTGAAGAATTCTTCTAACACTTTTGCAAATTTCGCTCTTCCGTCTAGCCATTTCATTCAATTTGTTGTAGATTTTGCAGATTCGAACAAGCTGGGGAGAAGGATGTAAGAGAGGAAAAGTTAGGGTTTTTTTAAAATTTCAAAAATTGGCTGAATGAGATAAAATTGCGAGGAGACGAGCCATTGCCCATTGATGATGATTGCTGATTTACTGTTGAGCGAACGAGGGAGACGGAAGGAGCAATTGGTAGATGGTGGACTCGTCCTAAAAACATAAAACGCGCGAAACCAATGAACATCAACTGTTCTCCAATGAACATCGATCATATATTTCCTCTTATGTTCATCTTTTTTTCTTGTTGTTCTGATTCAGATGTTCATTGCTGATTCATATGTTCATTGAGTCTCGTGTGTTGTTCTTTTGTTCTACTTTCATCTTCATGTTGCTTAGTTTGTTCATTGAGGATGTTGTTTTGTTCATTGTATTATAATGCGAAACGACGCCGTATGGAATGGTGCGCACCATTCTCATGGTAGACTCGTGTCTACCATCTAATTTGCGCGGAAGGAAGAGCAATTGCAGGAAGCTGTGGCGTTTTATTTGTCAGAATAATTTGAGTAATTGGTTGCGGTTATGTTGAAAACTGGAGCCCTTCAGTTTTAAGGGCTCTAGTTTTTATTTAACCCCAGTCCACAGTTCGCAGTCCGCAGCCCTTGTCATGTAGTTTTTTTTTTTTTAAAAAAAAAGCTGGATCAAGGGTTCCGTTTTTCAGATAACTTGAGCCTTTTTAAGTAGCCCTTGACCTTTTTTCCTCTAGTGTAAATAATGTAATATCGAACGTGTACATGCAATAAGAGTTTCTATATAATTATGTTATTAGTTTAATTTGAATATGTGTGCTATCGAAACATTTTATAGGAAATGAGTCAAATGATGTCAGTCTCCTAGTGCCCTTGCTATTAAACTATGGTTGTTTAATGTAATTATGGTTGCATATGTTATTAGATATGAATAATATATCTTATTATAAGCTTCAACTGTGCCACAAATACTTTATTATTAGTTGACTATAGCTTCATGATAATATAAAGATTCTGTTTGGCTAATGAGGTACTCAGTCGAAATTCAATTGTTAGGTCGAAGTAATGTGGGAGGATACTCCTAGTCCTAATAGTTAATTAATTATTTAAAAATATTTAAAAATACCTTTTGTGTCGCCTTTTATTACAATAGGCGACTCAGAATGATTAATACATTATTATAAACTAATTCAGAAAACAGTTTTCTGTGTCGCCTATAAACTTTGGCTGCGACTTGTGAAGGTTAATTAGTTTTTAAAAAATAATAAAAGAAATATTTTTCCAGTCACCTCTTAGTATATACGCGACTCGGTATGATTAATAATGTGTTATAAATACTTTAGAAAACCTTTTTAGTGTCGCCTACAAACTTCAGAGGTGACTCGTAATAGTTAATATTTTTTTTTTAAATATATCTTTCGTTTCGCCTTTAGATAATAGGCGACTTGCATAATAGCATATGTGTCACCTGAAAAGGGGTGGCTCTAAAACTCCAAATAATTTTAGAGTTGGTAGCTACAGGGTCGCCTCTTAGGCTACACTAAAGACAATTTGGAGACCACTCGCAAATGTGTTTTTGTAATAATGGATGAGCTTTTAGGGTCCGCAACAATTTCAATAATGCTTAAAAGAACATTTAGAGGGAATCATAATTAATTGATGCTAAAGAAAACATTTCAGGGATATATGAATTTCATTATAACTAAAAATTACTTTTAGGAGCAACCTAGATTTTACTATCGCTAAAAAGATGTTTTGGAGGCACCATTTGTTTCTTTTTTAGGGGCAACCTAAATTTTACTGATGTAAATTTTTTTTTTTTTTAGGCAACCATTATTTCATTAATGCTAAATCTACTTTTAGGCGCAGCATAAATTTCCTTGATTCTAAAAAAAGAGTTTTAGAGGCAACCGTTATTTTATTAATGCTAAAAACTACTTTTAGGGGCAACATAAATTTCCCTTATGCTAAAAAGATAGTTATAGAGGCAACCATTATTTCATTGATGCTAAAAAATACTTTTAGGGGCAACCGAAATTTTACTAATGTTAAAAACAACTTTTAGAGACAACCAAAATCAACTAATGCTAAACAGCACTTTTCAAGGCTACAAAAAATTGGTTGCCTCAAGGTGTTGCCTCTATACGCGAATTTTCTTGTAGTGACAAGATTTACAACCTAAGAGAAAATGGCTAAGGAGTTGTACAAAGCTTTTATATACAAACTCTAATGAGAATCATGTGGGAGCCCAATGGTTGAAGCTCCCACCTCCCAACCTTATGGTCAGGAGTTCGACTCTCACTAACCCCAAATTTGGGGTGTTTGTGTGTGGATATTTGCTTCTGGGTATAAATCCCCACTTTCTAGTCTCTGAAAGTTTCCTTATGGGTTGAGAATTGGGATCCCCTTCTTAACCCCTAACTCATGAGGGCTGAACCTACTTGGCCAGTTAATTACCGAATCAAAAAAAAAATACAAACTCTAATACAAACCCTAATGATTAGGTCTACTATAAGGAAAAAAGGACTAAAGGTTATACAACTGCAAATTAGATGTTAGACACGAGTCTACCATCCAAATGGTGCGCACCATTTGATACGACGTCGTTCCGCAATGAACAAAACAACATCCTCAATGAACAAACTAAGCAACATGAAGATTAAAGTGGAACAAAAGAACAACACACGAGACTCAATGAACATGTGAGTTAGCAATGAACATCTGAATCAGCAATGAACATCAAGAAAAAAAGATGAACATAAGAGGAAATATCTGGTGAACAAACCACTCAACCTAATGAACAAACAAAGAAAACACAATGAACAAAGAAATATCTGCAATAAACAAACTAAGAAACATAAATATAAAGGCCAACAAAGGAGGATTGACGAGATCGATGTTCATTGGAGAACAGTTGATGTTCATTGGTTTTGCGGTCCACTTAATGTTCATTGGAGAACAGTTGATGTTCATTGGTTTCGCACGTTTTATGTTTTTTTGGCTGCGTTTTGGTCCGTGTCTACCATCCTAATGGTAGACACGAGTCCACCATCTACCCATTGGTTATACAACCTACCTAAGATCACAAAATAACCACATTACAAGTTGTATACTCATGTAATGCTGTGTAACGAGCTGCATAGTATACTCAGTACACTAGCAATGAGAACAAGGCAAAATAACCACATTATTACCATATTCTTTACATTATGTTCAGATGAAAGGGAAAAAGTGAAATCATCTGCAAGGATAATGAATTGAATAGGAGGCATACATGAAAATAATGCACTATCTATGATACAATAAACAAAAATTTACCCTGAAATTTAGCAAAATAACTTGCTTATATGTATTCATGATAAATGCAGCTTCATTTGAGATGATAGAGCACTGAATACAATTGTTTAGACATAAAAAACATTAATGTAGCCTTTGCTTAGCGAAGTTCCGTACAAAATTTATATTCAAAATTACTACTCATATTATATTTATTATCTCCCTACAAATAAGCGGTCAAAATTTTCAGTGTTAGTTACAATACGCATGCTAATCGCAAAATCAAGAACTAGTGATTTCCCCAATAATTTGAACCATAGAGGTATAGGTACCAAAAATCACAAATCGTGATCGTGATCGTCAATCGCTTCTTCCACCCATTCCATCAGGCATCCGAGCATTGCATCCACCATCATCAGCACTGACTAGCGACGCGCCCCTTTCTCCGCGACTTTGTTTCGTTTTTATTTATTTCTGTATTAGGTGGCATGTACGAGCTCTTACGGCTCCTTTAGGTTTACGTTTTTGTTTTAGTTTGGGTTGTATTAGCATTAGGATGTACTTCCTCTTTTAATTAATGTACGATTTCTCATTGTCAAAAAAAAAAAAAATTTCACAATGAGAATGCTCAACAGTATAATGCTTAGGATTACCACCATCTCACCTCCCCATCTAGTGCGGGAAATCTTCAAGTAGCATAAACAAGGAATGGTAAGAGATGCAGTAGCACTTAGTAACGCCCCAACGAATGACCTGAGTGTTAGGAATCTGGGTGTTGTAGTTTGATTAATGCAGAACAGAAAATCAATGAAATAATAAAGGTGAGAAAACAATAAAGATGAACAAACAAATAACACAAGGATTTACGTGGTTCAGTCAAATTTGACCTACGTCCACAGGTGGGGGATTTGAGCTTCTTCACTATAATGGAGAAATAAGAGAGAATAATACAAGGAGTCCTAAATTCTAGAGGCTAAAAGTGTTTCATGAGTTGTGTGTCAAATAATGAGCACTAAGAGGTCCTATTTATAACATAAGGAAACCTCGTACAAAAAACCCTAGAAAAAAAACTCCATAAAAACCCTAAAAAAGAATCAAATTCGAAAACCGCAAAACCGCGTCAAAACCCAGCCGCTCGGTCGACCGGGCCAAAACCGCCCGGTCGGGCGAGACGAAATTCCAGTTCGACAGTTCTTCGTAAAACAGCCATAACTTTCTCGTTTCTTAGCGGAATTGGGCATATGACATATCGTTGGAAAGCTCTTTGAACAAGCTTTCACCTCCAATTTGAATCACATCAAAACCATTTATAGTTTGAAAGATATGTGCATTCAAAGTTACCCTTATGCCATTCACAAGATTTCAAGTCATAATTAACAATCTCCACCTTGACTTGAAACCAATCAATCAAGATACCTCCACCTTGAACCAAGAAGTGATGCTCAACCAAAAAACACCATAGAACCTCCACCTTAAACAAAATTCCATAAGCCTAATCACTTTAGGCAACCCAGAAAACGGACATCTTCTATAATTGTGTACCGATGCGTCTTCGAACACAAAATCCGTATACAAAACCATCACATGGCCTAGATCGAGAGTATAAAGTCACCAACGCCAAACATGTTTACTCAAATTGACCAAACTCTCTTCAAACACTTCTTCATCTCAACAACAAACTCAAGCAATTCTAGAAAAACCAATTGACATCAATAACATCTGAACTGCAATTGTACTTAACAAAACACAAAAGTACCAAATTTGAGATAAGAAATAGCATAACTAGAACAAAATCTAATGCATAACCGAGATTGTTACAAAAAACTCAAAAACAATCTATCATAGACTCCATAGCAAAATATCCACACGGTTTCTCGTTTCACCAAGAGATCTCAAAGGACACCAAACATAAAGAGATCGTAGAAACCGCATCCCCAAATCTTGTAACCCTAAAGTGCAAGATCATCATCAGAGGCATCGTTGGCGATATTTGCGGATTGGTCCTCATTGGACTTTTCCCCATTCTTCTTCTTTAACTTCCAACACTCAGATTTAATATGACCCTTCACATGACAATAGTTACAGATTTTATTCTTACCAAAATTCTTTCCACCATGAGCAACCAAAGCATTAGTTTGAGCATATTTATTAACCAACTTATTGTCAATTAAATCTCTCTGAGTTAAGGCCTCCTTAACATCCTGCAAACTCAAATCATCTTTACCATATAATAAGGTATCTCGAAAATGCTTATACGAAGGCGGTAAAGAACACAACAACCTAATAGCCATATCCTCATCATCGATCTCAACATCGATGTTTTGCAAATCCATAATAATAGTGAAGAATTCATCTAAATGAGACTCAAGCGGTTTACCTTCTTCTAGACTGAGATCATGAAGTCTAGATTTGAGTAGTAGACGGTTGGTCACGCTCTTTGTCATATAAAGTGACTCCAACTTCAACCACAAACCCGCAGCAGGCGTCTCTTTGGCAACCTCTCTCAAAACTTCATTAGATAGACTTAAATAAATCGCCGAGAGTGCCTTCAAATCGATCTCCTCCCACTGATCATCCGTCATACCCGAAGGCTTTTTGGATGCACCTTCAAGAGCCTTGTGACAGCCACTTTGAACCAAGATGGCTTTCATCTTCAATTGCCATAGGCCAAAATTTACTTGCCTATCAAATTTCTCAATATCGAATTTCATTGACATAATCAAAAAATCAAACTTGTTATATAAACACCTAAGATCTTAAACAACCAAGCTCTTGATACCAATTTGTTAGGAATCTGGGTGTTGTAGCTTGATTAATGCGGAACAGAAAATCAATGAAATAATAAAGGTGAGAAAACAATAAAGATGAACAAACAAATAACACAAGGATTTACGTGGTTCAGTCAAATTTGACCTACGTCCACAGGTGGGGGATTTGAGCTTCTTCACTATAATGGAGAAATCAGAAAGAATAATACAAGGAGTCCTAAATTCTAGAGGCTAAAAGTGTTTCATGAGTTGTGTGTCAAATAATGAGCACTAAGAGGTCCTATTTATAACATAAGGAAACCTCGTACAAAAAACCCTAGAAAAAAAACTCCATAAAAACCCTAAAAAAGAATCAAATTCGAAAACCGCAAAACCGCGTCAAAACCCAGCCGCCCGGTCGACCGGGCCAAAACCGCCCGGTCGGGCGAGACGAAATTCCAGTTCGACAGTTCTTCGTAAAACAGCCATAACTTTCTCGTTTCTTAGCGGAATTGGGCATATGACATATCGTTGGAAAGTTCTTTGAACAAGCTTTCACCTCCAATTTGAATCACATCAAAACCATTTATAGATTGAATGATATGTGCATTCAAAGTTACCCTTATGCCATTCACAAGATTTCAAGTCATAATTAACAATCTCTACCTTGACTTGAAACCAATCAATCAAGATACCTCCACCTTGAACCAAGAAGTGATGCTCAACCAAAAAACACCATAGAACCTCCACCTTAAACAAAATTCCATAAGCCTAATCACTTTAGGCAACCCAGAAAACGGACATCTTCTATAATTGTGTACCGATGCGTCTTCGAACACAAAATCCGTATACAAAACCATCACATGGCCTAGATCGAGAGTATAAAGTCACCAACGCCAAACATGTTTACTCAAATTGACCAAACTCTCTTCAAACACTTCTTCATCTCAACAACAAACTCAAGCAATTCTAGAAAAACCAATTGACATCAATAACATCTGAACTGCAATTGTACTTAACAAAACACAAAAGTACTAAATTTGAGATAAGAAATAGCATAACTAGAACAAAATCTAATGCATAACCGAGATTGTTACAAAAAACTCAAAAACAATCTATCATAGACTCCATAGCAAAATATCCACACGGTTTCTCGTTTCACCAAGAGATCTCAAAGGACACCAAACATAAAGAGATCGTAGAAACCGCATCCCCAAATCTTGTAACCCTAAAGTGCAAGATCATCATCAGAGGCATCGTTGGCGATATTTGCGGATTGGTCCTCATTGGACTTTTCCCCATTCTTCTTCTTTAACTTCCAACACTCAGATTTAATATGACCCTTCACATGACAATAGTTACAGATTTTGTTCTTACCAAAATTCTTTCCACTATGAGCAACCAAAGCATTAGTTTGAGCATATTTATTAACCAACTTATTGTCAATTAAATCTCTCTGAGTTAAGGCCTCCTTAACATCCTGCAAACTCAAATCATCTTTACCATATAATAAGGTATCTCGAAAATGCTTATACGAAGGCGGTAAAGAACACAACAACCTAATAGCAATATCCTCATCATCGATCTCAACATCGATTTTGCAAATCCATAATAATAGAGAAGAATTCATCTAAATGAGACTCAAGCGGTTTACCTTCTTCTAGACTGAGATCATGAAGTCTAGATTTGAGTAGTAGACGGTTGGTCACGCTCTTTGTCATATAAAGTGACTCCAACTTCAACCACAAACCCGCAGCAGGCGTCTCTTTGGCAACCTCTCTCAAAACTTCATTAGATAGACTTAAATGAATCGCCGAGAGTGCCTTCAAATCGATCTCCTCCCACTGATCATCCGTCATACCCGAAGGCTTTTTGGATGCACCTTCAAGAGCCTTGTGACAGCCACTTTGAACCAAGATGGCTTTCATCTTCAATTGCCATAGGCCAAAATTTACTTGCCTATCAAATTTCTCAATATCGAATTTCATTGACATAATCAAAAAATCAAACTTGTTCTATAAACACCTAAGATCTTAAACAACCAAGCTCTTGATACCAATTTGTTAGGAATCTGGGTGTTGTAGTTTGATTAATGCGGAACAGAAAATCAATGAAATAATAAAGGTGAGAAAACAATAAAGATGAACAAACAAATAACACAAGGATTTACGTGGTTCAGTCAAATTTGACCTACGTCCACAGGTGGGGGATTTGAGCTTCTTCACTATAATGGAGAAATCAGAGAGAATAATACAAGGAGTCCTAAATTCTAGAGGCTAAAAGTGTTTCATGAGTTGTGTGCCAAATAATGAGCACTAAGAGGTCCTATTTATAACATAAGGAAACCTCGTACAAAAAACCCTAGAAAAAAAACTCCATAAAAACCCTAAAAAAGAATCAAATTCGAAAACCGCAAAACCGCGTCAAAACCCAGCCGCCCGGTCGACCGGGCCAAAACCGCCCGGTCGGGCGCTGCTGCCCGGTCGGGCGAGACGAAATTCCAGTTCGACAGTTCTTCGTAAAACAGCCATAACTTTCTCGTTTCTTAGCGGAATTGGGCATATGACATATCGTTGGAAAGCTCTTTGAACAAGCTTTCACCTCCAATTTGAATCACATCAAAATCATTTATAGATTGAAAGATATGTGCATTCAAAGTTACCCTTATGCCATTCACAAGATTTCAAGTCATAATTAACACTGAGATACCCGAAGAACGGAACCGCCAACGCTACGATTACTTGTGTAGCAACCAACAATGTTCTTTTCATAATTCTGTAGCTCTTGTTTTTCTGGTATGTTGGAGATCGACTTTCAGTGGAGACTGGAGAGTGCCACTGGCTTCAACATGAGTGCGTATTTTGCGAGTGGAGTCACCAAAGTCGTGTAGATTGCTACTTTTGAGGCTAGTTTATGCTTTGGAAGAATTAGAGTGGTGTTTTGTTAATGTTAACCTGAATTTGAATATAGAGTGGTGTTTTGTCAACGTTAACCTGAGTTTAAATGTAGGATTATACAGGATAACGTTTTGTCAACGTTAATTTGAGCTTTGATTTCTTTTTTTGCTTGAGTGCATTTGAATGAGAGCTAGCATAAACTTGAATCTGAATAAATTTGTTTGAGTGTATCTGAGCAGGCGGCACAAACTTGATTGTGCTTGTTGACTCCATTTAGAGAGAATTTCCAAGAGAAAAATTTATGTGATCTTGAGACTAATAAATTGCTCGTCCTCTGAATCAAAGTAGAAGAGGTCTATTTATAGGTGATAAAGATCCCTTTATGGACTATTAATTTGTGGGCTTGTTCCCCTCTATAACTTCAAAGATTTTTATTTTTATTTTTTAAAATTTTTACCTTTGTCATTCAATCATCTTAATTGGACTAGTGAAATACAGGCCCAAATATTTTACAATTCCAATCACATTTATTTGATTTATTTGAATATCTTACTTTAAGTGGGTTAAATTATTAACTTGGGCTAATTATATACATTTTAACTCAATAATAATTAACTTTTTTCAAATATTAAACAATAAAAGAATTTCAGTCTTGAATCCAAGAGTCTCAATCTTATTTCGATTAGGAATTCCTTGTTAATCGACTACAACAATTGTCCATGAATCCCTCCTTCATTGACTTGGGATATCACTCAGTGCCAAGGGTAAACCAAGGCTAGAACGTACAGGTGAATTTGATTCCTTATTTTAGTTATTTTTTCCTCACCTTTTTTTTTGGTGAACAACGGTAACATAAATAAAGTAGTTATGGCAAAAAGCCTATTACAATCCCACATTATAAGTTCTTGGCAAAAATCCTATTCCGTGTCTTTTGGCTTGTTATGTTTCTGCTACGCTCGAAAGTAATTAATGTTATGTTTCCGATTTCAGCTTTCACCTTTTTTTTTAAAACCAAAATCAAAAATATGGAAACAAAAAAAAGTAGGTTTTAGTATTCCGTTGTCAGTTTTTAAAATTGACATGTTTTGATAATAGTATAACTAATTTTAAGTTTTTTATACCCTTTATATCATCTGACTTTTATATTTATAAAATCAAAAAGTGAAAATTTACAATAATGCCAATCGGACCTTTAGTAATTGAATACATGTGTAATTGGGGTAGGCTCAAACCATGTCTATACTTGGGCATGGCATGGTCTTCCTCCATATGTATCATGATGCAAAATTTTTAGTATGATAGCACCCAGCCACCCACCATATCTTTAGTCACATGAAACGGCCACACTTTTTTTTCCCCTTTTCTCTCTTTGTTTTTTAAAGTTTTTCGACTGGTGACAAGTGATTAGTGATTGTCCCTCTTTTCTTCCTGTCTTCTTTGATTAATGAGCTTTGATGTTTTTTTTTTCTTGAGTGTAGTTGAATGAGGGCTGACATAAACTTGAATCTGAATAAATTTATTTGAGTGTATCTGAGCAGGCGGCACAAATTTTATTGTGCTTGTTGACTCCATTTAGAGAGACTTTCCAACAGAAAAATTTATGTACCCTTGAGAATAATAAATTGTTGGTCCTCTGAATCAAAGTAGAAGAGCCCTAAATATAGGTGATAAAGATCTCTTTATGGACTGGGCTTGTTCCCCTCTATAACTTGAAAGTTTTTTGTTTTTTAAATTTTTTACCTTTGTCATTTAATCATCTTAATTGGTCTAGTGAAATACACAAGCCCAAATATTGACGCGCTGGTTGTAAACACGTCAAAGATACCTAAACTACCCAATATATGGCAAGTAAAGGGTGCAATCCACAAGGACTAAGGGAAGCACCAATAAGTATTGATTTATGATAAGCTAAGCTAAGTCTATGTTTTTAAGGATTTATAAATGAAAAGACAATAAAAAAAAATGACTTTGGGAAGGGGTATCCACCAATCAACTCATTCACAAACCAAGCAATCACAATGGAAATCAACAATGGGGATCAATTGAGGGGAATTGTTCATCCATTGGTACTCTAACCACTCTCTCGAGCTAGCTAGATTGACCTAGTATCTTACCGAAGACCTATTCTCATGGCTAAGGCATTCAACCAAGCATATCCATAAACTTGATGAACATAAACAAGTAAACTAAGTCCCCTAGGCTAGGTAGTCCCTATTCTCATGGTCCTTCAAGCCTAATAATCGATTTGAGGCAACCCCCTTAACTTCATCTCTCGATCCTTCACTAAGGGTACCTAAATTATGCTCCTATGATGGCCAATCACACAAACTTTCATGAAAATGCAAAATCAATTAACCAAAATTATCCCAAGTCAAAACCCAATGTTGCATTTAGAGGTTCATGAACTCATTAATAGCTTCAAACCCTTCCCAAAAAAATAGCTAGTCACAAATCATGAAAAATTATAAACTAAAAGACATTAACAATTATTAACATGAACTAAAACAATAATCTAGGATGAACAAGTAAATAGAGTGAGAATGACTTGAAAATTAGAAAATAAAGCAATAAAATATGAGAGAGAGTAAGAAATTCTCATGAAAGTTGCAAGGACTGCCAAGGAGTATCCAAATCTTCAAGTTTCCTTCTTAGATTATTCAAATTCCAAACTTTCAACAAGTTTCTCTCACTTCCCTCTCTAGAAGATGAGATTTCCTCTCTCTTAGGGTTCTAAGACTTTGAAATCTCCCTTTATTAAAATATAATGTAAAGTAGCTTGCTCTAAAATGAGAGGAGTTTGCCTTATATAATGCTAAAATAAACTAGGCATAATTACAAATTAACCCCCATTCAAAAAGAGGATTTAAAAAGAAAGGTTTCCGGAAAAACCCGACCCGGGCGGGTGGAGTGACCCGGACGCTCGGGTTGTGGTTGACCCGAGCGGGTCGGACCAACAGGATTGAAATTTCAGCTTTTCGCAGATTGACCCTAGTCAACAACTGAAATGAAACAAAGCGCCCAATGAAAGTGCATACGTGGAGGAAAATTGCACAAATTAAGGAAATAGCTAACAAACTAGCCTAAACTATCTCAAAAACAACTATAATACCCACTAAAAGCGATCAAAAAGTAAAGCAATAAACAAGACATCAAATATTTTACAATTCCAATCACATTTGTTTGATTTATTTGAAAATCTGACTTAAGTGGGATAAATTAATTAACTTGGGCTAATTATATATATATATATTAACTCAATAATAATTAACCTTTTCAAATATTAAACAATAAAATATTTCAGTCTTGAATCCAGGAGTCTCAATCTTATTTCAGTTAGGATTTCCTTGTTAATCGACTACAACAATTGTCCATGAATCCATCCTTCATTGACTTCGGATATCACTCATTGTCAAGGATAAACCAAGGCCACAAGTAGAGGTGAATTTGATTCCTTATTTTTGTTAATTATTCCAATTTTTTTGGTGAATAACGGTAACACAAAATTGAGTAGTTATGGTAAAAAGCCTATTACAATCCGACGTTACAAGTTCTTGGCAAAAAGCCTATTCCGTGTCTTTTGGCTTGTTATGTTTTCTTCTACGCTCCAAAGTAATTGATGTTAGGTGATCATAGATTCATACATGCGTACAAGCAACCTTTTAAATAAAAATGAATTGTTAATTTAGGGATCGTTCGTTATCGTTTTCTGTTTCCAATTTTCATTTTTTTTGAAAACCAAAAACAAAAATTTGGAAACCAGAAAAAGTAGTTTTTATTTTTCTGTTGTCAGTTTTTAAAATTGACATGTTTTGGTACATGTGTAATTTATTTTAAGTTTATTATACCCCTTATATCATATGATTTTTATATTCATAAAATCAAAAACTGAAAACTTACAATAATACCGAACAGACCTTTAGTAACTGAATACATGTGTAATTGGGGTAACCTCAAACCATGTCTATACTTGGGCATGGCATGGTCTTCCTCCATATGTATCATGATGCAAATTTTTAATATGATAGCACCCACAATATCTTTAATCACATGAAACGGCCACACTTGTTTTTTTTTCTTTTCTTTCTTTTTTTTTTAAAAAAATTTTTCGATTGGTGACAAGTGATTAGTGATTGTCCCTCTTTTCTTTCCGTCTTCTTTGATAAATGAGCTTTGATTTTTTTTTTTTTTGCTTGAGTGTACTGGAATGAGTGACATAAACTTTAATCTGAATAAATTTGTTTGAGTGTATCTAAACAGGCGGGGCAAACTTGATTGTGCTTTTTGACTTCATTTAGAGAGAATTTCCAAGAGAATTTCCAAGAGAAAAATTTATGTGCTCTTGACTCTTGAGAATAATAAATTGTTGGTCCTTTGAATCAAAGTAGAAGAGGTCTATTTATAGGTGATAAAGATCCCTTTATGGACTATTTGTTTGTGAGCTTGTTCCCCTCTAGAACTTGAAAGTTGTTTTTTTTTATATTCAAATTTTACCTTTTTCATTTAATCATCTTAATTGGCTAGTGCTAAAATAGAACATACTAGTTTGAAGCCCGTGCGTTGCACGGGTTTGTTGCTTATTTTATTTTTTGCAAATTTTTGTTTACATTGTTGATTTTATGTTGTTGTAAAATGAGATTTTTCAACACCATTGTATTTACATACTTCTTCCGTTCTTTTTCTATTGCAACAATTACCACTTTGGCTAGTTTCATCTATTGGGACCACTCTACTTCTGGGTAGAAGTAACTATAGTTGACAATATTGTCTTAATTAACTTTATGTTAATAAAACCATAATTAATTACTCAAATTGCCTCATAAAGTTGCGTTTACTTTATTAAGGATTTCTTATCCCCTTACTCCAGTTAATTAAAGGGGTACCTCTATGCTCTATGCTAAACTACCCTTTTTTTATTTCCTTAAAAACCATGTCCAACCCCATTGTTGCAGTGGAAAAAGAACAGAGAAAATATTTGTCATTATACTCTAATTTTTAGACTTGTTATTCCGATATATAAATTCTATATTTTTTAATATTCAATTGAATATTGTAGCTAAGTCTATTGTTAAATGGTATCCCAATAATTGATATAACTAACAATGGCTAACACAGTTTTAATATGAAAAATATCCGAATGATACTTTAAGAAAGTAGAGGGTAATAATTTAATAGATGCAAAAGAATAAAGAAAAACATGAGTTACAACCACAACTTTAACTTTTAATATAGCACATAATCATTAACGCGTATAGAATGGAAGATGGGAAAGCCAAAAAGATCATCATAATGATGGTATCATGAATAAAATTAATCAAATATAAAACTAACCTACTAACAATCAAAAATACTATTTAAGAGAAAAAAATACATCTTCATCAATCATGCACCATATCAAAACTTATCAAACTTCCCCTTTTTTATGATTCGTGATCTCAATAAATCTAGAATCGCGAACCTTGATTTCCCAATCAGTTTTAGTAGAATTAAGCTCATGGATAAAAGAGTAATATCTGACATATAGATATATGAAAATTAAAAACATAAATAATTATGTATACAATAAAATTCTAGGAATAAGATAAATAGTCAATTGCATAATACCTCTGCAATGTCGTTGACAAACTTTCATTTGAGTCTTCATGTAATGCCATCATGGTATGCTATAGGTTCAAAACTATAGATATGTATTTTTTTTATCTTTATATAACTTAATTATCAAAAGTATGATTTTGAAAGACATAATTGTTATTGTCACATATAATACGCTATTTTATAGTTATTTTTATATGTATTTAAAATAAAGTAAGAATAAATAATACAGTATTGTTCATCTAAATAACTATATTTTCATAAGTTGTAAAACTATATTGTATATGTAAATTATTTCGAAGCATATTTCCAGCACTCTCCGATGGTAAAAAGAATTATGATATTACGAATCATGCTGCAAACGTTATATTCAATTTACATCGTCTAATAATTTAGGTTGTTTATTTAAAATAAAACTGTAATCTTCACTTATACAAAACACCTTATATGTATTTATATCTAAGTTGAACACTTTATTTAAAAAAAAGAATTTACAATTAAAAATAATGACATGACATGCTTAGGTGGAGCTCTCTATAATATTCTAATGTTGTTTTTCAAAATCAAACTCTAATTTTTCATCATACATAACTCAAATATATATGTAACTTTATCGCTATAGATTTTAGTTTTTGTTGCAACAATAGAGTTTTGTTAATAAATTTTGTTGCAATACTACATTATTTTGGTTCAGTTGGGTAATAAGGCTGAGGTTTTGAAAAATAATAGGTTTGATCCTATAAATTGGACCTTCAAATGCTATAATTGCATATAATGCACTATACTTATAGCTACTATTATATTTATCTAAAAGAAAGACTAAATAATGCATTACCATTCATCTAATTAAAAATATATTTTCATGATTTGTAAATTTATATTGTAAACGGATCTTACTTTAAAGCATATTTCAACCACTTTCCAATGGTAAAAAAAATTAGAATGTTTTGAATTAGGTAGCAAAAGTTAGGTTGTTTATTCAAAACGAAACTCTAAGTTTTCCCTATCCAAAACTCCTTTTATGTATTGTACAATTAAAAAACTAGTACCGCAAGTGCACGGTGTACAATATAGTATCACTAGCAAATACGGGTCGAACCCACAAGGATGTCGATATCAAATTGTATTACCCACTTAATTATATGAACTTGACCAACTATAGTAAAAAATTACCACTTGTAAATAAATAAGGAAATAACAGATGAAAACAGAACATGTTGATCACTAAGGCAAACTAACTAAAAATAGAACTAAGATCAATATTATATGAAAAACAAAACTAAAACTAAGCCTAACTCTACTGGAATTCTAAATCTAACAAAAGTCAACTGAAGCACTATATAACATAAAGGACGAAATCTTTGTTATATCATAGAAAACTAGATAACAATAGAAACTAGAAAAACCCACTACTGATGCACGATGGAAAGTAGACTTGAGAACATAGCTATAATAATATGCTAGAATTCAAAGAGCTAACCCAGAAATACAGAGACTGAAAATTCATGAAATAAAACCAGAAATAAGACAAAATGACTACTAGATTAGATTCTAATCAAACAATGGAAATATGGAATTGACAAAACAATTGAATATGAAAATAAGCAAAAAAGGAATGAATATACCAGAATTCTTGCAATTGAAGTAAATAACAAAGAAGAACAATAAACTGATTCCACCGCTGTCACCGACGGATAGATAAACCAAGACTGAATTAAAACTAAACCTAAAACTGTTTCTATTGTGATGTGCGAATCCTCCTCTGACGTGCCTCGCCGCTGCTTCCTTTGTGAGGCTTCGGGTATATCACCCCAGATCAAGGGTTTTCTTCTCTTCTAATCTCCTTTGAACTTTAAGCCCAAAAAGTAAACCTCAATTAAGGACAATAGAGCCCATCATAAATGTAAAAACATTAGAGGGATTTTCCTTTCAATATTAGGCCCATATCTCGTGTGGCACGTGAACTGCTAGCGGAGATGTTGAACCCCAAAAGAGTTTTGAGTCATTCTTGTTCATACATCTCTTTTGTCCTTTTCTTGTTTCTATTTCTTGGCAGCATCTGCGTGAGTGTAGTAACTAGTAAGTGGCAACATCAGGCTTGTACTCACTTTTCCCAAACCGAACACCTATCACAAAATAAAATATTAATTAAGCTTAATAGGTGATAAAAATATTAACTACAAAGAATAAGTATGCAATAATAAAAGTCATATGAAAAATCCATATATAGATATAAAATATATTCAAATAACTAAAATATAGGGATAAAAAATATGCAATAAAATGAGCTAATCAAACTCCCCCACACTTAGTCTTTGGTTGACCTCGAGCAAAACAATATTATCAAACCAAGTGTATCATAAAAACAAGACATTAGTTAACCACCCAACCTCAAATGAACTAAACTAATAAGCATGACAATAGACTAAAACATTTTTATTTGAGAAATCAGAAGTTAGTCATGAAAACGTTTTCGTTAGGTTAGCAAGGTATGAACACGCTATTATACTCGAGCAACATTTTATAATTAGTTTGATCTCATATGTAATCTAGGTGCTCAAGTGCAAGTGTATTGACATTCGAATACGAGGTACTTTAATCGGACTTGATTATTATTCTAGTTGATTTTACCTCACTTTCCTGTACATTAGCACTTAGTACCCGTACAAGGATCGTTCCTTTTCATATGACATTGCACTTGCCACTCATTGGTCTCAAAGGAGTACTCGATACTTTGCTTTTTGCTTTGCTTTTTAGGCTTTTTAATTTGCTCTTCCAAGTTCTTTTATTTCAAGAACTGATTAATATCACTCTGTTTTTACAATGGTTCAACATCTCACCTTTTTGGGATTACTAATCCATTTTTTTTTTCAAACCATTGTTCTCTCGTTTATTTAACAAAGTCAAGTAATTCTCCAGTAACCAAGAGCAGTGAAAAAGTCACCAAGGAAAGTAAGAGGTACTAGTTAAGTAGATTTAATTATAAAAGTCTTTCTTCCATACCCCGCATCTAAACCAATAAGAATAGTGTGCTAGATTACATATAAGCATAGCATTATTAAGGTATATTTAGGAGTTGCTAGAGATAATGTCTTCATGTTCATAACTTCAAAAACTTAAATTTTTTTTTTTTTATGAAAACAAAGTTAGATTAGAGCTCTACTGTCAACTATCTTATTAGTTAGTCCTATATAAAAAAAATGTGGAGAGGTGGCTACTATGTTTATTAACACTCATATTTCTAATGAGTATATTTTATGAAATTGCAGCACACTAGTAACAAAACACAGCAGCAGCAACCATAAACATGTTAAATTATGCTTAAACAAAGTCATAAATAATCTATTTTGCAGAAATTTCGACAGCATCTCCCCATAAAAGTGACTAATCCAAATTTTAAATATCCTGTAAAGCAGGCATATAATTTCCAGCAAGCATAACTAGCATAATCCAAGATAATTCCAGCTAATATTGGCTCAAACAGAGCAAATATTTCCATCCCCATCATATCCAGTCATAGCAAGCAAACTTTTCAATTTTCAACAATTGGCAAATAATAGCCACTCCCTCACACTTATTTCTTACATTGGCCTCAATGTAAGTTGTAAATGTAGAGATAACAAAAATAAAGAAAAATAGAAAATGAAAAGACACGAAGTAGTCATAGGCTTCATTTATTGTAGTAGAACGAAATAAACTAAAGAAACTTAAAGCATAGAACGAATTTACCCGGGTTGGATGCTGAGATACATCCAAGCAGCTTGCATAGGTCCATTAATCATCATAGTCAGGTTCGTAGAGTAGCAAACACTCCACATTTTCTTCTATATTCTCTTCTGGCAACTCAAGATATAGTTTAAGCCTTTGTCCATTCACTTTGAAACGCGACCCTCCATTAGGATTCTCGATCTCTACTGCACCATGAGGAAATACGTAAGTAATAATATATGGACCAGTCCAGCGAGATCGTAACTTACTTGGGAAAAGATGTAGCTTGGAGTCGTATAATAGAACTTGTTGACCTGCAACAAAGTCTTTTCTATGAATATGCTTATCGTGAATTAATTTCGCTCTTTCCTTGTGTAATCTAGAGCTCTCATAAGCTTCTGCTCTAATCTCTTCTAACTCATTTATTTGTAACTTTCTCACACCACCAGCAGCATCTAAATCAGTGTTAAGCATTTTAATAGCCCATAACGCGCGATGTTCTAACTCCACAGGCAAGTGGCATGCTTTACCATACACTACTCTATAAGGAGACATGCCTAACAGAGTCTTATAAGCTGTTCTATAAGCCCACAATGCATCAATAAGTTTATCAGACCAATCCTTTCGATTTTTATGCACTGTTTTCTCTAAAATCTACTTGATTTGCCTATTTGAAACCTCAACTTGACCGCTAGTTTGAGGGTGATATGGAGTAGCTAGCCTATGAACAATCGAATATTTTTTCAATAATGCCTCAAAACTGCGATTCGTAAAGTGAGTACCACGATCACTAATTATAGCTCTAGGCATACCAAATCTAGCAAAAATATTTTCCCTCAGGAATCTCACGACCACTTGGCTTCCATTACTCCTAGTAGCTATAGCCTCGACCCATTTTGATACATAATCTACAGCAAGAAGGATGTATTCATTACCAAAAGATGAGGGAAAGGGGCCCATAAAGTCTATAACCCAAATATCAAACACTTCGACAACAATGATTGGAGTTAAAGGCATCATATCTCTTCTACTTATCTTTCCTAATTGTTGACACCTAGAATAATTTTTGCAATAAACATGAGCATATTTCAATAAAGTAGGCCAATATAGACCCGATTGAAGAACTTTAGCTGCTGTTTTCTTACCACTGAAATGTCCCCCACAAGCTTGATCATGGCAAAAAGAAAGAACATTCTTAATTTTAGAATCAGGGACACATCTCCTAATAATCTGATCAGGACAATATTTAAATAAATAAGGATCATCCCAAATAAAATACTTCACATATGATAGAAAGCGAGATTTATCATGCTTATTCCAATGGGATGGCAACTCTCTAGTCACTAAATAATTAACTATGTCGGCATACCATGGTTCAGCTTGCACCATAAAAAGTTGCTCATCGGGAAAACACTTAGAAATAGGAGACTCACTTTGCTTGACAAGTATACTAGACAAATGATCTGCTACGGGGTTTTCAGAACCTTTCCTATCCTTAATTTCACAATCAAATTCTTGTAAAAGCAATATCCACCTAAGTAGTCTAGGCTTGGCATCTTTTTGATTAAGGAGATATCTTATAGCAGCATGATCACTATAAACAATAACATGAGAACCAATCAAATATGATCTAAACTTTTCAAAAGCAAAGACAATAGCAAGAAACTCCTTTTCATCTTGTATAATTAAGTTGTGCCTCATTTAGAGTGTGACTAGCATAATATATTACATGAGGTTTCTTATCAACTCGTTGTCCTAACACAACACCTACTGCATAATCAGATGCATCACACATAAGTTCAAAGGGTTCACCCCAAATAGGAGGATGAAGAATAGGAGCAGAAGTTAATGAATTTTTCAACTTGTTAAAAGCTTCTAAACATTCAGCAGAAAATTAAAAGGAACATCCTTCGCTAGTAATTGAGACAAGGGTTTAGCAATCTTACTAAAGTCTTGTATAAATCGTCTATAAAACCTTGCATGGCCTAAGAATGATCGAACATCTTTAACAGAAGAGGGAGGCAGCAAGTTAGAAATCAAATCAATCTTGGCTTTGTCAACTTCTATACCATCATTTGACACAATATGACCAAGCACTATACCTTTCTTAACCATAAAATGGCATTTCTCCCAGTTTAGAACTAAATTTTTCTCAATACATCTTTCTAGGACCTTAGATAAATTAGCTAAGCAATTTTCAAATGAATTACCAAACACAGAAAAATCATCCATGAATATTTCAATACACTGCTCAACCATATCAGAAAATAGAGAGATCATACATCGCTGAAAAGTTGCAGGCGCATTACATAAACCAAAAGGCATTTTTCTAAAAGCATATGTGCCAAAAGGACAAGTAAATGTAGTCTTATCTTGGTCTCCAGGAGCAATAGACACTTGAGTGTAACCAGAATACCCATCAAGAAAACAGTAATAACTATGTCCAGCTAGTCTCTCGAGCATTTGGTCCATAAATGGAAGCGGAAAATGGTCTTTCCTAGTGGCCGCATTAAGTTTTCTATAATCTATGCAAACTCGCCAACCAGATTGGACTCTTGTAGGAACTAACTCATTTTTATCATTCTTAACCACAGTAATACCGGTCTTTTTAGGAACAACTTGCACGGGACTCACCCACTCACTATTAGAAATTGGATATATTATACCGTGATCTAACCACTTAATCACTTCTTTCTTTACTACTTCTTGTAATGTAGGATTCAAACGTCTTTGATGGTCTTTATGGGGTTTAGCATTTTCTTCAAGATGAATTCTATGTTGAACAATAGAAGGACTAATCCCTTTTGTATCACTAAGACTCCATCCTATAGCATTCTTGAACTTTTTAAGCATTTCCATCAGTTTAGTCTCCTGCAAATCATCTAGGTCAGATGCAATGATGACTGGACAGCTGCGATCATGTCCTAGAAAAGCATATTTCAAAGACTCGGGAAGTGGTTTAAGCTCTAAGGAAGGGGTAGACTCGGGGGCAGCAAGTAGAGAAGACAAAACAGAACTTTCATACTCAGTAGAACTAGCAAACAGAACACTTTCAAGGTCTAAATCAGGAGACTCGATGTCTACAGGTTCACTAGCATCTATAGCACCAGTAGGATAGGAATCTAACCAGTTAACCGTATCACAATACTCTTCATCTGATGGCTGCTTATAGAGATTAAATATGTTCAGATCTACTGTCATGTTTCCAAAAGAGATTTTCATCATACCATTACGACAATTAATCAATGCATTAGAAGTGGCTAAGAAAGGTCGTCCTAGGATGACTGGAATTTGATTTTCAGGATTAGAAATGTATTCAGTTTCAAGAACAACAAAATCTACAGGAAAAATAAATTCACCTACCTTAATTAGGACATCTTCCACCATTCCCTTAGGTACCTTAACAGATCTATCAGCTAATTGAAGGGTTACCTTAGTGGGTTTCAGTTCACCTAAGCCAAGTTGCTCATAAACAACAAGTGGAAGCAGGTTGACACTAGCACCCAAGTCTAAGAGTGCTCTATGAATGGTCTTATCACCTATAACAATT
Organism: Beta lomatogona; assembly: GCA_947646795.1. NCBI lineage: Eukaryota > Viridiplantae > Streptophyta > Magnoliopsida > Caryophyllales > Amaranthaceae > Beta > Beta lomatogona. Next base: position 2,531,281 of record CANSNZ010000356.1, read on the forward strand.
GAAATAGTAGGGGCGCCCGGGGTCTTTATACTTCACTTTGGAATCGATTAGAAATAATAGAACTCACATTAGAGGCTAAGAATGCTTTCTTAGGAACGTTAGTTGCTCTCTTTGTGGTGCATAATTCTTTTAGGAATTTGGCATAAGGTGGCATTTGATTAATGGCATCAAGAAGAGGGATATTAATTTTAACTTGTGAAAACGTTTCTCTTATCTTTTCAAATTGACCTTCATCTTTCTTTTTAGTGAGCCTATGAGGAAAAGGTGCTTTAGGTTTGTAATTCTGGTCATTAACAGGAGGTACATCCTTGTTTTTATCCGTTTCTTTAGCCTCTTTTTCACTAGATTTTTCTGAATTATAAATGGCAAGCTCATTATTACTCTTCTTCTCATTAGTTATGGAAGGAAATCTAGGTATAGAAGTAGAAGAAGAAGAATTAAGAGCATCATCAGATATGTCACCTATGTGATTAGCAACTTGTTTACCTGACTGTAGAGAAATCACAGCATTAACTCTTTTCAAATTATCATTTTGAACTTGTGAATTAGAACTCACATTCCTAGGATTAATTTCAGGTTGACTAGGGAATGTTCCTTTCTCTCTATTCTGAGAAACCAGCTGAGCAACAGTGTCCGTTAATGTTTTAAGAGTTCTTTCTAAACTACTTATCTTCTTTTCAGTTTCAGAATATCCAGGAGGAGGCTGTGTTTGAGAAATTGGTGGCCTTGGATTACCTTGAAAATTCTGATTTGGAAACATAGAAGATTGAGGTATTGAACTGTTATTAAAATTTCCCACTTGACTATTAGAGCCTCCTAAGTGTTGACCTTGACTCCAAGATAAGTTAGGGTGATTACGCCAACCTGGGTTATAGGTATTAGAGTATGGGTCATTCCTAGGTCGCTGGAAGGCCATATTAGCTTGTTCTATATTATTATGACTTTGTGGAGTAATGTATGGGCAAGCATTAGAAATAGGATCTAAACCATGGCAATGAGTACAGGAAAAAGATGCAATTTGGTGACCTTGTGATTGTGGGACAGATAACCCTTTTAACAGATTTTCTAACAAAGTTAGTCTAGACTCAAGATACGTGTTATCTGAAACATTGTACAAGCCATTTTTAGCACCAGAAATCTTGGCAGGAAGGCTACTACTATCAGATCTAGTGATCTCCCATTGTAATGTCTTATCAGCTAAATCTTCTAAAAATTCCCATGCTTCATCAATAGTTTTACTCAAAAAGTTTCCCTGGCACATAGATTCAAGCATAGTCTAGAGTTAGGATCTAACCCTTCATACACAATTTGACACAATCTCGACTTTTTAAATCCATGGTGAGGGCATTGAGCAAGTAGATCCTTAAATCTATCTAAATATTTCTAGAAACTTTCACATTCTAATTGAATGAATTGGTTAATTTCATTTCTAAGTCTTACGGTATTACCATTAGGGAAATATTTTTTTAAGAAGACAAATACAAAAGCATCCCATGAGTCGATTGAATTAGGTGGAAGACTATACATCCATCTTTTAGCATCAGTTTTAAGAGCAAAAAGGATAGCTCTTAATCTTAGACCGTCATCAGTTACTCCAGGGTACTGCATTATAGCACAAATTTCATCAAATTCTCTAAGAAACAAATAAGGGTCTTCAACACCAGAAAACTTAGGGAGTAGGACAATATTGTGATGTTTAAGCTCAAAATTAACATTACCACGTATAGCAGGAAGTACAAAACAAGATGGTTGTGATGACCTAACTGGATAAAAGATGTCATTTAAAGTACGAGGGGGTGTCTCGTCTCCCATTTTACCGTTTCTTAAGTCACTAAAAAAAATTATCCAAGTCTTTATTATCCAGTTCGGTACTAACTAAGCGACAAGTCTTAGGGTCGGTACTCCAAACCTTCATAAACTAAATAAACCAAAGTGACACAAATTAAACTATTTTTTTTTTTTTTTGAAAGAAAAAATAGCACTGATATGTAATAAAACAAATTAAACTAAATTTAAACAAGACGGAATGAAATTACTAAATAAGTAATAGATCTAGAACTCACGCAAACAAACAACTTAAATAGGTAAATAACTCAATACACAACATCCCCGGCAACGGCGCCAAAAACTTGTACGATTAAAAAACTAGTACCGCAAGTGCACGGTGTACAATATAGTATCACTAGCAAATACGGGTCGAACCCACAAGGATTTCGATACCAACTATAGTAAAAAATTACTACTTGTAAATAAATAAGGAAATAACAGATGAAAACAGAACATGTGGATCACTAAGGCAAACTAACTAAAAATAGAACTAAGATCAATATTATATGAAAAACAAAACTAAAACTAAGCCTAACTCTACTGGAATTCTAAATCTAACAAAAGTCAACTGAAGCACTATATAACATAAAGGACGAAATCTTTGTTATATCATAGAAAACTAGATAACAATAGAAACTAGAAAAACCCACTACTGATGCACGATGGAAAGTAGACTTGAGAACATAACTATAATAATATGCTAGAATTCAAAGAGCAAACCCAGAAATCAATAGTAGAAAAAACCTCAATTGCTCCGGTTTTTAAGGCCACAAATGCTCCGTATTTGACCCGTAGCAGACGCCATACGAGCATTTGGATGTTTTACAAATGCTTCGGTTGTTAACCGGAGCATTTGATAGTCAAATGCTTCGGTTGTAAGATAAAACCGGAGCATTTGACTAACAAATGCTTCGGTTATTAAGGAAAAACCGGAGCATTTAGTAGTCAAATGCTCCGGTTTTTACTTAACAACCGGAGCATTTGCTCTGGTTTTTTTATAAGAAAAAATCACATGAACATTCAGGTAACAGCCCAGCACTACATAGACAGGTAGCACTTCCTATTAGACTGCCACCTAGCATGTAACACCCCAGAATTTCAAAGGCGGAAAAGAAAGAAATAATAATATATTTAATAGGACGATGGCGGAAACATCGTCTTCTGGGAATGTCACTACTACAAGAATAGTGTTTAAATAACTAAGTGATAAAAACAAACATAAGTAAATACTATAAGTAAATTAATTACTTAGATAATAATCGAAATGAGAAAACTATCTCAAACTAAAGAGAAGTCTAGAACTAAAACCCCTAATAGATTATTTCTCGCATCTCAACCCGAGCCCAAAATCAAAGAAAATCCCCATCAACAAAACCTGCAAAATATACAACAAATATCCACAATCAGTGGGGAGTAACTAGCAGTTCTCCCAGAACAAAAGCAATCAAAGTACGATTCAGACGACATAGATTAATAAGAAAGGAAATAATTAAGTCAAGTTAACTACAATATGCATCCACTTCCATATAACTCACAAATAACGCAAATGAACAATAAATAGCAAGTGAGTTGGATAAAAATAAATAAATCATCTCAAGAGTACTTTTAGAAAAATAAAAGTATAGGTAAAACAAGTGACTGAGACAGAAACCGAACGCTAGTGAATCGCAATTCACTTCCTAAGGTTTGTCAGATCGCAATCTCCAGGTCAGTCTATGGGCTTACGTTCCCCACTGCCTGTGTCTAAGAATGGCCAAACTCCCGATGCAGGGTAGAACACGCAGAACTCCCTGACCTCTCGGACGACAACAATTAACCCAGGTGTACCCCTAGTTCGCAAACCAGGTGGTTGGCATGTTCTTCACCGGGGACTACATCTATCCCACCGGATGTTCTTATCTCAAAATAAAATAATAAATATCATCAAAGTATCATTCATCTCAAAAATATTCGTCAAAAGGGATGCCACCCGGCCTTATACCCATAATTCATCAAAAGTAATTAATCAAAAATCTTCAAAGTAGTAACTTACAAATTTACAACAAATATCTCCCACAATAAACACTTGAACATTTCTAAACATCATCAATGATATAAAACAAATTTTTACAGCACCAACAATTCGTTCAAAATATATCACCAAATAACTCTAAAACTTATTCATTAAAAGAGTAGTAACAATTAATCATTTTCTTTCATAAATCAAACATAAACATATGGTTACCCAATGATACGTACTGCATACTACTGAAAATCAGCAACCCAAAATATAATAAATTATGAATTATTTCTGATTTACAAGCCCTCAAATAATTTAAAAGTGTATCCTCAATTTCACAACAAAAACACCATAATAATTATTAAACTAATAAGTTTGAGCAGTAAAATCACACAAAAATTATCATACGACCCTAATGGCTCTACTGACATGGTACAATTTTTATTTATAATTTTCAAACTCCAAAAGTATTTTTAACAGTTAATATACAGATTACTCAACAAAGCCAATATAATAATTAAAACTATAGAAAGACGCCCAAAAATTACCAAAAATTTACACAATATGTAAAAACACACGGAAATACATAATATTCAAAGAAATAAATTTTACGGCCTATATAAATAATTTTCATGATTTATATACTGATAGAAACGAAATTACAAAAACAGATATATCAATTAAATAAAACAGTAAACAGTAGGAAAAAATTATTCTAAGGATTGGAATACATACTACACATGAAACATGATCTAAGAAAAATAATTTCAGCAATTTTGACATCTGTTTAATAATTATTATGCAATTTAGCCAAAAACGCACAAAACACCAATTAAATCAAATAAATACCAAAAATCATACGAAAATTATTTTTCTCTTTACAGTAATTACACATAATGCATCAAGTATATTCATGTCAAATTTCGTCAATAATTTCATTCAAAAACTATTTTAAATAATTCCTAACGTAATAATCTAATACCGAATAATACTCTAATCACTATGGTTCTAAGATAACTACTAGTTACCTGGAACGTCGGGAGGAGAGATGAGTCTAAAGAGACAATCACGAGTTAAGCATACAATCCAAATCCTCTTCTAACCCCAAGGCATAACGAACGAGAATTGTAGCAACAAGTCACTAGGCATTTCTTCTTGAACGTTGAAAACTCTTGTTTCGCACTGCTCTGTTACGACCATGATTCCCAATGATCCAAAGCTCAGATTCTAAATCGCTACGGTCATAATGTAGAACAAGACGTTATAAATGTTGTGTCCAAGTTTGAAGACGATCCAACGGTTAGATCTCTGGATACGCCTATTTTCGTGAAGGTGCGACAGGAAAAACCGGGTTGAACCTTTCTATTCTTTTCCTCTTCCTTTTCTCTCTTTCTTTTCTTGAAAAACGGTGAGGGTTAAATGCAAATGATGCTGAACTTCTTTGAATAAAAATCAGAATTTTATGGATGTTTAATGGTTGAAATAAAGGGTTTTAATGAAGGAGAATGATTAGGGGGTTATAGGAGTTACAAAGCTACAAAGAGTCACAAGGAAAATAAAAAAATAAAAAGAAAAGAAAGAAGAGGAGCTCTCCTTCTCCATCTCCTTGGCCGGCTGTCAAGCCCAACACACCAACAAAAATTTCGGCCCAAAACAACAAGAGTCCATGCTTCAAAAGCCCGCTACGCGATAAATCGATAAATTCTTAAATCGCGCCTAAACTTTGAAAATACTTAATAATGAAAATAATTCTAATAAATTATATTATAAATATAAATATAATGCACACATTAACACACCATATAATAAAATAATAAATCGGCTCCCAAATTATAAAGAATAAAAATCATTGATCTAGAGAAAATAATAAATTATTTATTAATTTTTCTACGAAAAGAATATCATTTTTAAATAAACTAACACCAAAAATAAAGGGTGAAAATTACGGGGTGTTACATAGCACCAGTAGCAGCCCCACATTACACAACTAGCTAGGTAGCACCAAAAAACGAAATCAGGTATTATATATTCTATACAATACAAATAAAATAAACAAAAAATTTATTAACCATGATTAATTAGAATCAAAGTACATGAAATATATAATACAACTATAATCACTTGTTCCTTAACTACATATATACAAATACAGGAAACCATCTTACGAGCAAAATCTTCAAAACGCCATCTTTAACACACCAAATAAGCCGACTTCAAAAGACCATCTAAAAATAACAATTAATTAATGATTTGGCTAAAATAATAAGATGCAACGAAACTAAAAAATTAACCAAACTAACATCTACCCCCACAATCCCTTTTCAACCATCATTTTCAAATTATGCAGAAAAGTGTTAAGAATGCAGATAGAAAAGCTACAAATCCCACTATAACTATAATTGTAAGTCTGACATAAAACAGGTGTAAAATGTCACGAAAACACCAACCAGTGCATTATAATTTCACTCTCATGGAAACCCCTATAGAAGGATTGATTAGAGATGCTTAGAAACGTGGAGAAGCTCACACACGCTTACCTTTCCCAGAAATATATTAAAATAGACTAGATTTTCCATGAAAGAACAAAAGGTAAAGCAATGGAACAACAGTATCTCATTACTCAGTTAAAGAGAGAAAAAAGTTGACTTTTATAAGTAACACAAACCTGCTCACTCAAAAGAAACAAAAAGTTCCATTTATAGAAGGAAAATGTTTACATTTTAACTCAGCCACAAATCACTTAGAAATTGTGACTTTTAAGCTTTACGAAGTACAGTTTACTTCACATCTTTTAAAAGCATTAACACTGAATAAAGGAGAGTTATTTCAACTAAATTTCATAACTTATCATCCCAAAGCACTTGCAACAATGAGAGTGGTGAGCCACAGTACTGTTCAGACCTTAAGGCTGTTCTTTCTCATGCACACGTAAAGGTCATGCAATCCAAGTCTCACACAGTCAAACCACGTGCCACGTCAGTGATAATAACAAACAATGATAACATTCAAACATGTGCAAACAAAAGGAACCTCTACAAACACATACAAAGTTGAGGAATTGATATAGCTTTACCTGACAAAAATAAAGAATGAGCAACGGATGTTATGAAAATTGAATGAGCCTTTTGCCAACAAAAACATTGGATATAGTGTTATAGAGCCTTGGGAAGATCACCATAGTATTGAAAGTACACAACCTGCAATAAATAGTTAGATATTAGTACTCAGAGAAAGAAATGTAGACAACCTGAAAGGAGAGTTGCTTAACAAAAGGTGATTTGGAGTATATAAGATAGAAAATAACACGATTATACTTTAGAGACCATGGAAATATATCAGTCAAACCATATTATAAATGAAAGGTGAAAAAATACATCTATGAGGGAGTAAAATATATCTTTTGCAAGTGGAACAGTAAATTTGAGTGGTGAGGGAGTAAAACGGTCATATAGTATGAATTGGAGGGGTTATATTTTTTTAAATCTATTATCAGGTAAATTATAGGGACATTTTTGGATAATATGACCCGGAAAAGAAAGTATGAGGAAATATCAGCATATGGAGGAGAGGTACCTGAAAATTGAACTCGCCAGTTATCCCATCGATGTTTAATATCTGCAAAGAAAGGAATTATAAGTTATATAGTGTCTGTTCTCCCTCTTTCAATGATCTCAAACCTCAAAAGTCAAAAGACAGTTCCATTTGTCTCAAACAGATATGGACCAAACAAGTGTGATTAAATTGTTAATCTACATTTATGTGGTGCAGAGCAAACGATCTCCATAACTACAGAAATCAGACCTGCAAATGTACATTACCTTTCCTAGGCACCACCTAATAATCACCTATGGTAGTAGGCTACTGACTTGGGGCAGTTTCATGGTATGGCAACAGCCAAGGCTTAACCCACCTCAAAAGCATTACCTCATTCTATCACAAATCAAGCACTCTCAACAAACAAAATAAACACCTCACAAAAAAAAAAGAGAACATATCAATTTATCAAGAAGAGAATTTGACTTCTAATATATCATTAGTTAAACATGAAGGTAGTGCTTAAAATACTTGACTATTTGTGAGAATTGCTTAGTTATCCTCTTTAAATCACTTAATTAGGAATTAGCCCAAAATTAATTAAACATCTAACTATTACAATAGGGCAGTAGACCAGCATCAGCAACACTCACCAAATCTAACATAAACCAGACACTGTGTCCCTCCCTTCAACCACCACATACCTCGTCTTCCTCTGATTTACATAATATACAAAAAACACATACGCAAATCATACATCCAACACATTCAAAATATTATTATTAATAAAATGAAATAAGTGTAAATTACTTACAAATAAAGTGTAGATTTGAGTACAATTCTGGTATTACAGTCGTCGTCCCAATACAGGGTAAATATTATGTATAGTTGTTGAACACTCAATACCTGAAACATAACCAAGTATCATCACTCAAAGAAGATTCTTGCATTCAACATGTTTTTCTTTTCCTAATAGTCCAATCACCATTGTAATCTCATCTAATGTTACTTCACAGACCATAAAAGCAGCAACAAATGTTACTTAAAACGATCAAGCAAGCTTAACAGTTCATCACTTTCTTTATTAATTAAATAGAACGCTTCTCTAGACCTTTTTAGGACAAGATGCATTAAGAAGATGTACATAAACGCAAGATCGCATTCACTCGACAAAACACCACAGCGAATCCTAGCAAACAAACTCACTTTATTACGAACCACTGAAAAAGATAAATTATTTCATCCATCAAGGGGAGGAGGGAGTAGAAGAGGGTCGTTGTACTAAATAGCTATTAGAACAAGTTCCACAGACAAAGTGTCGAACATATAAACAAAAAAAGCATCACAAAGATATGATTTAAAACTTAAAACTGAAAACTTCATGGCATAAACCAATGCTAAAAGCAAGTTAGCTACAGCAATACCAGCTACAAGCTTAACATAGCAAACAAAAATGCATCGTTGCCACAAATTACAAATTTTATTTTTAATCAATATAACCAAGGATGCACAATGCAAAACTGAACTAATGAAATCATGCCTGAAGCGGTTATGAACTGATCAATCATGAAGGCAATTCATTACCTCTTAAAATGTATCCATATCAGATTGAGGAATGATGCCCAATATGAACATTTCTAAAGATAGATGCGCTTGGTGCAACAAAGAAGGCTGAGTCATGATTCTTCATTCTATTTTTATTTTCTTAAAAGTGAATAGGGGAAATTTCATTACTTGGAGAACTAGTTGCAATCACGCAAACAAGCAGAAAATCAAGAAAAGGAAAGACGCAACGGTTTCATTGAGAAAAAAAAAGAGGAGTTACCTGTGCGGAGTACCCAGGGTTTACTGCAGTTTTAGTAACCAAATCTGGTAAAAGCTGCAGGCAAGCATGTCAACAAAATGACTTACTAAGGATATATGTGTATGCAAAATGAGAATGCCTATATCACTAGAAAGGATTAATGAAGATAAAAGAATGAGTCAAATCCCAATTACCTCTATTATGATTCTTTGGACAGGATCCCCACCAGTTGATACATCTAAAAACACATGAGGCTTCTATATCTTATCCATATTTCTTTATACTGTAGAATCTGAAAAGGTAGTCCATTTGAAAATTAGGATCAACTCCAACTACGTCAGATACTAAGGATATATGTATATGCAAAATGAGAATGCCTATATCACTAGAAAGGATCAATATAATGAAGATAAAAGAATGAGTCAAATCCCAATTACCTCTATTACGATTCTTTGGATAGGATCACACCAGTTGATACATTTAGAAACACATGAGGGTTCTATATTTTATCCATATTTCTTCATACTGTAGAACCTGAAAAGGTAGTCCATTTCAAAATTAGGATCAACTCGAACTACGTCAGATGCTAGTCACCGACAATCTCCAACTTCTGAAAAATTGAAAATTTTCATCCCTGAAGAAAAGTAAGTAACACCAGTTTCATTCGTTTAGCGTCACTAGTGATTAGAGTTTGAAGCTATTAGAAACATGCACTTCAAGAAAATGATAACAGTAATAGCTAGCAGCCTACCTCAAGTTGCCTAACGAATTCAGATAATAAACACCATTGACTGAATAAAATCAATTCCAAACTTTTATTTTCTTTTGCAGAAACTAGAGAACTGCACCTATACCAACCTAGCAGTCTTCTGCCTCAACAATAAGTGGCTTGCTTAGCTAGATAGTTCTTCCTTTATGAGCTAGACTTAGCAAGGGAAAATGCATTTTAATCACAGAAGCATTCTTAACAGCCACAAGAAAACTATAGAGGAGCTTTTATTATGGACAAACAACATATTAGAAATCTGAATCTACAAGTAGTAGCAAATATTAAATGTATACAACTGCTGAAAAGGAAGACTCTGTCCTGCCATCTTGAGACCAATAAATGTCTCATTATAAAGAAGTTATATGAAACCAGTAACAATTTTAATGTGCTTCAATATGATCTACCCTGTAAAATTTTGATTTAAGCAGTCTTATTCTAGAAAAGTTTTATGGAACCTGTAGCAATTTTGATGCACTGGCATTCAACACAATCTACCCTACAAAATGTTGATATAAGCAGTCTTTATTGTAAAGAATTTTTATGGAACCTATAGCAATTTTGATGCGTTGAATATCTTCATGAGTGAAAACATCTCCATTTGGTACCACTAGAATTGATAAAGCAGCAACTACATCAGCAATCTCATTCCACTTTGCAGGATCCCTTGGTCTATCCGGAGCTCTTCTGTAATATATTTGAAAGAGAGGATACAGAGAAGGGAGGGGTATAAGATACAATACCAGGACATATGTCATACCAGCAATCTGATTTAGGTCATACTACCATAAACAAAAAGACATGATATAGTATAACAGTAACATCTAGTCTCAAAGATGGGGAAACAGATGCAAAGAAGGCAAAAACAACCTTCCATGGAAAGCAAGAGCAGAAACACCTGTTTTCTCAATCCGTCTTGCCAATTCCACTGTGTCATGAGATGTTCGCAAAAGTCGAATTTTACATGTCACAGGAGTATTTAGGTTCCTCTTCAATGTTGTCAATATCTAAATTCAGAAGGGGGGAGCCAATGTTGTATAATTAGCAACAAATAATAAAAACAAACCAAAGAAGATGGGACAAGAAGAATGAGAAAAAGCACTTAATGAATTTAAAGTAAGATACAGCATCGAGACAACAAGCTACTTTGCAGAAGTGGAGACATTTAGAGTCTTATAGAAGTAGAGTGAGCTCAGTAACGTACATCATGAATGATCTCTGGCTTTGACAGCAGTGCAGCACCCATGCCCCCACTGATAGAAAATGACCTAGGACAACCGATGTTCATATCAACAGCAACAACATCATCGCACCTATAAAGGGGAAAAAAAATCCATGTCAGCAAAACACATGGTCAGAGCATAGGGTATCACCGTATCATAAAGATACATAGGAACCATCTTTGCAGCTTATCAGAAGAGAAACAAATGCCAGAATACTTATTTATCTTCTAAGACTTAAGAGCACTCGATCTTACAATATCGAGGTTCAAAATGTTGATAGAATTATAGGATTATATGACAACACAACCCTACACAAAAAAAGGAGAAAGTAGGATCCACTATTTTAAGAAATTACATGCAAAAAAAAAAGCCAACAACCAACTTCCAGCATAATGCACATATGCAAGGAACAACATAACCCTAAAAGAGATGGATAACAAAGGTATCCTATGCATTTAGGCAGTGGGCCAAATGTTCAAGTCTTCAAGATGGTGAAATAAAGAAGATAGTTGATTGATTGGCATGAAGCATGCTATAGCACGGGGCAATGCAACATGAAGATTGCGACTCCCTATAGCTCAATATAAGTATATTAAGATTAAAAAAGACAAAAAAAAGAACCATTTCCACAACATATAATACATGACACATGGTTCTTAAAAGTCAAAGCTATAATTCAGTTTATATATAGTTAGCGAGCCATGACTTGGTTTTTCGGAAGGTAAATCATAAACATACTTCATTGAGATTTGAGATCATGATTCCCCCCTCATGGTGCAAAATGAATTAAAGACCTTGCATTTATCATACAGGACTGTAAACACTTATCAAACTAATACTGAAGTTAAAAAAATTCAAGTTCTAAGTCAAGTGTCATCAAGCATAAACATAGCATGATCAAGTGAATTTAGAGGATAAAACACTAATATGCACCAATAAACATGAGTCCACTCAAATAAGACCAACAATATTATGTTAGTAAGGCAATGATTCAATTGTGAACCCTCACCTTAACATAATATCAACGCAGTCATAAAATCAAATCACATAAACATCATCTAATGACAGAAATTCATAGAAATATGAAACTAACAAAGGAAAATGCATTCTCTTTAGCAAAATTAAATATGCAGAGCCATATTAACCAAAAAAATCGTACAAGATGGACTTACAGACAATCCAATGTTACCACAGAAAAAATGAGTTAATGATATCATACCTTATATCAGAAGTTCTAAAGCAACCTAGTTGATCCACTATCATGAATTTCCTAACAATCAAGAAAATAAATTACATATTAGTAGACTCAGAAGGAAATCATTGTGCATAATAACCAGCTAATAAAGTTACATATGTCCATGATACTATCAGTTAGAAAACTGACTGAAGATCACATCTTTCAAAGAAAAAGGCAATTAACCAATAAGTAAAAGAATAAACCACACTATACTCAACATTTGACATTGCAACATTAACGAAATAATTAAACAATATAGCAGAAACCAAGATCGAAAATAAAAAGCAAAAGAAGAAGAGAGAAAGATCCAAGTACCAATCACGATTTTTAGATCGACTATCAACACATCATAAACTGACACAACAAAAATAACCTAAAAGAAAAAATTTCCATAAACAAAATGAAAGGACTTACGAGGCGATTGGTTTCAGGAAACGAAAGCCACTGTTCAAATAACTCTTGCGCCAGGTAAGAATTAGGTTTGAGAGCCAAAGGTGAAACCTCATGCAACTTCAAGAGATCAGCATCAATTGATATCAAATCTTCATTAAAATCCATCTTGATTCATAGAGCTACGAATAAGTCGAATGAAATATCGCAATAAAAAACCGATGAAATTGCCAAACCTTGACAAAACAAACAACGCGTAAACCACAACAATTCTCCTTGTAAAATTCGACTGTGAATCACAATCAGCGATATATTTGAGAAACATGAAAGAAAACAGAAAGTTTCTGAATCTAATACTGGAATGGTTGGTCGAGGTGAGAGAGAAAGTTTTTGAATCAGAGAAAATCCTAAAAAAATCAAAGAAAACCCTAAAAAAATCCCCAATAGGAAACCAAAAAAACCTAAAATATGGCAATTAAGTTCGAATAAACTTACCTTGACATGCGTTGTGTGTTGAAGTTTGAGGATCAACGGATTAAGCCGTGGACTGGGTAGTTTTTTTGGAGGAGGAATTCGATTGAGTAGGATCCGTCTTGCCCTGTTATGCCGGTGATTAGGGCGACTTTTGTTGGGGGTGAACTGTTTTTTTCATCTGAGGACGCCATTGTTGTCGGTTGAGTTTAGGGAGGAGAGGGAGAGAGAAAGAGTGAAGAGGGAAGAGAGAGACAGAGAAGCAGTTTGATGGAGAGGGAAGAAGAGAGAGAACACGGAGGGAGGGAAAACACTAGAGAGGGAAGGACTGATGAGGAGAGTGAAAATAAACACTCTTGAGTTTTAGTTTTCATAAGATGTGAGAGGGTTAAGTGCTCGGGTTGACTAACCGGAGCACTTATTAACAAATGCTCGGGTTGATTAGTCAACCGGAGCATTTGCAACCCGAGCATTTGTGAATTTTATTATTAAAATTTTTCACAAATGCTCGGGTTGATTAGTCAACTGGAGCATTTGATAAGTAGTAAAAGTAGTTTTTTCGACTAGTGAATACAGAGACTGAAAATTCATGAAATACAGAAAGAAGACAAAATGACTACTAGATTAGATTCTAATCAAACAATGGAAATATGGAATTGACAAAACAATTGAATATGAAAATAAGCAAAAAGGAATGAATATACCAGAATTCTTGCAATTGAAGTAAATAACAAAGAAGAACAATAAACTGATTCCGCCGCTGTCATCGACGGATAGACAAACCAAGACTGAATTAAAACTAAACCTAAAACTGTTTCTATTGTGATGTGCGAATCCTCCTCTGACGTGCCTCGCCGCTGCTTCCTTCGTGAGGCTTCGGGTATATCACCCCAGATCAAGGGTTTTCTTCTCTTCTAATCTCCTTTGAACTTTAAGCCCAAAAAGTAAACCTCATTTAAGTACAATAGAGCCCATCATAAATGTAAAAACATTAGAGGGATTTTCCTTTCAATATTAGGCCCATATCTCGTGTGGCACGTGAACCGCTAGCGGAGATGTTGAACCCCAAAAGAGTTTTGAGTCATTCTTGTTCATACATCTCTTTTGTCCTTTTCTTGTTTCTATTTCTTTGCAGCATCATTTGATGCGTGAGTGTAGTAACTAGTAAGTGGCAACATCAGGCTTGTACTCACTTTTCCCAAACCGAACACCTATCACAAAATAAAATACTAATTAAGCTTAATAGGTGATAAAAATATTAACTACAAAGAATAAGTATGCAATAATAAAAGTCATATGAAAAACCCATATATAGATATAAAATATATTCAAATAACTAAATATAGGGATAAAAAATATGCAATAAAATGAGCTAATCATGTATGTGAATATATTTAGAACTCTATTTTTTAAAAATATTTAAAATAAAAATTAATAACATGGCAATCCTACGTGGCGCTCAATATTTCATAAGTTGTAGAACTATATGGTAAATGGATCTTATTTCAAAGCTTATTACGAGCACTATCCAATGGTATAAAAATTATAATATTCCGAATTACGTACCAAAAGTTATACACGATTTACATAATATAATTATTTAGGTTGTTCATTCAAAGCCAAACTCTAATTTTCGCTTATCCAAATATGTAGAACTCTATTTTTTTAAAAGATAAAAATAAAATTGGATGATATATCAATCATACGTGGCGCACTCTATGGCCTCGAAATCTTAAAGAGCTTCCTATGCTCCCGAAAAGTTCCTCCTTTATATATATATATATATATTGATGATTATTAAAAACAACCACACATTCTTTTTTTTACAGCCGTGCATCGCATGGGTACTAACCTAGTTAAAGATAATTTTCTATTTTTACCTTTATTCTTGTTACAATCTTCCGTAATCTTTTACCTAGGATATTTGATATTAGTCAATTATTCTCCTTATTCACATTTATATCATATCATAACTTTTATCTTCAAGATTTGGTTGTCCTACAATGCATGGGTACTTATAGCCATTATTATATTTATCTTAAAAAAAGACTAAATAATGTCCTACAATGCATCTAATGTAATATATTTTTTTGAGTTGTAACACTATATTGTAAGTAGGTCATATTTTGAAGCATATTTCAAGCACTCTCCAATGGTAAAAAACTATAATGTTTTGAATTAGGTAGCAAAAGTTAAATTCAATTTACATAATATAATAATTTAGGTTGTTTATTCAAAACGCAACTCTAATTTCCCCTATCCAAAACTCTTTTTATGTATTTAAATATATGTAGAATTCTAATTTTTTCAAATATTTAAAATAAAAACTAATGACATGGCAATCTTAAGTGGCGCTATCTATTTCATAAATTGTAGAACTATATTGTAAATGGATTTATTTCAAAGCATATTTCGAGCACTATCTAATGGTACAAAAATTATAATATTCTGAATAAGGTAGCAAAAGTTATACACAATTTACATAATACAATAATTTAGGTTGTTCATTCAAAAACAAACTCTAATTTCTGCTTATCCAAGACTCCTTATATGTATTTAAATTTATGTAGAACTCTATTTTTTAAAAAAAATATAAAAATAAAAATTGATGACGTGACAATCCTACACGGCGCTCTATATTTCATAAGTTGTACAACTATATTATAAATGGATCTTATTTCAAAGCATATTTTGAGCACTCTCCAATGGTACAAAAATTATAATATTCCGAACTACGTAGCAAAAGTTATACGCAAATGTCATGATATAATAATTTAGGTTGTTGATTCAAATCCAAACACTAATTTTCGCTTATCCAATCTCCTTATATGTATTTAAATCATCTAGAACTCTATTTTTGTAAAAAATATAAATATTATTTAATGACGTGGCAATCCTACGTGGCGCGCTCTATGAGCTCGAAATCTTGAGGAGCTCCCTATGCTCCCGAAAAGTTCCTCTTTTATATATATATATATATATATATATATATATATATATATATATATATATATATATATATATATTGATTGACTCCAACAAAAACGAAGAAGTTTTAGTTCATTTGAATCTAGTGCTAAAATAGAAGATATTTTTTACTTTTTCAATTGTATATAGTGCGTAAACCCGTCGTTACGATTACAGGAGGGTGTTGAGGATAACATAGTTACCCTAGTTGATAGAATATCACATATGATATTATTGGCATAATAGAAGTCTAGTACTAGGAGATATGATTAAAGTCAATAAGATATAATTAGGAGATATAGTTTATCTATTGTACAACTATGAGTCTAGTTGGATATATTTTAGGAGTTAGTATTTACAAGGTTTCCTATCCTTGTAGTACAAATATGTGATTGATTAACGAGAAAAGGCGTGACCAATTTTCAGATTGGTATTGGTTGCCAGACATAAACTTAACATGGTATCAAGAGCCAGGTTGATTTTAGGGACCTTAATCATGAGAGTTTGTGAGATGTGAGATTGAGGGAAAAAAAAAGAATCCTCCATGAGAGTTTGAATGGGAAGATTAGTCATGGCCACGGTCCGGGCTGAGCCGGTTCAAGGCCGGGTTTAAGGCCGGGCCGGTTCAGTCAAGAGTGAACCTGAACTGGACCGGTTGGGAGACCGGTCCGGGCCGGTTCAGGATCAGGCTTGAGGATTGGCGAACCTAAACCGGCCTGGGTGCGGTTCACGGCGGTTTAGTGGGCGGTCTGTGCCGGTTCGGTTCACGTCATATCCCAATATTCCCCAATATCCTAAATCCAAATCAAGCAAATTTCACGCCATACCTAAACTTACAAATCTCCAAAAAATTGAAGCCACAAAAAAGTTCTCAATTGAACGATAATAATCAAATCTGGAAACGATTGATGGCACAAAAAAATCCCCAATTCAACAAAAACCCACAAATTTCGAGTCACATGAAACTTCAAATCTATACTAATTTAATTGAAGAAGGAACTGACCTAATGGTGGGCACGACTCCACGACAGTTTAGTGAGGCTGAGGACAGCAGCGGCAGCACGGCCTACCACTAGGCACCATGAACGACGCACTTCAAACCACCAGGAACGGTGCGGCAGGAAGAAGAAGAGAGCAGTGGTGGTGAGGCTTCCGAAGCACTCATGACACTCATTAAAGTATTTAAAGTTTAAACTAATGAGTAATGATGAATTGATGATGATGATTGATGATGAATTGATGTGCAACGCTGGTAGCAAGAGGATTCGACAATTCGAAGATGTCGAAGAACTCACTAGAAGGCAGAAGCTCTTTGTTTTATTTCTTTAAGGTTTTATTTCTTTGTTTCTTTCTGACTTCCTCCTTTTACTTATTCCTTTTTTCTTTTTCCTTTTTCTTTTCTTTCTTTCCTTTTTTCCTTTGTTTTTTAATGTAAAAGAGTATTTGACTATTGGAGATTTGGATTATTAATAGAGGGCAAAAGCATATAGTGCCATTATTAACTTAATACTTTTACAAACATGACAATTAGAAAGTAAATTATCTATTTTATATTGTTGGCATTTTCACCAAAAAAGAAAAACAGGCTATGAGTCCAGCATACGAAGATAAAACCAAAACATTAAATCTCAATCCTAAATACAAAATAAGATATTAAAGAACGCGAAAACCAACTATTGAGAATAAATAAGAATATATAACAAATATTTCATTACAAAAAGAATTTACAATGTCAAAGTAACAATTTATGATAAATAAGATATTCTAACAAATATTTTCTTATAATAAGAATTTGATCAAATAAGAATATGCAATAAATAACAATTTACATATATGATAATTTCAGTACAATAAGAATTTATAGTATTTAATTTAGGATTTTTTAACTACAATAATACAAACTTTGGCCCGTTCTCTCGCAATAATACAAACTTCTGATTATTTTTTAATAATACAAACTTTAGGCCAAAATTCCTCCAGTATGTCAATACCGGTTGTTGACTTGTTGTAGGAGGTAACTAAGCTGACGTGGCACCTCTAGGACACGTGTCGCTTTTTTATTGGCTTATTTCTTAAATTTGATTTAAATTTCAAAAAAAGAAAAAAAAACAATTTTCCTTTTTTTTTCTTCTTTCTTCTCCTGCTCCGGTGCTCCCCCCTCCATTCTTTTTCTCACTCCCCCACCCCACCCCTGGCCCCTGCCTCCAGCCCCTCCCTGCCTTCCGACGACCAACCCCTGGCCCCTCCCCCACCCTCTCCCCGCCTTCCGACGACCAACCCCCCCCCGCCCCCCCCCTCGCCTTCCGACGACCAACCCCCGCCCCATCCCCCCCCCGCCTTCCGACGACCAACCACACCGCACCCCTCCGACGGCCCCTCCCCCAACCCCTCCCCCACCCCGAAACAACTTCGCACCCCTCCAACAACCAACCCCATTTCGGCCCCTCCCCCACCCCGAAACCACACGCACCCCTCCGACGACCACCCCCGGCCCATCCCCCCATCCCTTCCCCCACCCCGAAACAACACCGCACCCCTCCCCGAAAAGTTCCTCTATCTTCCTCCTCCCCCATCCCTCGCCCACCCCCACCCCTCGGCCTCTCCCCATCCTACGAAACCCTGAAACCACTCCCCATCCCCTCCCCCTCCCCGAAACCACTCCACACCCCCACCGCGAAACGTCGAAATCAGCGCGAGAGCAGAAGAGAGGACATCGGAGTAGCGAACGACGACGGATTGAGGGAGAGAGAGGGTGTGGAGTGATTGTTTTCGGGTGAAGGAGTTGGGTTTTGTGTGGTTTCGGGTGCGGTGGGGTTGTTTTGGTTGATGCTTTTGGGCGGGGTGGGGCTGTTTTAGGTGGTGGCAGGGTGGTTTTAGGTTGTGGAGTAGTGGTGGGATTACTTTGGGTGGCGGTGGCAGTGGCAAAGTGGTGGTGGTTGGGGTAAGGGGTGGGGGTTTCAGTTGGTTGGGGGGGAGAGGAAAGAGAAAAATTTAGGGTTTTTTTTTTTAAAAAAGTTTACCTGTTTTACAGGTTACAAGTGAACTTGACCTACTAGAGGAATTTTGGCCTAAAGTTTGTATTATTAAAAAAGAATCAAAAGTTTGTATTATTGCGAGAGAACGGGCCAAAGTTTGTATTATTCCAGTTAAAAAATCCTTTAATTTATTTACAATAAGATTTTACAATACAAATTTAAATGCTAAACCAAATAAGATTTTGCAATATATATTATTTACAAGAATAATAAAAATTTATATGTAATTCTTATAATTAAATTAATAAATTATTGAAAAACACCCCCCCTTTTGATGGGAGGGGGGGCTTGCACTTACATTTGAAAATTACAATATAATTTGGCAATTATATTGGAATTTTCAAGGAGTAAGCTGCCTACGTATCCCTAAGGAATCAAAGCCCACGTAGTTCTCTACGTACCTTATTTTATTTGAAGTCGTGGTTGACAGTTGAGTACTTGAGTAGTTGACTATTGTCCAGCATCCGTATGTGATGTTATGGTTTTATGTAGAGTTTTTCCCCCTGTATTTAAGCTAAAATGTGTATCAATGGTGCTCTTAGGAGCCATTTCACGCTAACTTTCTCCATCTAGTTGTGGTTTTCTATTTTGTGATGATTTGTAGGTATTAGGGAGCTTTTTCCCTATTTTCTACTGTTTTACGTCTTCCACAATCGAATGGAGAGGTTCGAAGGCATATTTGATGAGTTCCGAGGTCCCGAGAATGCTTTCCGAGGCCTTGGACAAAAGAAGAAGTGAATCCTTGGCGTCTGAAACCAAGTGATGGCTAAACGGTGCCTCGCCCAACTCCATCGGGCTCCTGATGCCCGATCGGGCGTCCATCACGGCCAAAAGAGTGTTTGTTGCGGCCCGATCGGGCTTGATCCGCCCTGTCGTTGTTCGGTGTCCGGCCCGATCGGGCGAGATGGCCCGACATCATCGGGCGTGTTCGTGGGCGAGGATGCTCGATGCTGCGCGCTGATCCTTGGTGAAGTCCAACGCCCGGCTTCATCGGGCGGCATGGCCCGATACCATCGGGCGTGATTGCGGGTGCCTTGCTGCTGCTGTGGGAGTCTTGCGCGCTAATGCTTTTGGAGCGCAGCTGCTGCTTTGAGCCCGATTTGATCAGGCTGACTTGGCCCGATCGGGCGACTGACTCCGCGCGCTCATTTAATGAATGTCGGCCTGTTTAGTATAAATAGGAAATTCATAACTTTTATTGAGGATCTTCGATTCATCTTGTTTTTAGTCCTTATTCTCTCAAGAACCCTAATTTTTATTGCTTTTCATTGTGGATTCAAGATCAAACTTTTGGATTATTCGCAAGTTCAATATAGTTCTTTAATTTGGTAATCTTCTTCCTTGTTTTCTCCATTATTGTTTGCTTTCTCTATTATTGATTAGAGTAATTTCTTAGTTATTTGCAATAGTTCAAAGTATGAATTTTTACATGGAATTTGTTATTGTTTTCTCAAGCATGAGTGAGTAGTTTTATTTCTAGGATTGTGGGGATCTATGTATGCAATGAGGGATTGATAGATTGGTATAATTACCCTATATTTCAATTGTTTCCTGTGATTGAATCGTTCATGCTAGATTTATGAATTAGGCCTGATTTGTATTTCTATTATCGCAATATTGAATCTGCTTCGAGAGGAGAGATTTCGTATAGGCTTTCAATCATTTGGCATAGTGATCCTTGACCATGCGAGAGCGGCTAGGTGATCTTTGAGGGAGGTACTGTTCGAGAGAAATTACATGTGCCCTAGATAAATTGACTTATTGGGTGATTATTATTCGTCTCTGATTTCCCAAATTGTATGCATAGTGATCCATAGTCCTAGTTCTTTATTAATTGATTCTTACCTTCATATTTAGTTCTGTCATTTGCCTATTAGTTTAGTCACACACCCCTTTTCAACTGATTTAGTTAGTATAATATTAGAATTCAGATACAATAATATAACTTTCTCCTTGTGGATTCGATCCTGACTTCCCTGACTACTTGTTAGTGGACCTTAGGTTATTTTTGATAAGGTGATACGACTTTAGCCCTGTCAGTATGTTCCCCTGCATTGGATGAACTAGATGATTCGATTTCCATGAGCATCCAAGGATCATCTTCTTCTGCTTCATCTTCCCTTAATCCTTACGTTCTTTTTTCAGCTTGATCCCAATCTTTCTTGCAAACGCAAATCTCGATGCTTTGTGGAGATAGACGATATCTTTTTTCATCCAGCACTCTTCTACCTGCACTAAAAGCAGACTCCGAAGCAATAGTTGATGCTGGAATTGCAGGTATGTCGCTTGCAATTCTAGCCAAAATGGGGAATTGATTTTCCTTAAGTTTCCACCATTTCAGAATGTGGAAATCTGCACCTGTTTCAAATCGATAGGACAAATAATCATCTACCCCCACACAAGCGGATCTAAAGACACTAGTTTTTTGTTTCTTCAATATGTTAGTGATTAAAGAATCAAAGCGAACAGTATTTGCATGTCCGGAAGTCGGAACGAATTCGGGGTCATAAATCGAGACATAATGATCATGAAGTTCCTCCAAAAGGTGTCTACGCTTCAAAACATAACTGCCAACATCATAAGTAACACCTAAACATTGATAATAGAAATTTAGCAAGTTTGATAGGCCATCAAGTTTAAGCGCTGGATCAAGTATACAAGCAACACCATAAATGTACGAAAATTCACTAAAATATGCAAACCACTTTACCTTCATGCTATCAAGCACAACTTTGATTTCACTCACATCCAATTTCTCATTGATGGCATGTACCACCTTAATGCATTCTACGATTACCAAATGAATGTTGGGTTCATAAACCAAAGAAAATGTGTTAGTAGTATTGTGCAAAGATTTAAGAACATCCCGAACAAGCATTGCAACTGTCCAATGATAATCAGTAATCAACATATCTTCTTTCGAAACAACTTCATTATATAAAGGAGTCATAACATCACGATACCGGATTGCATCATTCAGCAATTTATAAGTAGAGTTCCATCGTGTTGGAGTATCAAGAGACCACACCTTCTTCGGCAATCCGAATTCCTTACACAATGCCATGTACCTCCTCTTAACCTGGTTTTTTCTTAGGACCCGAACGATATTTCTAATGGGCTCTAATAAAGGTTGTAAACAGGCTATACCTTCTTGAACAGACAGGTTGAGTATATGAGCACAACATCTAACATGTAAGAATTGACCATCTAATATAAGCTTAAATGTACTTTCCTGCTTCAAGAAATCAATGGCCTTAGTGTTGGCCGTTGCATTATCCATAGATAACGAAAAATCTTTATCAAGCAAATGGTATTTCTTACAACACTCCATTAAACGGGCTTTTATGTTGTACCCACTATGACTCTCTTCCATAAGCTCAAAAGCAATAATACGTTTCTGTAAAAACCACTCATCATCGATCCAATGGGCAGTAACACACATAAAGGGTTCACCAAAACATGAGGTCCATGTGTCCGTTGTCAGGCTAATGCGACCGTTGAAGGTACGAAACATCTCCATCATATGACTTCTATAGAGATGAAATGCAGTTTGTGTGCGACGCTTAAGTGTGATCCTAGGGACTTCCTAAATGCTGGATGCAAAGCAGTTCTATTGAAATATTCATATGCATCACTTTCCCCATGGCTGAACGGCAATTCATCAGTGATAACATATTTACCAAATTCATCAATCATACGATCTCTATTGTAGGAGAAAGGCATACCTGCGCCGGGCATCTCACCAGCATACCCGTGGAGTTGTGTCTGGGTGTTTCGGTCCACGCCACTAACATTCTCTGCCGTAAGGCCATGTTTGTTGGTCAAATGACGACCCAAGGTCCCCGTTCCACCATCGTTCCTCTAGTTGTAAGTCGGTGGTGGGTTAACGCCTGCATTCTTGCAAAGCTGACAAATTCACTTCCAGTGTCTGGGTTCATTGGTAGCAACCTTTTCAAAGAATGGCCACACCCATGACACTTTTTTGGTTCCTTGAGGTTGTGAGCAACCAGCTCCGTCGTCGTCGTTGCCCATGTCGGTTTCACCGGCTTCATCTACAATATTTAAGTTAACATATATTTACTCATTGTCGGTTAACATAATTAACATTAATTACCTACGTGCTAGTCTATTTACGTACTTATTATTGCTAAAACATTATTAATTAAACAAAATTATGATTAACCATCATAATTTTTTTGGATTAATAATCACAATTAACTAGCTAAGTGATAATTTATTTACGTACTAATTATACATAATTATTAGTGATAAAACATTAACATAATCACGATTAACTAGCTAAGTGTTATTTGACTTACATAAATAACATAATTGTTATTGCTTAAATCATTTTTATGTAACATAATCATGATTAAATATCTTAATCATTATCGATTAACATAACTACCACTAATTAGTTAAGTCATACTTTTTTTTACATAATTGTTATTGCTTAAATCATTTTTATGTAACATAATCATGATTAATTATCTTAATCAATATCGGTTAACATAATTACCATTTAGCTAAGTGATAGTTTATTTACATAATTATTATTGCTAAAATATTATTAATGTAGCATAATCAATGATTAGTTATCTTATACATTGACTATGAAAATAATCACAAATAACTAGCTAAGTGATAGATGATTTGCTAATTATTGAACACTAACCCGGTTGTTGCATGTTTGAAGCCGATGGTTGTCGGTTGGGTGGCTGCACAAAAACTTCATTATCATCTAACAACTCATGGTCTAAATCTTGGATGAAATCGCTATTGTCGATGGACGGTGAATTAGAAGAACCACCCCTTCGGCTACTTGAACCAACACTCTTACCTCTTCCAATAATTTTTTTGAAAAATGTAGACATTTTTTTGGAGATAGAAACTAAAGTATAAAAGTAATATGATATTATTAGAACTAATAAAGTCAAAAAATAGTAAAGCAATAGATTAAAGAACTAAAATTTAGCTAAGTACACAATAAAAAGCCAAAGAAGAAATTAAGATGTTCCTCAATAAATAAATTTGGAAAGTAGGATATTTATGCAGTACTTAAAGAAGTAGAAAGAAAAGCTTACGTATGCGAGATTGAAAGAATTTGAGAGTATGAGATTGAGATGCTGAGAATTGTGAAGAATGAGAATGGTCGAAGGAGGTATTTATAGGAATTTTTTGGGGGGAAATTTTTTATTTTGAAATCCAATTGGGGTGGGAAAATCATGAAGTATGTTGGGAGATAGTTGATAATTGATGAATTGGGGTGAGCGGATGATAATTCATCCGTTCAGCGTTATAATTGAGGAGAAAACCTGCAACCTACAAGCAACCTACAAGATAGAATAGCAAAAGCGGATGATACTTCATCTGTTAGGAGATATAATTGAGGAGCAACCTGCAAATGAATAGTAGAGCTACATGATACAAGATAGAATGATAAAGCAAATGCCCGTATTCTGCAAATGAATTCAGTCATTCACTAGTCATTTCCAATAGTAACATGAAATATTAATAGGGAATTCTCTTTAAAAAAAATGAATAGTTGCCCACTTGTCCAGCACAATTTTCTCTTTATCACACTTTCACAGTTCACTTGACAATTTGACAATGTTGAGTACAGCTGTACACCTGTACAGGACTACAGCACTACCTCCGCTATTTCCACCCAATTTCTTTTTTTTTTCTTTTTTCTTTTTTCTTTTCTCTTTTAATCTTATCTCCTCCTTTGTATAGCAGCCAACAAGCCTAGAGTCCTAGACTCAACCAACTCATAACAAATTGCAGGAATTGATTCGGTCTCAAAGCCACCCGCCGACCGCCACCTTCACGGCTTCACCACTTCACTTTAATTTTATCACTGAAATCTTTCAACTTTCAAACTTGCAATTGCTCGAATTTTTTTGAAACTTCAAATTGCAATTTCTGGGAACCCGAATAGAGGAAGGCAGGAACTGAATTAAATTTTTTTGGAACTTCTTTGAATCGCAGGTTTGTGACGGTCCTCTCTGACGGTTCTTGGGCGGGTTAGTTACGGTCCTTGTCGGCGGTTTAGGTTCAGGTTTGCGTGCGGCCAACCCACGGTTCTATGCGGTCCACGGTCCGGTTCTAAGGGTGGTCCGGTCCGGTTCTCCTCCTCCACCTCTCGGCCCACGCCAACCCTGTCTATCTAGCGGTCCCGGGCCGGTCCTGAACCGTCGTTTTCGTGGTCCGTGCCGGTCCGGTTCTTCATCGGGTCGATTGAGGGCTGTAAACGTTTGGGCCCGCCCATTGGCCAATCCACAAAAGGGAAAAAAAACATTTACAAGAGTTTCTGAGGTGAGAGGAAAACATAAACCCTACGGGTCCAAAAAGAATGGCTTTTATGTTTTGTTCATATATTTGGTGAGTTCGAAAAGACTGACGTTCTCATCCAGAAAATTTAGAAAAGATTAACATTTTCATCATCAAGAATTTTTTTTGTTGAAACCGACATCACCGATTTTGTGTATATTGACTCCAACAAAAAAGAAGAAGTTTCAGTTCATATGAATTTGGTGCTAAAATAAAAGATATTATTTACTTTTCCAATTGTATCATTCTTAAACCTGCTATTACGATTGCGGGTGGGTGTTGAAGTCGTAGTTATCCTAGTTGATAAAATATCATATATAATATTATTGGCATTATAGAAGTCTAGTACTAGGAGATATGATTAAAGTCAATAAGATATAATTAGGAGATATAGTTTATCTATTGTACAACTAGGAGTCTAGTTGGATATATTTTAGGAGTTAGTGTTTATAAGGTTTCCTAACCTTGTATTATTAATATGTGATTGAATAATGAGAAAAGGTGTGACCAATATTGAGATTGGTATTGATTGGCAGACTTAACATGCTTGTTTTCTTTGGCATTCATTATGGAATCATAAGTCAGCTTACATTGATATCTGAAATAACAATTAAAGGAGAAGCTAAACTGTCTTAATACACGCTCTCATATACTTTTTACTCCTATGAACTTTCGAAATATGATTTCTTTGCTTGGAAATTTATATCATTTTTTAGGAATTAAAGTGTTTTCCTTCCTCTAATTTTATATATTTTGAAATTGTGTATTATCAGGTGTAGGAATACTTTCTGTACAATATGCATAAGCCTCAGATGGCTGGTTGAGTCTACTGTTGATTTTTATTGTCGCGATGGCAACATTCTACACAGGCCTACTCGAAAAACGATGCATGGAAGCTGATCCAAGCATAAGAACTTACCCAGATATAGAGGGCCAAGCATTTGGGAAGATAGGAAGAACAATTATATAGTGTTCATGTGCTACGAGTTGTACTTGATCGTAATAGGTTTCTTAATCATGGAAGGAGACAATATTCATAACCTTTTTCCTGAATTGACATTGGACACTTATGGGCTGAAACACGGAGGAAAAGAGAGTTTTGTGTTGATTATTTCCCTAATATTCTTCCTTATGTTAGGTTAGATGATCTAAGTATCCTTTCTTACATTCTGCTACTGGTGTGTTTGCTTCTGTTGTAATTATTGTGTCCATATTGTGGGTTGGCACATTTGATGGGATTGGATTTCATAGCAAAAGGGGTCTTCTAAATTGGTTAGATATTCCTACTATTGTTAGTTTATATGGCTTCTGCTATTGTGCTCGTCCAGTTTTTCCTGCCATGTACCACTCTATGCAGAAAAAGCATAAGTTTTCTAAGGTAAACTATCTTACTCCCTCCATTGCATAATGTAAGAACGAAAGACGTTCAGGCAATCTTTCTCTCAAGGGTGAGACATAAACTAGATTATATTGGTCTTATGTGGCGTACTAATTGTTTTGTCCTCTACTTGTCCAACAAGTAAGATGTAGGCTGAGCTTTCTTGTCTAGCAAGTAAAAGCGTATCCCTTAGATGTTCTTCAGTTGGAGACTTGTGCAACAATGCCTGAGTCAGCTTAGTCCTTGACATGGGCTTCGTTCCCAAACCTGCAAAAAGGGACACACCCTGGAGGTTTGGGTTGTGGATCCCCCTCCGAAGTTTAAGTCGAATGTCAGGAGTGGTAAGAGAAAGTAGAGATAGAGAGAGAAAGTGAGAGAGTATTTTTTCAGAGTAACTTTGCATTGTTTACATTGAATGCCTTTTCTCCTGATTTCTGGGGTATTTATAGTGATAGCAAGATGACAGCTATCCTTAAAATCTGCCCTAGAATAGTGGCCTCTGATTGGCTGAGGAATCAGATCATGACACGTGGCAGGCCATGATTTGGGAGGGTTTATCAACCACTCTCATGCAGCCACCTCATAAGGCTGGGCTCTGACTACCTTTTGAGCCAGAAAAGTAGTCTTTTAACCCAACTGAGCATAGCTGAGCATAACCCAAAGATTAAATCTTCCTTCTCTATTAACTAGGGGAGGACACGTGTACGGCTCCGATGAGCCCAGGTGTCTTCAAAGGAACCGTAGATGTTAGGCTACAACATTTGCCCCTAAAAGGGTTTTCACTGTTGGCCCATCTGACGGTTAAGGCCCTTTTACCCAAGGTAGCTTCATTTTGATGGTTAAGGCCCTTTTACCCAAGGTAGTTTTATTTGAAATGAAGGAAATGACGTGCCTTTTCCTGGGTTTTACCGGTCACAACCGACCGTTGTACCCTTTCTTCGGTCATTCTTGACCGGCTCCATAGGTTTCTTACCCCTCTATAAATACCTTTGGCGTGTGGACATTAAATCATTTTACACCTTGAACAAATTTTTCTAGAGAGAGAAACTCTGCAAATTTTTCTAGAGAGAGAGAGACAGATCGCCCAGCCTCAGCTTTCTTCACCGACTCGTCCAGACGTTTTAGCAGGTATCTTTTCTTTGTTCTTTTTATTCTTCTTTATTCTTTATTTTTTCTTAGAAAATCAATAAGATGGAATCTTCTTCATCAAATAATCCTAGCCGACCAAGAGCTTGCCTTGACCCTAGAACCGATACTTCTTCTTCGGCACATTCTAGAGTTGGGCCTCTTATGGCCGAGTATAAATTTATTTGTGGTTTTGGCCGAGAAAGTCAGACGACCCAGTCTTTACCTGTGCAGGGTAATCTAGCGCGCGTCAAGCAAACGACCCGTTGATGTGTCTAAGTTATTCGCCGATCTTAGGCGAATTTAGGTTGTTTTGTGTGTCGATTTGGGCTTAAAGTCGGGTTTTTGGTTTGGTTTAACATTAGTGAGTTTATGGAGTCTTGTCATGAGTTTTGGTGTTTATATTGCATCTTTATGTTATGGCATCATCTGAGGCACTTTTGCATCCCGAAGATTCCCGTGGCTTCAAGGCATTCATGCATCCGATCTTCCTAGCGGCAAGTCATTCGAAGTTTCCGAGCATCCTAACGTCAAAGTCTCCCGAGTTCGGAGTTCGAAGCATCTTATTTCCTTGGTTTGCGTGGCATCCAGGCGTCTTAGAAGCGTCCCCATGTCACTTCTTCATGGCATTTCCTTCCTTCTTTCCTCCTTGGTTGGGCTGTTGTTTTGTTTCGTGGTCAGGAGCATCGTCGCGGGTCGCGATACTCTGCCTTCGCTGGTCGCGACCTGTGTCGCGGGTCGCGACTGTGTCGCGGGTCGCGACCGCCCTGCTGTGGTCGCCCACTTGCATTTTGTTTTCCTTATAAAGAGGGTTTAGATATTTTCTTTTAAGGAGTTCGATATATGGGATGAGTTAGAACACTTTTTAGCTACTTTTCTTCTAGGGTTTCAAACACTCTCTTCTTTTGGTATTTGTAATGAATCCTATGGCTTGTTGGCTAGCTTAAACATCTATCTTGGATTCGGTTGTTGAAGCTGTAATCTACTTGTGAGAAGTTCTTATCCTCTACTTTCTTTATGGTCATTGTGATGCTTCTTGTATTTGATTCCATGATGTTTGCATAATCTTTGCTAGGAACGTTACTAGTATTGTTGTGTGATTCATCTAATGCTAATTCTTGGTGCATAATCGGATTGTTGTGCTCTTAGCTCCATGTAGCATACTAGGTGTTTGATTAAATGCTGAACATTAATCTTTTGCACTTAGAGAAGCATTGCTTATTATTTGAATGTTATTGCTTTGATAACATTAGTAATCCTATCGTGTTCCTCGACCTTAATGCTACTTTGGTTTGGACTTAAGTGCGATTCATTTGAGTTAAGGCATAGTAAGGGCGGTTCTAACCACGCAGATCGTGTGTTTAGCCACGATCTAGGAGGATAGAGGTCTAGACTTCTCGATAGGTGACCATAGGAAGTGTAGGGGGTTAAGATTTCATGACCACAAACTAGGTTAGGGTGGATGCTAATCGAGTCCAAGATCTTTTTATATTGTATTCTCTTCGTATTTTAATACCGTGCTTAGTTTAACTTGCTTGCATTGTTCCAAATCCCCCAATTCGGTTACTTTGGCCTTAGCACATGCTAGGGTCCTTAATTCACTAATTTCCGAACAAGTTCCTTTGCTCCTTGTGGATACGATCCCTACTTCCATTATACTAGTTTAGTGTGCATGAGAGTAGGTTAATTATATTTGGTTAGGAGTACCCGGCAAACACTTACCAAATTTTGGCGCCGTTGCCGGGGAGCAACGCGTTTCTTGTTTATAATTAGTGTAGTTTCGTCATTTTGATTGTATTGCTTGCATTGTGGTTTATGGTTGTTACTCGTGCTACTAACCAAGAGCCTTTGCAGTACGATCGAGACCTAGAACTAACTCTTTTCAGGTTGAGAAGAGAATTGCGTGAAGGCTTTAGATAGCTCCCTTTTTCGCTTGAATTTGAAGAAGAGATGCCTCCTAGAGTCGAGCACCGCACTTTAAAGGAGCTCACCGCTCCTAACCTTGACCAACAGCCTTTGTGTATCACATTTCCGGAACCGGAAGTGGGGGACACATTTGAGCTAAAGTCGGGATTGATACATCTGCTTCCCTCATTCCATGGGCTAAATGGTGAAGATCCAAATAAACATTTGTCAGAGTTTCACGTGGTATGCAGCAGCATGAAACCAAGTGGAGTTTCAGAAGACATAATCAAGCTTAAAGCCTTCCCTTTTTCATTAAAAGATGCAGCAAAGGACTGGATGTACTACCTTCCGGCCGGCAGCATCACCACTTGGGCACAATTGAAAAAGAGCTTTCTCGAGAAATACTTTCCCACTTCTAAATCATCTACATTGAAGAAGGAGATAAGTAACATTGAAGAAGGAGATAAGTAACATTGAGCAACGGGGTGATGAGTCTTTTTATGAGTATTGGGAGAGGTTTAAGAAGTTATGTGCTAGCTGTCCATACCACGGTTATTCAGAGGAAGATTTGGTGCTATACTTCTATAATGGCTTGTGTGATGAGGATGCTAGGATGGTTAATGCAGCAAGTGGTGGCTCCATTGTGAATAAAACTGCACTCGCTGCTAAGGAACTGTTAAATGAGCTTGCTGAAAGCTCGAGGCAGTTTAGTAGAAGGTCTGGATCTCGACGTGTGGTCGCCGAGGGTTCTAGTTCTTCTAAGTTGGAAGATCAAGTGCAAGCTCTCACATCCATGATGCGAGAATTCATAGTGAAAGAGAAAACTCACCAAGTGAAGGCTTGTGGCATTTGCTCTTCAAATCATCCAACTGATTTTTGCCCTCATCTGCAAGAAGAACCGAGTGAAGAGGTTACGGCGGCCGGTTTTCAGGGCCAAGGTTTCCAAAAAAGATATGATCCATATTATGGCACCTACAATCCGGAATGGCGAGATCATCCTAATTTGAGGTACGGGAATTCATCAGGTAACCAGCAGCCGCCACAGCAGTATAACCGCCCACCACCTCCTTACTCGAGGCCACCGGAGCAAGGATCTCCACATTTTCGGCCGCAAGGCCAATCACAGGGACCGAGTACCAGCATGTCTATTGAGGATATGATTAATGCTTTAACTAAAAATGTTACTAACATGCAGGGAAATATGGTTTAGTTTCAGGAGGAGACCCGTTCGAGCATAAAGAATCTGGAAAAGCAAATGAGTCAGGTCTCGGGAGCTGTGAGCCGATTAGAGGCTCGAGATTCGGGTAAGCTACCGTATCAAACGGAGGTTAATCCGATACAAAATGCAAGTGCCATAACACTAAGAAGTGGAAGAGAACTAAAGGGCAATGATAAAGAGACCGCTAAAGACAAAGAGGTAGAGGAAGAGGTTGTTGTTTATGAATCGGTGCCTGATGCCGAGCCATCGTCATCAACATCAAATGAGCAATCCAAGGAACCACCACCTCCACCACCTTATGAGCCGGTTCCACCATTTCCAGAGGCACTAAAAGACACTCGAAGAAAGGAGTGCGACAAAAGATATTTACGAAACCTTTCGTAAATGTGAGGTAAACATTCCCCTTTTAGATGCTTTAAAACAAATTCCTAGGTATGCAAAGTTCCTTAAGGAAATGTGCACTACCAAAAGAAAACAACGGTTAAGGGGAGCACAAAAGGTTAAGGTTAGCGAACATGTATCTGCCATGTTTCAAAAGAAACTTCCTCCAAAATGCAGTGATCCAGGCATGTTTGCTATACCTTGTGTGATTGGGAACACCACGTTTCCAAAAGCTATGCTAGACTTAGGGGCTTCTATAAATGTAATTCCTTATTCTTTGTACGAGTCCTTAAAGCTAGGTGCCTTACATGAAAAAGGTGTTGTGATTCAGTTAGCTGACCGTTCTAATGCTTATCCTAAGGGAATAGTGGAAGACGTGTTAGTTAAGGTTGATAAACTGATTTTTCCTGCCGATTTTTATGTCCTAGATATGGAGCACGATAAACATGCGACCCCTATTTTGTTAGGACGACCGTTTTTAAAAACTGCTAGGACTAAAATTGATGTGCATAGTGGATCTCTTACTATGGAGTTTGATGGAGATACAATATAGTTCAACATTTATGATTCCATGAAATTTTCGAGTGATGATCATTCATGTTATTCTATAGATGTGATTGACTCTTATTCGCAGGACGTGTTTGAAATTGATGGTAAAGATGAATTGCAGGTGGCTCTTGAGCATAATTTGAAAGATGATGAAATTGAATATGTTTTGAGCACTAATTTGCAGGAAATAGTGCAGGTTTTGGAAGATCAAGACAAGCTTCCGACGGTCCCTTTTCATTTTGGACCCGTCCCTCTCACCATTCCTAGAGAGAAGTTGTTACCATCTGTTTTGCAGGCCCCAAAAGTGGAAATGAAGCCACTTCCCGATAATTTGAAGTATGTGTTCCTTGGAAAAGGAGAAACATTACCAGTAATCATCTCAAGTCAGCTCACCCAGGAGCAAGAAGGAAGACTTATTGAGGTTCTTAAGGAGCATAGAGAAGCAATTGGATGGACGATTGCCGACATCAAAGGTATAAGTCCTACCACATGCATGCATCGGATCTTGGTGCAAGATGATGCGAAACCAGTGAGGCAACCACAACGCCGGTTAAACCCACCTATGATGGAGGTAGTGAAAGCAGAAATTCTGAAATTACTCCAAGCAGGTATGATTTACCCTATTTCTGATAGCAAATGGGTTAGTCCTACCCAAGTTGTGCCTAAGAAGACGGGTCTAACTGTTGTGGAAAACCAAAATGGTGAGTTGATTCCTACACGTATCCAAAATGGATGGCGTGTTTGCATTGATTATCGTAAATTGAATGCTGTGACTAGGAAAGACCATTTTCCTTTGTCATTTATTGATCATATGCTTGAAAGACTTGCTAGTCATGCCTTCTATTGCTTCCTAGATGGTTATTCAGGGTACTTCCAGGTGGCTATTGCGCCAGAGGATCAAGAGAAAACCACATTTACGTGTCCTTTTGGCACGTTTGCATATAGGTGCATGCCTTTTGGATTATGCAATGCCCCTGCCACTTTTCAGAGATGTATGATGAGTGTATTCTCTGAATATGTCGAAAGGTTTGTCGAAGTTTTTATGGATGATTTCACTATACATGGGGATTCTTTTGACAGTTGCTTGCAACACTTAGTTTTTGTGCTTAAAAGATGTATCGATTCTAACCTTGTGTTGAATTCCGAGAAGTGCCATTTTATGGTGCGACAAGGGATTGTTTTAGGCCATGTGGTTTCCGAAAAAGGACTCGAGGTAGATAAAGCTAAGGTAGACACTATTCAATCTTTGCCTTATCCTACTAATGTTCGGGAAATACGTTCTTTTCTTGGCCATGCAGGTTTTTATAGCAGGTTCATCAAGGACTTTTCGAAGATTTCATCTCCTTTATGTAAGTTGTTGCAAAAGGATGTGGATTTTTCTTTTGACGAACATTGCAAGAGTGCCTTTGATACTTTGAAAGAAAGACTCGTCTCGGCTCCAATTATACGACCCCCTGATTGGTCTCTTCCCTTTGAGATCATGTGCGATGCAAGTGACTACGCCGTCGGAGCGGTGTTAGGTCAAAGGGTGGGGAGAGCACCTCATGCTATCTATTATGCTTCCATGACACTAAATGAGGCTCAGCGTAACTATTCTACTACTGAAAAAGAATTGTTAGCTGTAGTATTTTCCTTGGAAAAATTTAGATCTTATTTGCTTGGAACAAAAGTTATTGTATATGCTGACCATGCAGCTCTTCGTCATTTAATGACGAAAAAAGAAACCAAGCCAAGATTGATCTGGTGGATTCTACTTTTGAGCGAGTTTAATTTGGAGGTGAAAGACAAAAAGGGAACCGAGAATTTAGTAGCGGATCATTTGAGTAGATTGGTGTCTTCATATGATTTAGAGAAGAATGTTGAAAAACCGTGGAAAGAACCAATTCAAGAAGAATTCCCGGATGAATATTTCTTCACCCTTAAGGAGTTCAGTCCATGGTATGCTAACATTGTGAATTTCCTTGTCTCTAATAAATTAAAGCATTATGTATGGGACGATCCATATTTGTGGAAACATTGTGTGGATCAAGTGATTAGAAGGTGCATTCCCGATAATGAGGTAATATCGATTCTCACCTTTTGTCATTCTCATGCATGTGGAGGTCATTTTGGAGCAAAGAGAACTGCTCGAAAGGTATTAGATTGTGGTTTTTATTGGCCTAGTTTAAATAGAGATGCATTCCATTTCTGTAAGTCATACGATAATTGTCAAAGAGTCGGGAATATTTCCCAAAGAAATGAAATGCCACAAAACTCGATCTTGTATTGTGAAATATTTGATGTTTGGGGTATTGATTTTATGGGGCCATTTCCTAACTCTTTTGGTTTCATGTACATTCTTTTAGCAGTGGATTATGTATCAAAATGGGTGGAGGCTAAGGCCACTCGTACTGACGATGCTAAGGTGGTTGCAAATTTTGTGAAATCTCACATATTTTGCAGGTTTGGAATTCCAAGGGCATTGATTAGTGATTAGGGAACACACTTTTGCAACCGAACCATAGGTGCGCTGCTGAAAAAGTATCATGTGACTCACAAGACCTCCACGGCCTACCATCCACAAACAAATGGCCAAGCGGAGGTGTCCAATCGCGAGATCAAATCAATCTTGGAGAAAACGGTGAATCCAAGTGGGAAGGATTGGAGCTTGCGATTGGAGGATGCACTATGGTCATATAGGACGGCTTATAAAACCCCCATTGGTATGTCACCATACCGATTGGTATTTGGGAAGCCGTGTCATCTTCCAGTTGAGCTCGAGCATAAAGCCTATTGGGCGGTGAAAAGCTTCAACATGGCTATTGATGAAGCCGGTTTGCACCGGAAGCTACAGCTCCAAGAATTGGAAGAGATTCGGAATGAGTCCTATGAGAATGCAGCGATTTATAAAGCTAAGATTAAGGCGTGGCAAGATAAGCTAATTATTCGGAAAGAACTTAAGGTTGGCCAAAAAGTCCTCCTATTTCAGTCCCGCCTTCGCCTATTTCCAGGTAAACTCCGTTCTCGGTGGATTGGGCCGTTCATTGTTGTGCGAGTATTTCCCCATGGTGCCGTGGAAATCATGAGCGAGGCTACTTCGAAGATTCTAAAGGTCAATGGACAAAGACTTAAACCATACTTTGAAGGTTTCAAGCAAGTACGGGCCGAGGATGTTCCTCTCGGTGACCCGGAGTATGGTTGAGGCTCTTTGGAATGTATCGTCGTGTTGACGACGTTAAATAAACGAACCTTGATGTATATATTAGTTAGTTTCAAGTCTTTTGTTTGCGTTTTTCTAGGATATTATGCTTTTGGTTGTGCTTTTGCAGGAAAGCCGAATAATTTGAAGAATGAGAAGTGTTTTGCATAGAAGTATGTGAGTGAGAGATTTGTGAGTCGGAAAAAGTTTGAGAGAGTGTAAAACAAATTGAATGATGTTAAGAAAAAAAAATAAAAAATTGAGAGTGATAGGTGGACAAGAGTGAGGAGGGTGGTTGGATGCAATGCTTGTTGTGAAAATGAAAGATTCGTAATGCAAATTAATTGATGAGTTGATGCAGCACTACATGGTAAGGATTACCATTGCGAGATCAGGGAACCCATAGCGACCTGCGACATTTATCGCGGCCCGCGAAGACCCAGGTCGCGGCTCGCGATCTGTATCGCGGGTGGCGACAGCCAAACTGATTTCTGCATTTTTTTAAAAAAATTCTCGCCTCTCTTCACTCTCTCACATTTCGCTCGTCCTCACTCTCAAACTCCTCTCTCACTCTCGAATCTCTCTCATTCACTCTCAAACCTCCATCCTTGCCAATATATAGTTTCTTTTCCTTCTTCCCTCTACTTCTCTACACACACAAAAAAAAAAAAAAAAAAAAAAACCTCCCTACTCACACACTCATTCTTGAAAAATCTGAAATTCTCCACAATCACACTCAAACCCTAGAAATTGGGGGTTTTTGGGTTAACCCTTTTTCACCACAAATGGAGCTTGGAAGTTCACTTTTGAAGCATAGAGAGGCATTCTACATCATCATTCCTCATTCCATTGCTACTCATCATACACATTTTGGTATAATACTCCTTTACTTACCACTCTTTGATTTTGCTTGAAATTTTGTTCTTGCTTGTTTCTAAGAGTTGAAGTTGGTTAGTTAAATTATATTATACCATTGTGGGTTGTTTATTTTGGTGTTTCTTGGTTGTTGATTGGTTGCGGATTGATTGTGCTTGTGAAGTTGGTGCTTGATTATCTCAATTGGGAATTGGTTGTTGTTGTTGTTGTTGAGTGGAGGGAGTGTGAAGTGTGCCCATTGTGTTAGTTGTTCTGCAAAATGAGCCAAAACAAGAGAGCTAGAGCCTCGCACGTCCCTAGAATTAACGCTATCGGATTGAAACGCCTTAATGACAATGCCAAACGCCGTTGGGACCGTTTAAATAGACCGGGGAGGCAGATTCAAGAAACCAAGTTTGCTTGTGGGCTTACTTTACAGCAATTGGGGCTTGCTAGTCCTGTTGAGACCCTTCTTAATAAGGTTGGCCTTGTTCATTTTCTTGGAAAACGAGCCTGTACCTATGATCGTTACACTCTAGAGTTCTTATCCACTTTAGAGAACCATGAGGGAGATGAAGATGAGGGGCCCTTTATCACTTTCCACCTTAATGACCAAGCATACAAAATGTCTTATTTTGAGGTTGAGTCGTCTTTTGGGTGGGATTATGAGGTTGATGATGACTTCCTAAAGACCCAGAACTATAATAACTCTGTGTTTTGGTACAAGATTACGGGCGGCCGCCCATGGCATAGCCGTTGTAAGAATAGTGCTATTCCTCACCCTGCCCTTCGTTTTGTCCACCGTCTCTTATCCATGACGGTCTTTTGCCATGGGGAACCCAACAACCTTCCTGAATTTGACCTTAAGTGTCTATGGGCCATGACACCACAAGGGGAAGGGTGTCCTGATTGGGTAAAAATTTGGGTTGAGCATTGTTTAGCACTCTCAGCAGAGGGGAAGGTCTCGGGTAAGCTAAGTATGGGGGGTATGGTTTCACTCCTTGCCTCACAATTAGGAGTAGAGGTTCCACAAGATGCGAAAGGGAACCCTATCCTCACCCCATTGGGCACCCTGCCGTATATGAATCGTGGCACCAATGCTTATGATGCTCACCAACTGAGCAGTGGGTCCATGCTTTGGTACAAGACCGTGGGTAGCAGGACCCGCTATATGTGGTTGTTCGGGGCTCATCATGTGAAATACATGGCCTTGCCTCAAGAGCGGACGGCCATTGATGAGCATACCACACTTGAGCAGCTTTACCTACCCCCGGATGAGGAGTATAGGTCGGGAGTAGAGGAGGAGTTGGGTCTCCAAGTGCCCGAGGCGCCGCCTCGTCGTCCACAGCAACAACAGGAGCTTGTACCACCCCAGTTTCAGGTTCAGGTCACGGAACAACTTAACACTTTTGAGGGTGAGTTGAGAGATATGCAGGAGCAGTATTATGGGTTGGAGGACACTATGTACTCAGTTGGTTCCATGGTTTCGGCCATGAACTCTTTCTTTGTCTCTCGTTATCCACCTCACGGGCCGGAGAACCATGATGATTGGTATGCCGACCCCACTCCAGGCACTAAGATGGCGCGTCAAGCGCGCCAACAGGAGAGAGAGGCTAGGAGGGCCGCCCGCCGTGCCGAGCGCGGAGGCCCCTCCGGTTCCTAGTGGTTTACTTCTTTTTCCTCCCTTCCCTCTTTTTATTTCTTTGTCCTTTTCACATTGAGGACAATGTGAGTTTCAAGCGTGGGGGAAGGGGATTATGTAATGAGATTGTATATTGGTTTGTTTTCGTTTCTTACTTTGTAATTTCGATGCAGATTTAAACAAAAAAAAAAAAAAAAAAAAAAACCCCGCTGAGTTGAAAACCCGCAAGGGCGGGCGACTCGGGCAAAATTGGGGGCTCGTATAGGTCGAAAACCCGAAAGGGCGACCTATGCAAAAAAGAGCTAGTTGAGCGGGTGAGTTTTGCGAGCCGAAAAAAAAAAAGAGAGATGAAAAAAAAATAAAAAAAAATGAAAATGAGAAGCTAAGATGAAAATCCGAAAGGGCTCCTAGGCAAAATGAGAGAAGAAAAAGAAAAGAGAGAAAGAAAAAAAAAATCATCATGTCTTACTTTTCATTTGACGGTGTTGGCGTCATAAGTGGAGGCGACATTGAAGTTTTTTTTTCTTTTCCCGGGT
Source organism: Beta lomatogona (assembly GCA_947646795.1). Lineage (NCBI taxonomy): Eukaryota > Viridiplantae > Streptophyta > Magnoliopsida > Caryophyllales > Amaranthaceae > Beta > Beta lomatogona. Next base: position 2,569,635 of record CANSNZ010000356.1, read on the forward strand.
TAGACTAGGCTCGTATTTTGCGTCTTTTGAGGGCGAGGGTACATCTCTTTTTGGCTCTTTTCTCTTGTGTGTCTTTTGGCATGGTTGGTTTGAGCTTGAGGCTAAGCGTGGGGGAGTCGTTGAGTCCGTCACAGTTTCTAAGCGTTTTGGGTCGGTTGTGGTGGTGATTGTTAAGGCTCGATTCCCGACACCTTTCGAGATTCGAGCATGATTTGTATAGCATTCTTTTGGGATTTTGATGTGGGATTTACTTCTTTTTGTGTAATCCCGGTTTGGTTAGTTGGTGATTAGCAGTAGTAGGCAATTTTTGGGTTGGAGTGTTGAAGGGCCGTTTTGCTTGGCGCGTTTTGTGCTTGGGGGTGTCGATTTCCTTTCTTTTCGATTACTCGAGGTCGAGTAAAGGTTTAAGCGTGGGGGAATTTGATGTGTCTAAGCTATTCGCCGATCTTAGGCGAATTTAGGTTGTTTTGTGTGTCGATTTGGGCTTAATGTCGGGTTTTTGGTTTGGTTTAACATTAGTGAGTTTATCGAGTCTTGTCATGAGTTTTGGTGTTTATATTGCATCTTTATGTTATGGCATCATCCGAGGCACTTTTGCATCCCGAAGATTCCCGTGGCTTCAAGGCATTCATGCATTCGATCTTCCTAGCGGCAAGTCATTCGAAGTTTCCGAGCATCCTAATGTCAAAGTCTTCCGAGTTCGGAGTTCGAAGCATCTTATTTCCTTGGTTTGCGTGGCATCCAGGCGTCTTAGAAGTGTCCCCATGTCACTTCTTCATGGCATTTCCTTCCTTCTCTCCTCCTTGGTTGGGCTGTTGTTTTGTTTCGTGGTCAGGAGCATCGTCGCGGGTCGCGATACTCTGCCTTCGCTGGTCGCGACCTGTGTCGCGACCGCCCTGCAGTGGTCGCCCACTTGCATTTCGTTTTCCGTATAAAGAGGGTTTAGATATTTTCTTTTAAGGAGTTCGATATATGGGATGAGTTAGAACACTTTTTAGCTACTTTTCTTCTAGGGTTTCAAACACTCTCTTCTTTTGTAGATTTGTAATGAATCCTATGGCTTGTTGGCTAGCTTAAACATCTATCTTGGATTCGGTTGTTGAAGCTGTAATCTACTTGTGAGAAGTTCTTATCCTCTACTTTCTTTATGGTCATTGTGATGCTTCTTGTATTTGATTCCATGATGTTTGCATAATCTATGCTAGGAACGTTGCTAGTATTGTTGTGTGATTCATCTAATGCTAATTCTAGGTGCATAATCGGATTGTTGTGTTCTTAGCTCCATGTAGCATACTAGGTGTTTGATTAAATGCTGAACATTAATCTTTTGCACTTAGAGAAACATTGCTTATTATTTGAATGTTATTGCTTTGATAACATTAGTAATCCTATCGTGTTCCTCGACCTTAATGCTACTTTGGATTGGACTTAAGTGCGATTCATTTGAGTTAAGGCATAGTAAGTGCAGTTCTAACCACGCAGATCGTGTGTTTAGCCACGATCTAGGAGGATAGAGGTCTAGACTTCTCGATAGGTGACCATAGGAAGTGTAGGGGGTTAAGATTTCATGACCACAAACTAGGTTAGGGTGGATGCTAATCGAGTCCAAGATCTTTTTATATTGTAATCTCTTCGTATTTTAATACCTTGCTTAGTTTAACTTGCTTGCATTGTTCCAAATCCCCCAATTCGGTTACTTTGGCCTTAGCACATACTAGGGTCCTTAATTCAGTAATTTCCGAACAAGTTCCTTTGCTCCCTGTGGATACGATCCCTACTTCCATTATACTAGTTTAGTGTGCATGAGAGTAGGTTACTTATATTTGGTTAGGAGTACACGGCAAACACTTAAGACGAAAGGTAATAATCCCGTCAAATAGCTCAGATATGGAGGAATCTACTAGACGGGTGCCAGATGAGGCAAGAGAGGTCCAAAGTGTTGAGCCTTTGGGCGGACCTTCTTCCTCTGACCATAATTTAGAAGACTCCGAAATAAACCCTGAGGTCAGTCCTACGGGCAGGGACGCCGATATGGAGGAAACCGGCGAAGGTAATAACGGCAGCGAATCTGATGCTGCCGAAGAATCAGACAAGGCCTCCACTACCTCGTTGGAGATAAGAAGACGTTTAGGTCCCCTTTCTGACCCCGGCTTCATTTTAGTCAATCGCAAATGGTTAGAGAAAATAGGACCAGACCCTAGCTATCTATCTTCCTATATGCCCATGCCGGGCTTCTCCTTTGTTGTCCCAAATAAGGATGTGACGATTCTGAGTGCCCCAAAGAACCACTTCGCCGTCTACAAGCTGGCCTTGGACGCGGGCTTAAGGTTCCCTCTCCATGAGTTTATAGAACAAGTGCTAAACTACTACCACATATGCCATAATCAGCTGGCTTCAAATGCTTGGCACAACGTTCTGACGTTTATTGCCGTCTGCGAGCTGCGCGGCCTAGCTCTTTCTCTCCCAGCCTTTACCCATATTCACTACGCGGCTAAGGTACCCGGGGCCGTGGTCGGGGCATGGCTTAGCATCTGCAACCGCCCCGACTTCATGACTACTTCATGCCACTGAGGGCTATAGATTTTACAATCGATCCGTCACGAATACTGGTCGGAAGCAGTCCAGGCTGGAGCTGGAGGACAGCTTTGACGAGGAGGTTGTGGAGTACTTTAGAATTAAGGAGTACTCCAGGCCCGGCCAGCGATCTTTTAAGGGACCAGCTAACTGGATACCCTTTAAAGAAATGTTTTACCATGATGACTTCCTAGTCGCCACCGGTTTGCGGTTGGCCGAAGATAAAGGTATACATTCAAATTCTTCAAGTAAAACTCTTCGTCCATAATACACACCAGATTAAAACATTTTTCATCTCTATTTTGCAGACTCAGCCAGAGCACGCCTTAAAGCTTCTTGGACGGGAGACATAAGTATGTCTAAATTCACAGACAACTTATGGAAGGAATACGCCAAGGGCAGTGCCGAGAAGAGGGCGGAAACTTTGGTAAACACGTTTTTTTTTTTTTTTTTTTTTTTTTGCGAAGATCGATCTAACTCGTCTGGGATTTGTGTCCAATCATTGGACGAGGGTCACCCAAAGAAGGAAAGCGTCCAAGCATGGACGCCCACCTTCTTTGGGTCATTCTCGTATGAGATATCTGACGCCTTTGGACGAGTACCTTATGGACTCGTCCAAGTCGTTGTCCCTTCCTTTGGACGAGGATTACCCGAAGAAGGAAGGCGTCCATGCTTGGACGGCCACCTCTTTTGGGCAATTCTCGTCTGAGATATCTGACGCCTTTGGACGAGTACCTTATGGACTCGTCTAAGTCGTTGTTCCTTCCTTTGGACGAGGATTACCCGAAGAAGGAAGGCGTCCATGCTTGGACGGCCACCTCTTTTGGGTTATTCTCGTCTGAGAGGCGGATCAACTTTGGACGAGTAACATTAGGACTCGTCCAAGATAGGTTTAGTCTCTTTGTACGAGAATCTCCTGATGAAGGAAGGCGTCCAGGCTTGGACGGCCACCTTCTTTGGGCGAAAGGTGTCAGCAGGTGCGCGGAGCCGGAGCCCCACTCTCGTCTGAGAAACTTTAAGCTCTAAATTTGGTCGAAAAGTTGATTTCTTGTCCTTGGACGGAAGTCATTTTAGTCTGTCTTCTTTTGGACGGCTTCCTTCTTTGCATCGTCTTCGTCTATATTTAGAATTTTCTTCGGACGAGGTTCCGTAAGGAAAGGAGGTGTCCATTATAGGACGTCTTCCTTCTTTGGGTGATTTTCGTCTGAAGCATCGTAATAGGAATTATAACTTTTGTCCCTTGGACGACCAATTTAATAACTTGTCCATGCTTTGCAGAAAAATGCTCCTACAAACAAACTTCCATCTGGGAAGTCGGCCTCGTCCAAAAAGAGGCATGCGGCGGTCGGGGACCAGCCTCCCACGAAAAAGCCTAAGGGCTTTACAAGAAAGAGGCCAAAGAAGACGGCTTCTGCTGGTGGAGGTGAGAAAAGCATACCGCCACCAAAGGACAAGGCCCTGAAACAGGAGCCTTCAGCTGCTGCCCCTGCCGAGGGGGAGAAGATTGTGGATCTTGCTGGCCAGTTGGACGTTCTGCCAGTTGATCCTGCTGAGGCCAGACCAGAGTCGTCCTTGGCTTTGGTTATTCCGGAGTCGGAGACGGCGGCTGAGAACTACCCGGGCTTCAGCGGCTCGGTAGCAAAGCTGGTCTCACATATGCCTCTAGCTGTAAGGACGGCCTCCATCTCATTTGGTGAGTCGTATTATCCAAATATAGTTAGGACGATGCGGGTCAGCGGACGGTCTATGAGTCCGTCCAATAGACAAGCCATCATCTTTCCCATCAAGATAACTGACTCTCCCCCTCTTTCAGATAAGGGCAAAGGCCCCGCTTTACCCTCAACTACACCCACCATAGACTCGAACGAGGAGTCTTCTCCTGCTTTTGCCAAAATGTCAAAGGCAGAAAAAGTTCGGCTTAAGCAGGAGCTATTCAAGTGCTACCCTGAATCCTATATCAAAGGATTAAGGGGGGCATCGGCCGGGCATGTGGGCTACATGTCTCAACTGGCTGCTGAGGTATAACTTACTGCCTCTTTTGTTTAATACTTGTGTATATATATTTTCTTTTTTATTTTTGTAACTCGTCTAATTATTTGTTTTGTTTTCATTGTCCCAGCTTTTTGCTCGCAGCATGCTTACTGAAGAGTGGGCGAGAGAGCTTAGAAAAGAGAAAAAGAAGCTCGTCCATCTTCCTACAACGGCAGGCGACAAAGCCATCCATGACATTGAGATGGTTAATACTCTTCATCGTCAATCCCTGGATGCTTTGGAGAAGAGGTCAGCTAACCTGGAGTCCGAAAACAAGAATTATCTTGTTATTATCAAAGATTTATACAAGGAGCTGGACCGTTTGAAGATGGTCATAGTTGATGTTTCTACTGATCTGAAGGGTGAATGAGATGCTGCTCTTCTTGCCGCCGTTCAACTGAGAAGGGAGAACATTCTCCTAAGAGCGAAGATTGCCCGTCTGGAAAGGGAGGCGGCCAAGGCCTTTGAGATGCTGGCTGAAGCTGATGAGGTCCCCAGCTTCGTTCGTCGTCTGGAGTATCAACAGAGTGTCCATCGTGCTATGATATGTGCCGAGGAACCTCCGGAGTTTTTGGACTCCGACGACGAGGCTGCAGTTGAGGAGGAGATCCCTGAAGACGACCAAGAAACTCGTGCTGAAGATGATGCCTAGTTTTAGGTTTATTTTCCTAAGTTTCTTGTCTTGTCTGCCGTTGTAGCCTTAACTCTTCAGTCTTAAGTTGTAAATCTTTTGCCAATTATATATATAAGACTTTTTGCCAATTGCTTGTCTCTCCCCACTTTTTTTTATTAAAATTTTGACCAAGTATCAAATTAGCCTCGTCCTTAATTCTGGACGACCCGTACAGATGATGGCTTTTAGAGCCATTTCCATGAATAACGTCCTTGCCTTTAGATGATCATAAGTCTATTCAAAATGCATCCAAGTGCCAGAAGAGACTCCTGAATTCTGGAATGTCTACGTAATTCATTTAGAGTAATCCTGTCAACCCTGATCTTTGCCCTTGGACGGTCGAGGGTCTATGGACGATTTGCACAGCACATCCTGGAGAACTTACAATCCTTGTCCTTGGACAATTGTAAATCTTTCGAAAAAGTATCAAGTACTTAGTGACATTCGTCTTGAAACTTTGGATGGTTTGCAAAATAGATAGAGTTAAAAATTGCCACACTTGTCCTTGGACGATTGTGAATATTTTGATAAGTATTTCAAGTACTTAGTGACATTCGTCCTGGAACATTAGATGGTCTTCACATTCAGACGAGTCTTGCCTCAAGGGGGAAAGTGAGTAACACCCCGTAATTTTCACCCTCTATTTTTGGTGTGTTTATATTAAAATGATATTTTTCGTAAAAATAAATAATTTATTATTTAGATTATTTTGGAACGTGTTATGAAAATGTGTATATATATTTATATGTTGTGATATATTTATATATATTTATTTTAAGTTGTTAGTTATTTATTTTAAAGGATATATTAGTTTCGTTATTTGTTTAGGCGTTTAGGATGCAGTTTTGTTGCGTAGCGTTTTTGTAACGTTGTTGGACCCACTTGGGTGATTAAATGTTGCATCGCATGTGGCGTGTCATGCTGGCCGAAAATCAGCAATTATGTGTGGAGGATGAAGAGTTTTAAAGCTCATTAAGTTAACCTTTGGATCTCTTGTAACCCCCTATTTAATTCCCCATTAACCCACCTTTATAATCACCCATTAAACCATTGCTTAATGAGGTTATTAATCAGGTTTTTGCTGCATTCTAACCCCCATTTTCGCCCAACCCTTAGAGATGAAGAGAAAGAGTTCTTCTCTCTTCTCGGATTTTCGTCCATTTTAGCACACCTATTTTGTTTGCATCATATCTCCATCGTTTCTTATCCGAATTGAATGTGTGAGTAGTAAAAATATATCTAATCGGAAAGACCTAGCTCGTGGTACAATTTATTTTTGAAGAAAGAGAAAGACACGACTGCAGTTTTCGTTTCAATCAGGCGAGTCATCCGGTTTTTGTTTTCTGTCACACCTTCGCGAAAATGTCTATTACCGGAGATCTAACCGTTCGATCGTCCTCAAATTTGGAAAAAATGTTTAAAACATCTTGTTCTTATCTTTGACCGGCGCGATTTAGAATATAGCTTTTGATCACCGGGAATCATGGTCGGAACAGAGCAGTGCGAAATAAGAGTTTTCAACGTTCAAGAAGAAAACGCCTAGTGACTTGTTGCTACAATTATCGTTCATGGAGGACTTGGATTGCACATATTTTTCACATTTCTTTAGACTCAGCTCTCCTCCCGACGTTCCAGGTAACTAGTAGTTATCCTAGAACGATAGAGATTAGAGTATTTTTCGGTATTAGATTATTACGCTAGGAATTATTTAAAATACTATTTGAATGAAATTATTGATGAAATTTGATGTAAATATACTTCATGCATGATGTATGAATATTAGATACAGAAAAATAATTTTCGTCTGAGTTTTAGTATTTATTTGATTTATTTGGTATTTTGTGCGTTTTTGGCTTATTTGCTAAATAATTATTGAACGAATGTTAAAATTGCTGAAATTATTTTTAGTGAATCATGTTATATGTGTAATATGTATTTCATGCCTTGGAATAATTTTTTTCCTACTGTTTACAGGTTTATTTAATTGGTTTATCTGTTTTTGCATTTTCGTGTCTGTCAGTATATAAATCGTGAAAATTATTTCTGGAGGCCGAAAAATTGATTTCTTTGTATATTATGTATTACCGAGAGTTTATGCATGTTATGTAAATTTTTGGTAATTTTTGGGCGTTTATTTTTATTTTTAATTATTATATTGGCTTTATTGAGTATTTTGTAAGTTAACGTTTAAAAATACTTTTAGAGTCCGAAAATTATAAATAAAAAATTGTACCATGTTAGTAGAGCCATTAGGGTCGTATGATATTTTTTGTATTATTTTACTGATCGTACTTATTAGTTTAATAATTATTATTGGGTTTTTGTTGTAAATTTGAGGATATTCTTTTAAATTATTTAAGAGTTTTTTAATCAGAAATAATTTGTGATCTTACATGTTCTTGGATGCTAGTGTTTAGTAGGTTGCTGTAAGTATTATTGATTTCATTATGTTTATGTTTTATTTACGTAAAAATGATTAATTGTGTGTACTATTCATTTATTTAATAAGCCTTAGAGTTAATTGGTGATGCATTTCTGATTGATATTGTTAGTGCTGTAAAAACTATTTCATTATTATTGTTGATGCTTAGTGATGTTCAAAGTGTTGTGGTTGAAGATATTTGTAGTAAGTTTGTAAGTTACTACTTTGAGGATTTTTGAAGAATTAATTTTGATGAATTATGGGTATAAGGCCGGGTGGCATCCCTTTTGATGAATATTTTTGAGCTGAATGATACTTTGATGATATATATGATTTTATTTTGAGATAAGAATATCCGGTGGGATAGATGTAGTCCCCGGTGATGAACATGCCAACCATCTGGTTTGCGAACTAGGGGTACACCTGGGTTAATTGTTGTCGTCCGAGAGGTCAGGGAGTTCTGCGTGTTCTACCCTGCATCGGAAGTTTGGCCATTCTTAGACACAGGTAGTGGGGAACGTAAGACCATAGACTGACCTGGAGATTGCGATCTGACAAACCTTAGGAAGTGAATTGCGATTCACTGGCGTTCGGTTTCTGACTCAATAACTTATTTTATCTATGTTTTTATTATTATTGAAGTATTCTTGAGATGTTTTATTCATTTTATCTTTTGTATTACTTGAGAGCATTATGATTTTGGATGCATGTCATAGTTGTCTTGACCTTATGTTTTCCTTTCTTATTAATCTATGTCTGAATTATACATTGATTTCTTTTGTTCTGGGAGAACTGCTAGTTACTCCCTACTGATTGTGGATGTTTGTTGATATATTTTGCAGGTTACGTTGATGGGAATCTTCTTTGGTTTTGGGCTCGGGTTAAGATGTGAGCATTAAAATGTTAGATGTTTTTGGCCTAGACTTTTAATTAGTTTGAGAGTTAGTTTTTATCTTTTGGATATTACTCTAATTAATTTAATTTATTTATACTATTTACGTATGTTGGTTTATCACTTAGTTATTTAAACACATTTCTTGTAGTAGTGACATTCCCAGAAGACGATGTTTCTGCCATCGTCCTATTAATACTATTATTATTTCTTTCTTTTTCGCTTTGAAGTTCTGGGGTGCTACAGTTGGTATCAGAGCAAAACGCTCCTAAACTCTAAAAAAGAGTTGCTAATGATTCTTTAGAATTATTAGTTAGTCATAGGATATAAAATTTGTTTAGAATTAAGTTTAGTATTTTCACTATAATGAGAGTGTGATGGGTAGAGTAAGTAAAGGGAAGCCTTATGGGAATGTGGTGTACTCTCATGCTTATGGAGCATATGTTATATGTATAGTTACTTGTATTATTGGTGGAATTAGTCTACCAAGTTTGCTAATCTTATTTGCAGGGCCTCTTACATGTAATTTATTTTATCTTTTATCAGAGTGCGCAGCGAAAGCGAAGTAATTTATAGCCTTCTCGGTTTAGTTGTGTTTAATTTGTTTTGGGTTTTGCAATTTAGAAGTAAGATTTAATTTTATTTTAATATAGTCATGTGTGTTGCATTGCATTTATTTTATTTGATGGTTGCTTGATAGTATATGTTATTATGTACGACGGTATATATTTTCTGTTCTTTTTCAATTAAGTGTTTTTTTTTTATGTGAGTATTACGTATCTGTTTTATTATTTACAAAACTTTCTAGTTTGAGTTTATATTCCAAATTATATTTTAGATCTTTGAACTTAATAAATTTTATACTTATGTTAGAGTTATTTTATGACTTTCAAATTTTGTTATTGTTAATATTTTGACATATTCTTTTGAAAAACGTTTAATTTCAATTGTTTTATAATGGTTTGGAAAAATGAAGGGGTTATGAAATTGTCTTTCAAGATATTCTTCAAATTTCTCTTACCGTCTTTGACCATCTATATTTATAAATATTTTTCTTTTAATATTTTTATTTTTCATGCTAATCCTTTTTTTTAGCCTTTTAATTATGGTAATAAGTTTTGTAGTCTTTGAAAATAAAAGTACTTTAATGAGTTGTCTTGGTGTTAGATTGAAATGTAGACACAAACTATTTTTGTTTTGAAGGTTAGTATTCAACAACTTTTACTTTACTTACTTTTCATATTAGCATTATTTTTCAAACTCAAATGTGTGAAAGGATCTCATTTACCATTTGTTGTTTCTTGTTTAAATATTTAGTGCTTTCTCATTTCATAGCAAAATTTTGGTTGTTTTCAATACTTCTTATTTAATTCTTTGGTTTTGACTGATCTGTTTTATATTCTTTGAAAACGAAATTTATATACTCAGTCTAAATTTTTAAACTTGTTTGAGTTGATATTGAGTCATAATGGGTGATTCCTGTGACTTGTATGTCAATTTGATAAGTTGACACATTTTATCTATTTGATTTAATTTCCTTTTTGAGTTGACATTAAGTTTATATTGGGTGATTCCGTTAAACTCTAATGTCGATTTGATAACTTGGCTTTCAAATATTGTATTGTTGATACTAGGTTGCAATGGGTGGTTCCATGCACATTTGTGTCGACTTGGCAAATTTTATAATTGTTGTTAATAATTTATTACTTTATCGCCTATTTATTATTAGTGTTTCGTCGTTGTGAAATTTATTTTAAAGTTTTCAATTTCTTTTGTGAACTTTAAATTTCATATATAAGTTTAGGAGGACGTACGCTCTTATAACATATGTCATGACTTGTGTTCGTAAGTGCTATTTTAATAAAGCAGCTAGCTACTCTTTATTAAAGTGCTCTTATCTCTTTAAGTGGAGTATAAGCCCGTGTGGTTACCTCTATTTAAATTGGTTTGGCTATCTATTTACGAACTTTTTCTTCTTCGTTTCTTTTCTAAAAATATTTATGTATGGTCGGATTTATTCTTTTTTAATTTTACATAACTATTTATTCTTGCTTCTTTTACAAAATTACCTATAGTTTATTGTGCAAAAGTTTTACCTTAAACTTTCTAATACTTGTCTTTGGTTCTTTCACATTTTATAAAATGATTGTTGTTACCGTGCTTCTTTACTATACAACTCTTTTGGTCTTCCAAAATAAAATATATATTATTTGAGTTATCAAATTGTATACCTGCAAAGTTGTTTAGTTAACTAAAATCCATCGATTTCTGTTTTCTTAATGTTCTTTATCTAGAGTATTTTCTTTTGTCTCTTGGTTGTTTTGAAGTTTCAAGGACGAAACTCTTTTAAGGGGGAGTGATTGTAACACCCCGTAATTTTTACCCTTTATTTTTGGTGTGTTTATATTAAAATGATATTTTTCATAAAAATAAATATTTATTATTTAGATTATTTTGGAACGTGTTATGAAAATGTGTATATATATTTATATGTTGTGATATATTTATATATATTTATTTTAAGTTGTTAGTTATTTATTTTAAAGGTTATATTAGTTTCGTTATTTGTTTAGGCGTTTAGGATGCAGTTTTGTCGCATAGCGTTTTTGTAACGTTGTTGGACCGACTTGGGTGATGAAATGTTGCATCGCATGTGGCGTGTCATGCTGGCCGAAAATCAGCAATTATGGTGTGGAGGATGAAGAGTTTTGGTGCTCATTAAGCTAACCTTTGGATCTCTTGTAACCCCCTATTTAATTCCCCATTAACCCACCTTTATAATCACCCATTAAACAATTGCTTAATGAGGTTATTAATCAGGTTTTTGTTGCATTCTAACCCCCATTTTCGCCCAACCCTTAGAGAGGAAGAGAAAGAGTTCTTCTCTCTTCTCGGATTTTCGTCCATTTTTGCACACCTATTTTGTTTGCATCATATCTCCATCGTTTCTTATCCGAATTGAATGTGTGAGTAGTCAAAATCTATCTAATCGGAAAGATCTTGCTCGTGGTATAATTTGGTTTTGAAGAAAGAGAAAGACACGACTGTAGTTTTTGTTTCAATCAGGCGAGTCATCCAGGTTTTTGTTTTCTGTCACACCTTCGCGAAAATGTCCTCAAATTTGGATAGAAGGTTTAAAACATCTTGTTCTTATCTTTGACCTGAGCGATTTAGAATCTGAACTTTTGATCACCAGGAATCATGGTCGGAACAGAGCAGTGCGAAATAAGAGTTTTCAACGTTCAAGAAGAAAACGCCTAGTGTCTTGTTGCTACAATTATCGTTCATGGAGGACTTGGATTGCACATATTTTTCATATTTCTTTAGACTCAGCTCTCCTCCCGACGTTCCAGGTAACTAGTACTTATCTTAGAACGATAGAGTTTAGAGTATTTTTCGGTATTAGATTATTACGCTAGGAATTTTTTAAAATACTATTTGAATGAAATTATTGATGAAATTTGATGTGAATATACTTGATGCATGATGTATGAATATTGTATACAGAAAAATAATTTTCATCTGAGTTTTAGTATTTATTTGAATTATTTGGTATTTTGTGCGTTTTTGGCTTATTTGCTAAATAATTATTGAACGAATGTTAAAATTGCTGAAATTATTTTTAGAGAATCATGTAATATGTTTAGTATGTATTTCATGCCTTGGAATAATTTTTTTCCTACTGTTTACAGGTTTATTTAATTGGTTTATCTGTTTTTGCATTTTCCTGTCTGTCAGCATATAAATCGTGAAAATTATTTCTGGAGGCCGAAAAATTCATTTCTTTGTATATTATGTATTACCGTGAGTTTATGCATGTTATGTAAATTTTTGGGCGTTTATTTTTATTTTTAATTATTATATTGGCTTTATTAGGTATTTTGTAAGTTAACGTTTAAAAATACTTTTAGAGACCGAAAATTATAAATAAAAATTGTACCATATCATTAGAGCCATTAGGGTCGTATGATAATTTTTGTATTATTTTACTGATCGTACTTATTAGTTTAATAATTATTATTGTGTTTTTGTTGTGAATTTGAGGATATTTTTTTAAATTATTTAAGAGTTCTTTAATCAGAAATAATTTGTGATCTTACATGTTCTTGGATGCTAGTGTTTATTAGGTTGCTGTAAGTATTATTGGTTTCATTATGTTTTCATTTTATTTACGTAAAAATGATTAATTGTGTGTACTATTCATTTATTTAATAAGCCTTGGAGTTAATTGGTGATGCATTTCTGATTGATATTGTTAGTGCTGTAAAAACTATTTCATTATTATTGTTGATGCTTAGTGATGTTCAAAGTATTGTGGTTGAAGATATTTGTTGTAAGTTTGTAAGTTACTACTTTGAGGATTTTTGAAGAATTACTTTTGATGAATTATGGGTATAAGGTCGGGTGGCATCCCTTTTGACGAATATTTTTGAGCTGAATGAAATTTTGATGATATTTATGATTTTATTTTGAGATAAGAATATCCGGTGGGATAGATGTAGTCCCCGGTGAAGAACATGCCATCCACCTGGTTTGCGAACTAGGGGTACACCTGGGTTAATTGTTGTCGTCCGAGAGGTCAGGGAGTTATGCGTGTTCTACCCTACATCGGGAGTTTGGCCATTCTTAGACACAGGCAGTGGGGAACGTAAGCCCATAGACTGACCTGGAGATTGCGATCTGACAAACCTTAGGAAGTGAATTGCGATTCACTGGCGTTCTGTTTCTGACTCAATAACTTATTTTATCTATGTTTTTATTATTATTGAAGTATTCTTGAGATGTTTTATTCATTTTATCTTTTGTATTACTTGAGAGCTTTATGATTTGGATGCATGTCATAGTTATCTTGACCTTATGTTTTCCTTTCTTATTAATCTATGTCTGAATTATACTTTGATTTCTTTTGTTCTGGGAGAACCGCTAGTTACTCCCCACTGATTGTGGTTCTATTTTGGAGGTTATGTTGATGGGAATCTTCTTTGGTTTTGGGCTCGGGTTAAGATGTGAGCATTAAAATGTTAGATGTTTTAGGCCTAGACTTTTAATTAGTTTGAGAGTTAGTTTTATCTTTTGGATATTACTCTAATTAATTTAATTTATTTATACTATTTACGTATGTTGGTTTATCACTTAGTTATTTAAACACATTTCTTGTAGTAGTGACATTCCCAAAAGGCGATGTTTCCGCCATCGTCCTATTAATACTATTATTATTTCTTTTTTTTCCGCTTTGAAAATATGGGGTGTTACAAAGCGGCCTACTCATATGGCTTTGTGGACTAGCCACAGTTTAGCCATTTTCCTCGAGTTGGTAACACTCGTCCTGCAGTATTTATTGCATGCTTTATCCTGGTTTTTTGGACGACCTTCCCTCTGTTAGCTCGTCCTACAGGCTTGTCTTATCTCCCCCCCTTCTTGGGCTAGGCTCAACCATATATAGTGGACAAGCCATAGTCCAAGAAGGAGAGCGACCAGCATCGGCCAAGCCTGCAGAAATCGCTAAGGTACGGTCGAGGTTTAGATACATGGTCTGACCATGTCTTAGCCGCCTTCCTTGAGGGAACAACACTCGTCCGGAAGTAGTGATCCCTTACTAGGGTCTTTACTACTTAGCTGTCCATGCAGGTGAAAGTATCCTTTACTAAGGACTTATTTCTGGGCAACCTTCTCTTAGAGACCTTGACGTTTCCCTTACTAGAGACTTTGTCAATTTCATTGCAATTTATGTATTGTCAACCTTTAGGTTGTTATACTTTTGGCCGGTCTCCTCGAGGGAGTGATGTTCGGCATCATAGTGATTATTTTTGACGCTTTATTGTTTTTGTTCCAAGCTATTGTCTCTTTTAACACTAGTAACTGATTTAATGCCCCAAAGAGAACTAACTTGGTGGGAATAAACAAAGGCGATAATAAAGTAGGAATTGTATTATATGAATTTTGCTTGACTAAATGCCAAGATACATGTATACAATTCTTTTTTCTAGCATGTGTCGTGGCACTTGGGACTTACAACAAACTACCAGCTAGATTCCTGCCGATGAATTGAGTTAGACGTGGTATTTCTTCAGGTTATCTGAGTTCCAAGTGCGCTGTATAACTCGTCCATCCAGATCTTGGAGACGGAAGGTTCCACTGCGCACCTGTTGGATAATCAGATAAGGTCCTTCCCAATTTGGTGTTAGCTTCCCCATCTCTTTAGCTCGTCCAACCGCCTCCATCTTCCTTATAACCAAATCTCCTACCTTGAGTGGTCGTCTAGCGACTCTCTTGTTAAACTCCAGATCCATTCGCAGCTTGAATAATTGCATTCTTAGCAAGGCATTGCCCCTGACTTCTTGTACTTGATCCAAAGTCGTGCGTAATGCAGCCCAATTGGCATCTTCTGTGTACAACATGACTCGCAGGGTGGGTTCTTCAATTTCAACGGGCAAGACGGCTTCAGTGCCATAAACCAACATGAAGGGTGTCTCCCCTGTAGAATTTTTGGCAGTTGTTCTGATGGACCATAACACTAGCTGTAGTTCTTCAACCCATTGTCCCTTGGCATTATCCAACTTCCTTTTGATTCCATTAGATAGAATCTTGTTGAAGGACTCCACTTGCCCATTGGCCTGTGGATGGGCGACGGCAGCGAAGTGAGCCTTGATTTCTCGTTTTGCCAACCAATCTTTCAGTTTTAGTGTTTCAAATTGCGGGTCATTATCAAAGACGATGGACTGTGGCATGCCAAAACGAGTTATAATGTTTTTCCAAATGAAACCCTTGACGTCGTTTGTTGTTATACCTCGCATGGCTTCAGCCTCTATCCATTTAGTGAAGTAGTCCATAGCCACTATCACAAACTTCTTTTGCCCAGCGGCCACAGGGAAAGGTCCTAAAATATCCGTGCCCCATTTGGTAAAAGGCAGAGGGAACAAGATAGGAGTTAGGTAGTTGGACGGCTTCTGATGCAAATTTTCGTGCTTCTGACAACTGTCGCACTTTTTTGCATAGACGAGGGCATCTTCCTTTAGGGTAGGCCAGTAATATCCCGTCCTTAAAGCCTTTTCTCCCAATGCTCTTCCCCCAATGTGAGATGCACAAGCTCCTTCATGGAGTTCCTTCAGGACCTCTAAACCTTCTTCCCTGGTGATGCACTTAAGGAGAGGACGATTGAATGACCTCTTGTAAAGAGTCTCATCCCATAATTCAAACCATCTGTCTCTAGCCTTTACATACTTAGCCTCTACAGGGTCCGGAGGCAACCGTCCCGTCTTCTTGTATTCTATGATAGGCTCCATCCAGACTGCCCCTCGGCTAAGAAACATAATCTGTTCTTGGTCAATGCTCTTTTTGGGTTTGACTTCCCAAAACACTGTTCTTGGCACATCACCTTCAGCCGAGCTGGCCAATTTAGAGAGAGCATCTGCTTGATGATTTTTTGACCTTGGCACTTGGTCGAGAACGAATCGTTTCAAAGGCTCAATCTAATCTTTGATCAGACGCATATATTTGCTCATCGATGCTTCTTTACATTCAAAATCCCCATTGACTTGACTGACGACCAAGAGCGAGTCTGATTTGGCCTCAATTTCCAGAGCTCCTGCCGCTTTACACATTTTGATTCCAGCTAGAAGTGCTTCATAATCAGCTTCGTTATTGGACGCTGGGAATTGGAACCTTAGCGCATATTCAAACTTGTCTCCTTCTGGAGACTGGCAAATGATTCCTGCCCCACATCCATTGACAGTGGACGACCCATCAACCATGAGCGTCCAATGCTTCATTCCTTCAGCTGGATCAGATATTGGCTTTATGGTTGGCCGAGTAAGTTCAACTATAAAATCTGCCAAGGCTTGCCCCTTAATGGCTTTCCTTGGCTCAAATGATATATCGAACATGTTAAGCTCAACAGCCCATTTTAGCACTCGTCCGGAAGCTTCCATCTTTTGCAGGACTTGCTTCAGAGGTTGGTCAGTATAGATGAGTATGTTGTGCGCCAAGAAATAAGGCCTTAACTTTCGGCTGGCCATGACGAGGGCCAATCCAAACTTCTCAACTGGAGTATACCTATTTTCCGCATCCTTGAGCACATGACTCACAAAGTATATGGGGACTTGGACGGACTTTCTTTCAGCCAGCAAGACGGCACTCACAGCCTGAGTGGACACAGCCAAGTATACAAACAGTTTCTCCCCCACAGCTGGACTGACCAACCTAGGCAACTGCCGAAGGTGATCTTTGACTTGATGAAGGGCTTGCTCTGCCTCTGGTGTCCATTCAAACTTGGCCTTTTTCTTGATCGTGGCGAAGAAGTGATGGCACTTGTCACCTGACTTGGACAAGAAACGTCCAAGGGTAGCCAAGCAACCCGTCAGCGACTTTGACGGGGATTTCATGTCTAAAATGGCTTGGATCTTCTCTGGGTTGGCTTCTATTCCCCTCTGATCTACCAAGAAGCCTAACAACTTCCCAGACAAGACTCCAAATACACATTTGCCGGGGTTCAATTTTAACTTGTATTTCCAGAGAGTCTCGAAAGTCTCTCTCAAATCACCAACATGACCTTCCTCTTGCTGACTCTTGACTATCATATCATCAATATAGGCCTCCATGTTTCTTCCCAACTGTGGCTGAAAGACGGTATTGATCAATCTTTGAAAGGTGGTCGGAGCATTGCGTAGGCCGAATGGCATCCTCAACCAGCCATACAGTCCCTTCTCAGTAATGAAGGACGTTTTGTCCTGATCCTCTGACCACATGGGGATTTGATGAAAACCTGAGTAGGCGTCCATGAAGCTTAGCAAAGCATGGCCGGCCGTGGAGTCTACCAGATGATCCAACTTAGGCAAAGGCAAATTGTCCTTAGGACAAGCCTTGTTGAGATCAGTATAGTCCACACACATCCTCCAAGTGCCATTAGGCTTTGGCACCATGACCACATGTGCTATCCATTCTGGATAATAAGTTTCTCTGATGAACTTTGACTCCAACAACTTCTGAACTTCTTGGTCGACCGCCTGATTTTTGGCCGGTCCTGAATACCTCTTCTTCTGACGGACAGGTTTTAAATTTGGATCAACATTCAGTCTGTGGACGGCGATCTCTGCATCAATTCCAGGCATTTCTTCAACACAATAAGCGAACACTACCTCTTCAGAGATCTTGAGGTAACATTCCCTAGCCGCCTGCTGGTCTCCATACAAGGAGCCAATCTTGCCATCATCACACTCATACTTCATAAGCATCAAGTGAGTTACTATTACAGCTTTAACATGATTCAATGTGCGTCGTCCGAGTATGACATTATATGCTGTCAAATCTCGGACAACTAAGAACTTGATGAACAAAGTCCTTGAGGAATCCTTCTCACCAACTCGGACGGGCAACGTGACTGTTCCCATGGGATGGATGACTCCTCCCCCAAACCCTATGATGGGGTGGTGGACGGGAACCAAGTTCTTTTCGTCAAACTTTAGTCTGGACAAGCAATCAGCACTAATGATGTTAGTAGAGCTTCCGGTATCAATCAGAATTCTCCTTACTCTCAGGTTTGCTATTTTCATCTCTACCACCAAAGGATCGTCGTGGGGGGTCCTCAGCTTGCCCCGATCTTGCTCACTAACCACGACTTTTGGGAAGGGCTCGGCCTTTGTCTGATCAGCTAGCAAGACTTGGCCGAGTTCCCTAAGGTAGTTTTTGTGACCTCTATTGGTGGGTCCTCTGGCAGCAAATCCTCCTGAAATAACGAGGACTACATCTTCATCAGTGCTTTCACTCTCCTTCTTCTTGCTTTGACGGTCATCTCTCCTCTGGAACTTCTTTCCCCCTTGGGTTAAGTATGAATTCATCTTTCCTTTTCAGGCTAGATCCTCCAAAGCTCTCTTAAGGTGCTTACATTCATTGGTTTCATGACCGCAATCCTTGTGAAAATGACAATACTTGCTCTTGTCCCTATTCCTATAAGGAGTCTTCATCTCAGCTGGAGCCTTCAGCTCATATTGGTCCTTATCTCCATGAGAATGGAGTATTGGTCCTTGCTGAATTCGGTGGGGTTGGATGAAGAAGGCTCGGATTCTTTCCTCTTGTTTATTCCTCTGGACGAAGTAGTGGTAGAGGTTATGGCCCAAGTCTTGGCCTTTTTGGGGTTGCTCTTCTTTAGCGGAGCAACCTCTTCAGGCTTCTTGGACTCGGGATGCTTTGCCTCCGCACATACTTCAGTGGCATGTATAAAGGCTTCAGCTTCCTTTAAAGCCTCGGCAAGAGTATTGATCTTCTTCTTCACAAGGTCAAACTTAAAACTTCTTGGCCTTAGACCCCTTATAAAGGCGTCAAAAGCCACTCCAGCATTGAGATCTTGAATTTGAAGGGCTTCCAGATTGAATCTCTTAACAAAACCCCTAAGAGCTTCTTTTGGTCCTTGGACGACCTTGCCCAAGTGCATGCTTATCTTTTGTTCTTGAAGATTTGCAACGAAATGACTAGTAAATAAGACACTGAGCTCGGTGAAATTGTTGACTGAATTGGGGGGTAGATTATTGAACCACTTCTGAGCTACACCCTTCAAGGTAGCCGGGAAATTCTTACACCAAGCAGCATCGTCTACTCCTTGGACGTACATCTGATGCTTGTAAGCAAACAGGTGATCATCAGGATCAGTTGTTCCATCAAAAGGCTCTATGAGTTTTACCTTTGGGAAGGGGGGCGCCTCCATGATCCTGGCCGAGAATGGAGTAGGCCAATTGATCCGGAGGGCTCCCAGCTGTCCCTCGATGGGTATGAACTCCTTGCGATACTCCTTCAATACTGGGTTAGATGAAGTGTTTGCGGGTACTGGTCACTTATAGACCATTGGTTGAACCACCGTCCTCTCTTGTCTCGGACGAACAATCGAAGGACCCAAACTTCTTCCCTCTGTTCTGGATGGTATCCTTAAAGGAGGGTCTCTCAAATACAGGGTGGAGCCAGTAGCCGACCGTTGCAAAGCTGCAGCCCTCTTTGCCTCTAAGTAATCCCTGGCGTTTGTTTCCATTCGATGTCCATTCGGACGAGCATGATCATGAGTCCTCACCACCAGATTCCAGTCCATCTTCCTTCGCTGATCACTGTCCTCTGGCTACTTTCCTCTTGCCGCCCTCTTAGAGGATTCCTGACGAACAGGTCAACTAGGACCTGGACGATTTTCTTGGGAACGTCCCCTAGGAGGAGCTTGATTGTTGACGGCTAGCTCCGAGTTATGATTGAAGAACAGCATGTTGCTCCTAATCTGTCCCTGGATGACTGCTGCTATTTTAGTCTGAAAGTCATTCAGGACGTTGTCTAGATGGGCAGCCGTCACTGGACGTTCAAGATTTTCCTGAATGACCGGCTCCTAGCTTGGTCCAGGGATATGGATGATGGTTGGAGGTCTATCCCTTCCTCGAGGCGGTCTCTCGTGCTCAACTGTGTCTTCGACATTAACCTGAAGACTTCGATTTCTGGCAATGTTGGACGATTGACAATCTGTCATCGTTGCGTCTCCCCACAGACGGCGCCAAATGTTTTGTCCTCTACTTGTCCAGCATGTAAGCTGTAGGCTGAGCTTTCTTGTCTAGCAAGTAAAAGCGTATCCCTTAGATGTTCTTCAGTTGGAGACTTGTGCAACAATGCCTGAGTCAACTTAGTCCTTGACCTGGGCTTCGTTCCCAAACCTGCAAAAAGGGACACACCCTGGAGGTTTGGGTGGTGGTTCCCCCTCCGAAGCTTAAGTCAGATATCAAGAGTGGTAAGAGAAAGTAGAGATAGAGAGAGAAAGTGAGAGAGTATTTTTTCAGAGTAACTTTACATTGTTTGCATTGAATGCCTTTTCTCCTGATTTCTGGGGTATTTATAGTGATAGCAAGATGACAGCTATCCTTAAAATCTGCCCTAGAATAGTGGCCTCTGATTGGATGAGGAATCAAATCATGACACGTGGCAGGCCATGATTTGGGAGGGTTTATCAACCACTCTCCTGCAGCCACCTCATAGGGCTGGGCTCTGACTACCTTTTGGGCCAGAAAAGTAGCCTTTTAACCCAACTGAGCATAGCTGAGCATAACCCAAAGATTAAATCTTCCTTCTCTACTAACTAGGGGAGGACACATGTACGGCTCCAATGAGCCCAGGTGTCTTCAAAGGAACCGTAGATGTTAGGCTACAACACTAATCTTTATCGCGTTACTACAGGTACTACTTTGTGTTTTATTTGCTCAACTATTGCTTACATTTCCATGGCAATAATCGGGTATCTGATGTTTGGTTTGAAAGTAGATTCACAAATAACTTTAAACCTTCCAACTGACGCATGGGGCTCCAAGATTGCAATCTATACAACGCTCGTGAATCCACTATCCAAATATGCACTTATGCAGAACCTGTTGTGAATTCGAGTGAGAGTTGGTTTCTAGATTATCACAAGAAAAGATACATCAAAATTCTGTTAAGAACAAGTTTGGTTGTCAGTCAAGTCCCTGTAGCATAGGTATTTCCTTACTTTGGTAATCTCATGTCCCTTGTTGGTGCATTTTTAAGCATCTGTGCGTCAATCACTCTTCCATGCTTGTGTTATTTGAAGATTACACGCAATTACCTGAAGGGGGAGGGGATATGTGTTCTCGGCACAGTAGCCTCAAGTATATTGATTGCAATATTTGGTACCTATACTTCTTTAGTACAAATTATACAAGGAACCGAAGTGGTGTAAGTTACTAATCCATTGTTAGACACCACAAAATTAATATATACTTGTTAGTTGGCAATTCTTTCTATTAATTACCTTGTTTGATGAAAAGAAGTACGTACCAGATAAGGCTTTAGCAAGAAATATACTTTAGATACTGGAGGTCTTGGGATCGAAACTGGCTCAGTGAAGAATTGAAGATGTATGGAGGTGGTGACTGCCCCTTACCTTTCCCCCCTAAAGTATGTGGTGCGTTGCAACTAGACTAGTCCAAAAATTACCCGACCTGATTTTCTTGGGTTTTGAACAAGATTTTCCAACTCGAAGCCCGAAATGACCTCAACCCGATGAACCTAGAAATTTTGGGTTAGGGTCAGGGTTGAACCTGACCTGACCCCATTGGTACAAAATTCTAATAAACTCTAAAAAAATAAAATTTTATAATTTTTGAAATATAATATTTAAAATAGTATGATAAATAAATAATCAAACATAATTATATATTTAAATAAAATAAACTTTTACTTTCAAAACGACTTCAATATCTTTGATTTGTTATGACATCACTCGTAGTATCATTATTGATCTAACTTTTACCAATTTAAATCATATACCTCCTATTTTTTTTAGTTCCACCATTTCGAGTTTCCACTTTTTTGGGGTAAGTAATGTGTATAGTTTCCACGTTTGCAAAAGCAAAACTTTAAGTCTTAATATATTGAATTATACGTAAGTAAAAATTATTAAAAGGTGATATATATTTTGAAAATATATCGAGACAATATAATAAGATGGCAAATGGCTGTATTTTTCCTTATATATAAATAATACAAGATGGTCAAGTAAAATATGGGCATTGTGTCAAAAGGCATAATGTAGAACTAAAAAAATGGAGGAAGTATATGTTACTAATATAATCGTTTTACATCATAACAAAGATGAAAATAGTTTTACTAATGATAAGTACTCATTTTCTATGAAAAACAGAACAATAAAAACAATGATAAAACGGCGTCATTGACTCGTATTTTAACCGACCTGTATTTATCGAACCCAAAACCTGCTAGCCCAAACGATTGTGCTTCTTATAAAGAATGATTCCAGTGGGTTTGGAAACAATACTCAAGATCTTTTCGACAATAGGTGATCACACTCCTAGAACACTACTAGTTTGGCTGTTTGAGACTTATATGGTCTTGGAAGCTTTGCACTAGTTTCCTATAATATGTTGAGCTAGTTTTGTGTGGACCTAGTCCACACTAATATTAGTGTGGACCAAAGTCATTTATGTGACATATTGACCCTCTTTTTCTTATAGTCATCTTTTATAATCTAAAATTACACTAATCTACCATTATCTAACATAGTGATAGTTTATTCTCATAGATATATATAGTGACCCTTTCGTACATTAGTTTATTATAACGAAAGTTACACTATTTAACGTAATAACTTTTTTTCTCACATAGTCATCCTTATAATCTATAGCTACCCCTCTATTATATCTATTGTTTTTTAACATAGTTACTTATAAAAAAAAAAAAAAAAATACTCCCTCCGTCCCAAAATATAGTTCCCATTTTCATTTTGGG